>CM021102.1:835086452-835241927 GCA_007115665.2 Sequoiadendron giganteum
TTTTCTAAAAATATGTGATTTCAAAAAAAAATCAAGATGTCCCAAAAAGTGTAACCCATTATTGTGGCAGCACCCTATTGCATGAACTGATTGTCTATTGTAATATTAACAATAGTATAGATGTCATGGTTATATTTAGGTATTGCAAGAAAACTACCATGAAAAAGGGGAGTTTCAAATAGATTGTCAAATTATATATATGAATTGACTATCTATTGCAATATCAAAGATAATAAGGATAGTAAAAGGAGAATTTAAAATAGATTGTCTATTGAAATATCAAGGATAGTAGGGATGTCATGGTTTGATTTAAGTATTCTAGGGTAACTATTGTGTGTGTGTGCACTCATGCCCGTGTGCGTGTGTGTGTATTGACTATCTACTGCGTGTGTGTGTGTGCACGCACATGTGCGAGTGTGTGTGTGTGTGTGTGTGTGTGTGTTGACTATCTATTGCATTATCAAGGATATAGGGATGTGATGGTTATATTTAGGCATTCTAGGAAAACTATCACATAAAAGAGGAATTTCAAATAGATTGTCTATATATATATGAAATTGATTGTCTATTGCAATATCAAGGATAGTAGGGATGTCATGGTTATAGTTAGACATTCTAGGATGACTATCATATAAAAGGGGAATTTCAAATAGATGCCATATATATATATATAAACTATGTCTTGATATTTGGAAGACAATTTTGAATTGTTGGTTGTCAAGAAAAATGTGCTTCATAGATAAGATCAACCATTAAATTTCAAGCACGTCCTTTGCCTAAATAGGCAAGACTCCTCCCATGTTGTCTTTATTTCTAATAGTTGTTTAGTTTGTCATGTTGTTTAAAAACTTGTTTACTTAGTAATTTGATCAATTGGACTCTTTTTGGGACATAGATATAACACTTGCACTAGATTATAAATTATTCATGCAATGTTGATGAACACCTTTGAAAGCTTGTTGTGGTAGAGTAAGAGCATTTTTTTAGCCTTCATCAAACCTTTATTGGTTATTCACAAAATCAAAGATGTATAACACAAGATACCTATGAAGACGAATGAAATATTTTTTAAATGATTATACAAACTTGAGACCTACCATCCTTTAATTCCCTCCCCTTTTAATCAGATTATATGTAATTTGAACACTTTATAACACTAAGTTCCTCTCATATATATGATGATCTAACCCCTTCCTTAAAAAATTCAAAATTTAGAAATAGAACATATAATTAGTACATTATTGTGTCTAGAGTATGCTAGCTAATGAGATATGAGTGCATATATGTGTGAATAAAGGTCAACACGGTCAACAAAAATGGTAGGATGGTTTGTTTTCATTATATTCACATATATATCAATGTGACAAATACATACAAAAAAAATAGAATTTGTCCTTAATTAAGATAATGATATTTAATTAAAATAATACATTGTTATATCACTAAATAAATAATTCATTTTAAGTCACATTCATAAATGAATTTCCACCAAATCTCTTTTAAGACATCTACTTAACAATACAAAAATTAAAATTTGTTATGTCTCTAATTAAGATAATAACAATTAATAAAAATAATACATTGTTATGTCCCTAAATAAATAATTCATTTTAAGTCACATTCATTTATGAGTTTCCACCAAATCTCTTTTAAGAAATCTACTTAGCAAACTTCAAAACTAATGTAATTCTTTAATTTTGTTCAATTCTTTTTTGTAAAGTTTTATATCAAATCCAAATCTTTTTTATATTTCAACTAAGAATCAACGACTAAGGAGTACTCATTCCACCAAAGTTGGCTGCAACATGATCCTAACCTCATCTTTTATGGTGTGAGGGACCTTGCACTCAACAAGATTTGATCTTTAATTTTAACAATTTTGATCAAATTTTAATCCTTAACCCTTTTATTTCAATAAAGATTAAAACTTGCGTAATTGATGAAAACTTAAAAAGGAATGAAAATTTTAGATGTGTATAAATATTTCATTTGTCCCCATGCAAAATAAACTTGCCATACGGACCAAAAAGTACCCATTAGCTAAATGTGAGGTGGCAATATAACAAATATGACAAGCCAACAAGCACGCCCAAAGATAGGCCGAACGTTATGACAATCACATCCTATATCTGGCTTGTTTGTTTGATTTGGAAATTATCAGAAGTAGTTCCAATGTATGATAATTTAAATCTCGATAAACAATAATATTCAATTCCCTCCTAAAGCAGCTTTAAGACGTAACACAATTTATGTAGAAGAAATGGGGAAGATGGTAGGGGCATATAGTGCATAAAACATACAATGGGGACTTCTGATAATAACAATGCATAATTAATACTCGTTTGTAAATTAAAAAATTCAAGTGACAAACTACCAAGCTCTAGAATTATGTATATTTTTACAACATGCCAAGAAAATCCCAGTCTTATCAGGTAGATTCATTCAGCTCCAACCCACAAGCGGCTATACCTCCCTGCTCTCGGAGGCAAGCCCAGGCTCTCCAAGAAACCTTTTCTAGAAGTGATCATATATCACCAACATAATTTAAACATGAAAGAGCTTAAACCATATCCTTGCAACCCCCAAATAATACCTGAGCTTTAACAACTGGAACCCTTCTTATAGCAAAAAATGCCTCATTCAAACGAACAGATTGGAACTTCAATTGAGTAATTCTCTGACAAGACAAAAAACTACCCGTATTAAATATCTCGATCATTGTGCATAATACATAGATTTATCGCCTGAAATAAACAATTAGTTCGAATTTCATGGAGCTTCTTAGCTACTGTGGCCAGAAGTCAGAAGAGTCATGATGTTTCACTCATTTTGTTGGCTTATTTTGCTCCATTTGAAACTATGCCATTGAATTTTTGATATGACACGGGCACTATAATATTCATCAGAAAAACAAAGTAAATATAGAAAAAGCGAAAATAGAAACTAATTTGATGTTTCACTCGTTTTGTTGGCTTATTTTGCTCCATTTTAAACTATGCCATTGAATTTTCGATATGGCACGGGCACTATAATATTCATCAGAAAAATAAAGTAAATATAGAAAAAGCAAAAATATAAACTAATTTTATTATGATATATCTATCAAGATTCAACCGTGTAGTTTTTCGAGTCAAACTCATTGACCCATGATTCATGAGTAGTGGTTCACAAGAACCCATCTCTCATGATAATGAATGGTCCACTTAGCATTCATTGCATCTAGGTGATGCTCACAGAGGTGAAGCATTGGTCCGTCCCGGGAGGTCACCCATCCCAGTACTGCTCCAGCTCAAGTGCGCTAATGAATGGTCCACTTAGCACTCATTGCATCTAGGTGATGCTCACAGAGGTGAAGCATTGGTCCGTCCCGAGAGGTCACCCATCCCAGTACTGCTCCAACTCAAGTGCGCTTAACCACATGGGTTCTTGTGGACCACTACTCATGAATCATTGGTCAATGAGTTTGACTCAAAAAACTACACGGTTGAATCCTGATAGCAATATCATAATTTGACACGCTGTGGAAGAAACCTCCTACTTATCAATTGATGAGCTAAAGGGGCTCTATAATGAATGGTTCATAAGGCATAACACTTGATAAAGGTTTTTCAAATGGGGTAGCAAGCTAAGTGGGCTTAACCTTGGGGGAAACTTTGTGGTTAAGTGCGCTTGAGCTAGAGCAGTACTGGGATGTGTGACCTCTCGGGACAGACCAATGCTTCACCTCTGTGAGCATCACCTAGATGCAATGAGTGCTAAGTGGACCATTCATTATCATGAGAGATGGGTTCTTGTGAACCACTACTCGTGAATCATGGGTCAATGAGTTTGACTTGAAAAACTACACGGTTGAATCCTGATAGCAATATCATAATTTGACACGCTATGGAAGAAACCTCCTACTTATCAACTAATTTTATCCTACTGATAATTTCTCTGTAGGAGTAACAATTTAGCATTCGATTCGCATTGAAAAGAAAGGAATATAAAATTGAATCTCTCTCATCTGACTAGATAAAACCACAAAAAAGAGTAAAAAATGCATCAACTGTCAATTCATTTTCTTTGCTTTATGAACCTACCATAAGAAGAAAACTACAATCCCAACCCTTCACATTTTTGTACTAGACTTTATATAGATGACATCCTTATCCTAAACATATGGTTTCATGAATCTTGTCTTAAATGTTTTTCAGTCAGTTTAACAAAAAATAAAAAATTAGCCAATCATATGCCTCAATTTACACAAACCATGCATTTTACTGGAAAGATTGTCTACTACCTGTCATTTTCACTTGAAGAAAGATATTGATGAGAGTTTAGATGCTTCATAGCTCAAAGCATTAAACTAAACACAGAAAGACCAATGGCTGACTTGCAACCAGGTAGGCCTCACCTATAGAGATAAGAAATTGTTCAAACTAAGCTTTAATTGTACTAGAAAAGGCTATTTTGGGGAGAAGTTACAATTGTTCAATTTCCATTATCCATTCTTCTCATCATTTTATCATCAACAATACATAGGCAGCCAAAGACCTATTTACAATATACATAATGCTATCCCTGCAAAAACTATTTGAATATAAAAAAATTAAGCAAAAATAAAAAGTATGCAGGGATATCTCCAAATAAACAAAGGATGATGTTCGGTGATTTCTTTTTTAGCACAAGAAAAAAGGAGCCAAACTATTAATTATCTTTATTTTTCTATTTTAACGGCAGGGATGACTTACAAGTGTTATCTATGGTTAATATTAATAGGCAAACTCAGACTGGACAAACTATCAAGATAGGATTTGAGATGCCTTGAATATATCATGCTAATGCCAGGTTGGATCCTTATGCTAATGCCAAGTTGGGTATAAAACAAAGCATTCTATACCAATGCCAAGTTGGATCCTTATATCAGCCACCCATTCACCCTATGAATATATTATGCTATAATGGACTTTATTTGTTAAAAACCTTTTCTCGTATCTACCAAGCATGACCGCAACTAGCCACCTATGGTTTTTTCCCTTAATTAAATAGCCTTGAGCATCCAGATCTATATTTAGTAATAAGATCCAAGTTTCTCCACTTACTGGGAACTGATGAAGGTACTCAGATCATGCAAAATACACCAAGCTTCCATAATTGCTCAATAGTTTGAGTCCCCACAGAGGAATTGGAATAATAATATGTTCTTGGGAAGACCAATTTTGGCTATGAAGACCACAGGAAGATGCCAGGCCAGAAAGTAAAGCCAGGCTATCCAATTTAGTTGTGTGGGATGTCATGACCCCAAAATTAAGATATAAAATAACCAGAGTATGTAAATAAGATAAATAATATTAATAATTTAAGATAATATTATAATTATAAATATTAAAAATAATATTGTAATTTTCAAAATATAAATACTAAATATTAAACATTAATATAAAATATTGTAATACATTGAAATAAAATAATAAAATGTTAAAATTCAAATAAATAAATAAAATAAAATAACAGATATTGCTTTTGTTGAGTAAATAAACAAATAACAAAATAAAATAAATAAATATAAAAATCAACTCCTAAGCAGCCTCTAAAAAGAGGGAACCATTCACAAAGGACACAACAATTATAGAAAGGCATGATGGAACCTTATACAAGGATTGGTATGTCCTAATATAGTTATTGAAAATAATTATGTATTTTGCTGATAATTTTCATAGTTGTTGTAAGTAAATATAATATGAGTGTCTATATATATGTATAGATATAAAAGTGAATATATATAAACATAGATGCTCATGCAAGGGTGAGTATTCTAAGCTTATAAATAATTAATAATGATGATATATATGTTTATATTCAATTAGGCAATAATGATGCTTATTGAGTCTTATAAGTATTTATGATTCTTTAATATAAATGATGAATAATTATATAAAAGTATATATGAGTACTAATAAATATAAGTAAGAATAATTTATGTAAGAAATAAGAATTATTAAATACAATTATGAATTTAGTTATTAATGATGGTCAAATATAGTGGTAATTCAAATAGCAATTGATATTTATAAACATATGTAAATATATTATGATTGACAAATATATTAAATATTTTAAGATTGATGAATATATAATTGATGGTTGATAAATATATCTAAATAAGGATATTTGATACATACATTAGGCATGTGGATAATGAACATTAATAAGCATATATATATATATATATATATATATATATATTATGTATGTATATATATAAGCCTTTCTTTATTTCTGACCACTTCTCCATTCTCATTCAGCTTTTTTCTAAATACCCATTTTGATCCAATTATGTTTTTATCTGTCGGTCTAGGAACCAATTCCTAGGTTTGATTTTTCTCAATCTACATAATTTCTTCCATTTCTCTCATCCAATGCTCATATTTACTTGCTTCACTTACTGTCTTAGGTTTAGCTATAGAAAGTAAATACATATTTATTTCAGCAGCAACAACAACTTTTCTCTTGTCAATACTCCTTTTCTTTTGTCTCCAATGATTTG
This sequence comes from Sequoiadendron giganteum, assembly GCA_007115665.2. NCBI lineage: Eukaryota > Viridiplantae > Streptophyta > Pinopsida > Cupressales > Cupressaceae > Sequoiadendron > Sequoiadendron giganteum. The sequence goes on from CM021102.1 coordinate 835,092,982, forward strand.
ATATTCTGAATGATTCTTTTGCATATATTTAGGTGTCTTTGGGCACACCATCAAAGCTTCTTCTTCTTCATTCTACTTTTCTTGTTCTTTAACAATTTATTCTACTTCTCTGCAACCTGGTTTATTTGATACATATCCATCAACTTCAATTGAATTCTTCAATGCTTCATCAACCTTGACATTTGTGCTTTATACAATCTTTCTTATCCTTTTATTATAGCATTTGTAAGCTTTGATTCTAAGGGAGTATCCAAGGAAAATACTCTCATCACATATTGCATCAGACTTTCCTAAATTTTCTTCATCTCTTCTGAGATAACATCTGCTTCCAAATACTTTGAAATAATTTACAGTAGGAATATTTCCATACCACAACTTATAGGGATCCTTAGTGCTGTTAGATTTTTCTTGAACTTGATTAAACACATAAACAACAGTGTGAATTGCTTCTCTCCAGTAAAATTATGGTAGACCTCCCTCAGTGATCATCATTCTAGCAACTTCTTGAATTGTTCTGTTCTTTCTTTCAAAAACTCCATTCTGTTGAGGATTTCTAGGGACAAATAATTGCCTTCTTATTCCATGTGCTTCAAAAATCATGTTAAACTCATTAGAGGTGAATTCACGACCGAGTTGTTAGACCTTAATAATTTTATTTTCATGTCCATTTCATTTCAACCATAGCTTTGAATTCTTTGAATCTGTCTAATGCATCATATTTCTCTCTAAGAAAAGTAACACATGTCATTCTAGAGTAATCATCAATCAAAAGTATAAAATGCATGTCACCTTGTAGACTTCTCACTCTTGTAGGACCAAAAATATTTGTATGAATAAAATCCAATATGTCCGAAAGTAGATTGTTACTTTGACCTAAAGTTGTTTGTAGCTTGCTTTCCAAACTAACAATCCTTGCAAATAACATTAATAGGTTTTGTAATTCTTGGTAAATCTCTCACAACTTGTACTACATTGATTCTCACCATATTTTCAAAATTCATATGAAACATCCTCTAGTGCTATAACCAACTTTCATTAAAATGAGACATAAAGCAATGTCCATCAACATCCTTAAGTTGATAAATATTTCCTTCAGACTTCTTTCCAGTAGCAATCATAATTCTGGATCCTTTCTTTATTTCACATTTCTCATGCTTGAACACAAGATTATATCCTTTACTACACATTTGTGCAACACTCAAAAGATTATGCCTTAAACTGTTAACATAGTAGACATCATCAGTATTATTCTTGTGATCAAAACTGACTGAACCTATTCCATAAATCTTAGCACCAGTATCATATCCAAACTTAACTAAGCCTCCATCATATTTTTCAAGTTCAACAAACTTAATTTTGTCACTGGTCATGCGATGTGAACAACCACTATCAACAACCCAATAGTTCTTTTCTTGCTTAGCATGAAATGCAAAGATCACAGTACCTTCAAATTTCTTCAAAGTGCTTTTGTTCACATATTTTTCAGTATTAGAAGGAGTAGTTCCATATTTTATAGCCAAGAACAAGCATTCATTATCATCAAAATCTCCATAATCAGACTCTTCATCAAAAATACTAGCATCTTCATTTACATAATTTATGCTCTCTTGATAATCTTTTCTTTGTTTTCTTTGCCTTCTCTATGTTTATTCTTCTCAACTCTTTTAGGAAATCTTGAAGCATAATGACCAATTCCTCCACAACTAGAACATGTGGAAGGTTACTTACCTTGATACTTACCAGAGCCCTTTTTAATTCTTCTTACAAAGTTAGCTTCCACTTCATTGAATTTTTCTTCTTCCGAATCTTCAAATTTTGTAACATTGAAATCAGTTTATGTCTTTGATCCATTTCTCAATCTACGATTTCTCACTTCAAATGAGGTTAGAGTACCCAACAATCGATCTTTAGTATAGGTCTTATAATATATAAATTGTTGAATAGAAAATATCTTTTCACTATATGCATCAGGGAGAGTTTTGAGAATCTTGTTTACTATCCTCGATTCATCAATCGTTGCACCAAGTCCTCACATTCCACTTACCAACCCATCCAATCTCTGTACATAGGATTTAATATTCCCATCTTTAGAAATTCGTATGATCTTGAATTGTGCCTCAAAAATTCTACAACTTTTCTTCTTTAATCTTTTCATCTCCTTCATGGATCTTTTCCACATCCCAAACCTCTTTAGCAGTCTTCAGATTTACAACTTTAAAATTAACTCAGAATGTGAAAGACTATTCAAGATCAAAATAAATTTTGCCTTATTTTTCACTTCATGCATCTTGATCTCATCAACAATACTTGGACCCTTAGCAGGAGCAGTGTATGAAGTCTTATAAGCTTTCTCAACATCATATCTATAGTATTCTAGATATCCTTCCATCTTTGCCTTCTAGAAAGTGTAATTGGTGCCATCGAACTTAGGACAATCAATAACTATCTTGTTTGCCATCCCAGACCTTCCTTAAGTGGTTAAGCTCTTCTCTAAGGAACCAAGCTCTGATACCAATTTTTGAACAAGACAATTAAGACGGGGTGAATCAGTTGTAGCAATTTTAACCTTTAAAACTTTCACCAGAAGTTAGATCAATAACCATTCACAAAACCTTTACTCTGCTAGTGTGATTAATCATTAAGTGTAGAAGAAGAAACAAAAATAAGTAAAACCATACACACAATAACACCAAATTTACATGGAAAACTCAATGAGGGAAAAGCCATGGTGAGGATTACTCACAATATAAAGAATTTTCCAAAAATCGAATACAAAGGCTCATTGCCAAGATATGACTTACTTTCCCAAAATAGGACTTATTTTCCAATGAGGGCTCACTACCACAAAATTACAAACAAGATAGAAGAGGATTGTCATAGAGATAAAATTATCTCAATGCAACAAATATTTCCACCATAATTCGCTCACACACTTGTAAACTCACATAAAAGATGTCAGATGCCTTCTACTCATTGCCTTCAGAACCCTAAAATGAAATTCACACTGATCTGCTCAAACTCGCATCACACATATTATTTTGCATCTATCTTGCATCTATCTTTCATCCATCTTGTCTTTCATCAACATCTCAACTTGTACTTATACCATCTTCAACCTTGAAACCCATCCAAGGGCAGCCATACATATTTTTATTTACAAATTTTAATTAGGTTAGTGCCAAACAATTCTATGATGGAATTAGAATGAGGGCAACCCAAAAATATACTTAATGAGGACCTAAATAAGTCCCAACATGCCTCAACACACTTCCATGAACTTCGTAAGTAGTTTTTAACACAAGGTCAGCCAACACCAGTGTAAAAAATATAAATTAAGCACACTCTTCCTTAACCTAATCTAGTCTTTTTGGATAATAAATTTCACTTGAACACACTCTCATGTACTTAATCTCAAAACCACAAGACATAAAACCATAATTTTGAGAATTCCAAAGCAACTCCATTTCTCTCGGACCACAACCAAACACATCGAAATGCACAATCACATATTGGTGAAGATATCTTGTAGTGTACAACAATCCAGAGACCCAAATTCTGGATACAACAACTAACAACAACCATAAATAATACCTCAGATTTACACAAGTATAGCAGCAATGCATAGCACATCCTGAAGCACACACTGAATACCTGTAGACCTTTTTATTACAATTTTGTTAATATCCTCGACATATACAATCAATAACCAAATTTCATGACATCAATGAAAACAACAACTAGTTGACATAAATGACAAGACGTTCATACTTCCAACACATCCCTATCCGACCAAACAATATTTCGACAAGCTAGTATAATTTTAAGAGCCTCAACTTTCTCTTGAGATTTCTTAGCTTCCTACAAAGATTTTAAATACTTTTCCACTATTCCACCATCCTCATGAATATCCACAAAGTTATCCACTTGTGTTCCCTAATGGTTGCTATGCCATTCTTTGGTATCAACAAGGATTTTATCATTATCCAAAGCCAAGAAACTTTCCTAGGAGTTTAGCCAAACATCAACCCGATCCCCATTTCCAATGTGCCAAGTGACATGGTTAGAAATGATGTCTCTACAAGCACAAATAAAATTCTAGGTTTTTAAACCTGAGAAAGGATCCTCAATTGAAAATATCCGTGTAGGATCTTGGGAATCTAGGAACTCGTTTCGTAAAATCTTGGCCCACTTCTGATCTGATTTTCTATATAGATTATAAACCATCTTATCATCAAGGGCTAATTTCATTAATGTCCAATGTTTGAGGCCCACCTCATTGGCTTCTTTGGGACAAATTTTTTCTCCCAAGCCACCAAAGGAGTTTTCTATTGATGCTCACTCCCATTCCAAAAGAATAATCTCATCCTTTGATCAAATTGATTAGATATTTTGTGGTAGTTTCATGCATGACACTGCGTGAATAGGTACTACTAACACCATCATTTTAAGCAGCATAATCCTCCATGCTGAAGATAACCATTTTCCTTTCCAAGAATCCATTTTTGACTTGCAATTGAAATAGTACCGTCCCAAACATTAATATTATTTACACCAACAAATAGAGGAATAATCAAAAAATTACTTGGAAGCTTGCCAATCTTGAAGCACAAAATATTGGAAATGTCTCATTTCTTTCATATGTTTGTGTTGAAAAAAAAGATATCCGATTTTCTCCAGTTGATGCTTTATCTAGAAACACTACAATATTTTTCCAAAGTGGTTTAATTTTCCAAGATTCTCTTTTGCTTTCCACCCCAAAGATCATCGTACCACCTAAATTTTTTAGATGAGTGAGGGGTTCATCCCCAAGAACAACTTTGATGCCCTTCCATCACTGCAATAAACTCTCAGTTGTGATACTCCTGCCTAGATCCTTTGCCATTATAATAAAGAGAAAAGAGGAGACGGGGTCTCCTTTTCAAATGCCTCAATTAGAGAGGAATAAGCCTTGTGGACTCCTGTTAATTAAGATTGAAAATTGAGGACCTGAGATGCAACTCATAATCCATTGAATCCATTCTTTACAAAAAACAAATCACTCCATGATTTCCAAAAAAAAATTGATCCACCTAATCAATCGTAGGATTTATTGATGTCAACTTTCAAAATCGTCCTTTCCACCTTTGCTTTCCTAAAAATTTAGATTGCCTGATGAGCCAGACTAATCCCTTTAGTTATTGATCTATTAGGGACGAACCCACTCTACTCTTCTAAAATTATTAAGGGAAGAACAAGATTTAACCTATTTGCCATGATCTTGGTAAAAATCTTGTAGATAGTATTGCACAAGGAGATCAAAATGAAATCTCTCATAACTTCAACCTTCACTTTCTTTGGAATGAGAGATATAAAGGTATTATTTAAATCCTTCACAATAGTCCCACTGAACCTTGATTCCTTAACAATCAATAACCAAATTTCATGACATCAATGACAACAACTAGTTGGTCCATAAATGACAACACCTTCATACTTGCAACACATCCCTATCTGACCAAACAATCTTTCGACAAGCCACTATAATTTTAAGAGCCTCAAATTTCTCTTGAGATATCTTAGCTTCCTACAAAGATTTCTAACACTTACAGTCCACTATCCCACCATCCTCTTGAATATCGAAAAAGTTATCCACTTGTGTTCCCTAATGGTTGCTATGCCATTCTTTGGTATCAACAAGGATTTTACCATTAGCCAAAGCCAAGAAACCTTCATAGGAGTCTAACAAAAAATCAACCCGATCCCCATTTCCAATGTCCCAAGTGACATGGTTGGAAATGATGTCTCTACAAGCACAAATAAAATTCTAGGTTTTTGAACCTGAGAAAGGATCCTCAATTGAACATATCCGTGTAGAATCTTGGGAATCTAGGCACTTGTTTCATAACATGTTGGCCCACTTCTGATCTGATTTTCTATATAGATTATAAACCAACTTAGCACCAAGGGCTGATTTCATTAATGTACAATGTTTGAGGCCCACCTCGTTGGCTTCTTTGGGAAATTTTTTTTTCTCCCAAGCCACCAAAGGAATTTTCTATTGATCCTCATTGCCATTCCAAAAGAAGGATCTCATCCTTTGATCAAATTAATCAGATATTTTGTGGTAGTTTCATGCATGACATTGCGTGAATAGGTACTCCTAACACCATCATTTTAAGCAACATAATCCTCCATGCTAAAGAAAACCATTTTCCTTTCCAAGAATCCATTTTTGACTTGCAATTGAAAAGAATACTGTCCCAAAGATTAATATTATTTACACCAACAAATAGAGGAATACTCAAAAACTTACCTAGAAGCTTGCCAATCTTGAAGCACAAAAGATTGGAAATGTCTCATTTCTTTCATATGCTTGTGTTGAAAAAAAAGATATCTGATTTTCTCTAGTTGATGCTTTATCTAGAAACACTACAATATTTGTCCAAAGTGGTTTAATTTTCCAAGATTCTCTTTTGCTTGCCACCCCAAAGATCATTGTACCACCTAAATTTTTTAGATGAGTGAGGGGTTCATCCCCAGGAATAAATTTGATGCCCTTCCATCGCTACAATAAACTCTCGGTTGTGATACTCCTGCCTAGATCCTTTGCCATGGTAATAAAGAGAAAAGAGGAGATGGGGTCTCCTTTTCGGATGCCTCAATTAGAGAGGAATAAGCCTTGTGGACTCCTATTAATTAATATTGAGAATTGAGGACCCGAGATGCAACTCATAATCCATTGAATTCACTATTTACAAAAAAAAAATCACTCCATGACTTCCAAAAAAAATTGATCCACCTAATCAATCATAGGATTTACTGATGTCAGGTTTCAAAATCATCCTTTCCACCTTTGCTTTCCTAAAAATTTAAATTTCCTTATGAGCCAGAATAATCCCTTTAGTTATTGATCTATTTGGGACGAACCCACTCTACTCTTCTAAAATTATTAAAGGGAGAACACACTTTAACCTATTTGCCATGATCTTGGTAACAATGTTGTAGATAGTATTGCACAAGGAGATCAAAATGAAATCTCCCATAACTTCCACCTTCACTTTCTTTGGAATGAGAAATATAAAGGTATTATTTAAATCCTTCAACATAGTCCTACTGAACCTTGATTCCTCAACAAACGCCACAATGTCCTTAACCAGGTGCAAAAAATGTTGAAAAAAGTGTATCAAAAACCCATCTGACCTATGGGCCTTGCCTAGGCAAAGCTAGAATGTTGCAACCTTGAATTCATTCTCTGAAATAGGGCTAGATACTTGAAGTTGGAATGGAGAAAGGTCAAGCAAGTGGAAGCACTCCTTGAACATCAAACATATAGATTGGAGAATTTAACTAAAATTTGATGACACCTTGCAATATTATATTAATATTATTGGGAGCAATTATGACAATTGTATTTTTGTTTTTGAACTGAAAAGTATTTAAAATTATTTAGAAGTGATATAATATTCTTGGTTTATATTATATTATGTTTTGTATTTAGACAAAATTTAAACTCATATGCATTTTTATATATGTGGGACAAATATTTATAATAAATCTGATTGAAAATAGATATGTATCTTTAAAATCTATTTCTTATACGCAACCTTTCAAAAACCCGTTTCTCGTCACATTGCCGTTGTTGATGGTTTTCGTTTCTCATTTCTAGTAACATAGCCAAATACTCGTTCAATAGCGAAGAAATTTCTGCCCCTCAAAACCCCAACCTAAATTCTGAGGATCTAATATGATCCCATCAATGCTCAACATTTTTCAAAGCTTTAATATAAAATCTTGCTGACAAAGAAAGAAATTAGGCAAGTTAGACGACATATCAAGCTCAAACACGAGCTATTTCTGCAAACTTTCAATCAATCTCTAAAATAATACAACCACCCAAAAACAAAAAATCCTCACCCTAGATTATTCCTGCCAAAGTTTTAATAAATACAATTTGGAGCTAAGTTTTCACTTCAGTGATTTTGAAATAATAGACCCAGCTTAACAAGTTCTAGAATCCGTGGGATACTGAAACCCTAAGACCTTGGATCCATTATCATGGAAAATGGTAAGAAAAATATGCAAGTTAAATGAAACGTTGAAGCTCTTGAATACAATGTAGAAGCCCTTTATCTTATTCACGAAACAATGCAAGCATGTAGCATCAATTCCTTCATCGAAAGAATTTGAGGGTGAAGAAGAAATAAAACCTGATACAGATTATAACCTTAGTATCTGCAAAGTGTGGCTTCAAATACCCATGTTCAACCTTTGTGTTAAAACTCCATAACAAAACCTGCAGCTAGAAGATTAAACTTACAACAAAACATTTTATCTTTCATTGAAAATAAGAAGGAGAACCCATAAGATTTTCATACATCCTGGAAATTTCTAGATTGGTGGTCTTTGTGGTAACAATTATCATGGTGATGTGTCCAATGGGCTTTTGGAGAGATTAAAATTGTCTTAACCTCTATAAACCAAATAAAGAGAAGCAAATAGACATGTTATCGCAAGACTAAGATGATTCCTAACCATTGAAACAAAACAAGGAGTTAAGAATACATCTGACAATGGTCATTTTACTTGTAATTGTAAACTTACAGTGAAGGGCCAAATTGTAATTGTAAACCCCATCAAACTAAAACCAATAAATTCAACACAAATATTTTTTAGTAGCTCTAATGCAAGTCTGACTACGAGGAAATCAAAACGCCTCATTTTCTTTAATTTGTTGTAAAGTTCATGATAGTGCTATAAGGCCTCCAAAATTAGAGGGCAGTCATTTGGATGCTCACATATAGTTAGGATGGTGCTATTTATTATACAATGTATTCAATCGTGCCCATGTTAACATTATATATAACCCTAGAATGTAAAAAAAATGAATCAATATATATAAAGTTTTCAATTAAAATTTCGGTACCAACAAAGTAGGAAAGGTTGCTTCAATTGATTGAAAAAATTGATCTCAAGATTATCATTGGTTACAACATCGGTTTGAGGTCCTGGGAATTGGCCATTGATGAGGATTCCCTACCCAAAATCACAGGAAATATCCAAATCCGATCAACACCCAAATGTTTAGGAGTACCTGTCATAATCATAAACTGATTTAACTTAAGCATCGGAAATAGATTACATGTATAAAAAACAAAATTTAGAAAATGTATTCTTCTGAATTAAACAACTCTTAATAGTTGTTATGTCTTAAATTATTTATTAGACTTCATACTATTCTTATTTGAAAAATAATTTTAACTGAATATTATTGAAGATAGATATATAAACTCACCCTTGACAACCATATATATTATGAAAGGTTGAGAGTAGTGTTCAAAAACCCTAGACCACATTAATGATATTGGTAGGGTGATTAGAAAGAGAACTAAGAGAGCTGCTTAGCAGAACATTACAACTCTAAAGACTACTCAGCAAAAAATGCGAACCATGGAGATACAGAAAGAAAGCATAAGATGCCGTTACTAAACCTAAAATTATGACATATCGACATAAAAGTAGAGATAATATAACACGAAGGATTTAACCAAAGACTCCTCTCATGATATTAAAGAAGCAAGATTAAAGAAATGCAACAACACAAGAACCCTAGGGTGAGACTAAGTACAAGCTACGATGACCCCGTCTTAAGAAAACAACGAATTGAACCCTACCCACGTTAACCTTATACCACCTCACAGTATGAAAATATCATAAACAATGCTAGTATTAGCTCGCCACATTATCAATAAGAAATCCTGTTTTCAACGGCTATCACTTGATATTTTCCGTCATTTACGGTAACCAACCATCCACCAAATGTTTGGTGCTCGGGGAAATTCAAATTCATTTTCAGCAAGATATCTTTACACTATAAAGCATTCTTTAATTATAATTACACGATAAAGCATTTTATGCATACTGCGACTGTTTCCTTTATTTAGTTTTGTTTTGTTTTATAAAGCATTCTATGCAGATTGCGACTGTTTCCTTTATTTAGCATTCTTTAATTATAAAGCATTCTATGCACGAGTTCTGTTATGTTATCTCTAAAACTATATAAGAGATCGCTGTAGCAGATTTTGAAATATAGTTGAATAATATTGCAGTCTCCACTTCTCAGTTTGCTGTTCAGTTTTAATCTGCTGTTTTCAGTATAGTATTAGTGCTTTGTTTTTCAATCTTTCAGTGCTGGGGAAATTCAAATTCATTTTGGCAGGATATCGCTTTCAAATGGCTGATGAATACAATTGTATTAAACATTGCCCTGCAGTCTTCGGGACGCTTAGAGAGCTTGAAGCACATATAGAAAACCTAAGTAAGTGTAAATAAACTGATTTTCTTTTTCTTCAAATGATAGATGTTTTAATTATTAACCCTGAAATCTTCAACAGACCCAATTATAAAGGCCTACCAAATTTGCTATCGGGTTGTTGAAGATCGTAAGTACTGGACAAGGGACTGCAACATTTTGTTTAATTTTAAAAAAAATTGTAACCTAATTTTTTTATTTTTTCAATTTTCAAGAATTGTGGCAGGAGGAGGAAGCGGCTATGCTGTTACTGATTATTCTCTTCCACTACTACCTCCTCTTGTAACCTGTCCTTATCCATTACCACGACAATGTTATGAGGGTTTTCTCTTGAAGCCACGACAATGTTACGAGGATTTAAAAAACTTTTGATGATAGTTTTGAGTTAAATTTTATATAAGAATTAAGATTTTGCAAGATTCAAATTCTTTGTTAGAAGGTAACAAATAACAAATAATTTTTTTAAAGCTAAACATATATCAATATTATTCTTTAAATATGAATTTGTATACATGATTGCTTGATCACAAGCTCTTTTGAATGGGTACCACCATTCTAATGCATCTCCAATACCATCAAAAGTAGGACAATCCATTGAATTAAGGTTTTAAAAAAATATTTTCATAGATCACCTTTCTATCTATATCATTGACTCAATTTTGACCATATCAATTCATGATGTTTTTAGCCTTAAAAAGTAGAAATAGCAGACCCGGATTAATTTTGACAAGATTTCCATAAATGTAAAACTATTGGAGAATGAATTTGTGAAAAAAAAACATAACATTACAATACTATAGCTTCCTTATCTTATCCTCCAACTTAAAAAAATATTTAAAAAAAAAGGTGCTTTTTTGGATGATATAGGAAAATAATAATAAAATAAGTGTTGTATCTTTAGCTTTGTCCAGATCATAGCTTTGATACCACTTAATATGATCCAAACATATAATAATGGATATAATACAATATAGAAGATAGATCAAACACATTACAGGATGTGTTTGTTGGTCAAGATGCCTCAATATCTAATGTGTAGAAAGACAATAAACCCTTGAAATTGGGTAATACTATAAAACGTTCCTTGTGGAAGAATTCACCCCATGTTATATCTTTGAGAGATCTCAAACACATATTATACTCTTCACATCCTTATAATAATACTCACCTTCTTTATATGATTTTTCTCCTAATAACATAATAGACAAATAAACAACTAAACTCATGTAAGCTTCCTAATTACCCAATATAGTTCAAGACTTAATCTAACTAACTTAATGGTTGTGTTCCACATTTTGACATACTCATGCACCTATATACATTATAATACCACATCCTTAGGTACATGATAGAAAATGAAACATTTTATAATCAAATATAATTATAACATGATATTGCATTAAAGAAGAACAAAACAAATTACTCTAGACATTAGGATGACTTATTCATCAACAAGGGAAATATATCACCAACTTATCAGTTGTGTGGTCTTAATCATATGTTATTTTAATGTTCACTTATAGATTTTTCTCCATGGGGTCATATGCATAAGGTTTTCTTCAAGGGATTAAAGTTGGTAGAGCTAACCAATATTAGAATGTGTAGGGTCTCTTAATTTTGACTTAAAGATATGACATGGAAAAATGTATGTCCAAGAGTAGTTCAATGTGGTTTTCCTCTAAGAAGTTGAAATTGGTGGAGCTAAAATTAATTGTGCCTTTCAAACCCTTTGGAAAGAATCTAGATTCATTTTCTTCTCATCAAGATGGTAGTGTGGATGATTTGATTTATATATAATAGAAATAGATATTGTAAATTAACTCTCACCTTAAATGAATCAAAGGTGAAGAAGGGACTTCAAGTTCTCCCAATAAATCCAAAATTGAAGCACAATAGGGAGATAATTCTATATTTATTCCAGATTCCTTTCGAAGCAGTCCTATCTCCACCATAGGGTTTAATAAGGAATCCTTCTACCATAATTGAAAAAATCCAGGTTGTCATCAAATTAGCTTGCAAAGATCCTCTTCTCCATGGATTAAACAAGCCTATATGTTAGGTGGTCTCTTAGTAGAATTATTCAAAGCCAATTGACCTACCATTCACTAGAACTTCTATCAAGTCTATTAGGAGGCTCAAGAAAAAGATTCACTAGGTTTATCATTGTTTGATTACTTATCAAACTTGTTCCCAATATAATCAAATATAATCCATGTTGGGATGGAGACCCATCATATCATTGAACACTACTGTAAAATATGTTTTCCAAAGCTTTAGCTAGATTTATAAAATTTCTATAGTACAAGATATTTTTAGAAATGAACAAATATGTTTCTTAGATAACCAATTCATCTTAGAATTTATCTATTTTTGACATCAAAATCCAATGAATGGAAAAAAAATATTGAAGACACACTCACTATTAAACTTGACTTTGATAAACAATGCAAGTCCCATGTAATTGTGATATCGTGAACATGTATTTTTATTTTTAGATTTACCTTTAAAACACAACTATCAAAATGCATGTATATATTTCAAGGTAAAAATTAAACTAAAAATAAATTTTAAATACATCTAAAAATATTTTTTTTAAATTTTGGAAAAATAACTAAAATTAAGCTCGAAGTTTCTATTAAACATTTTACCATTCAAGGAAAAAACTGTAAAAAAGTGTGATACACTATTATGCTCTCATCTGACTACGAGTGTACACACAAGTACACCCATGGGTTATGACATGTAAAGGAAGGAGGAAATCATATTACTACCAAATAAGGAGCTCCAAAGGCATAGAGGTAAGCCATTAAATATGGTAAATCTTTTGGTGGAACTTATCATACAAGTTTGTTAGGAGATGCTTGTAAAAGAGGCAAGGCAAGAAGTATCAATTTTTAAGTTTTCAACAATGATGAAAGGGGTAAACTTGTTAGAATGGCTTTGTCGGTGCCCCAAAAGATTGACGCGTTAACACTTGATACAAACGCCATATTGATACAAGATCCACAAGAGGCGGTTAAGCCATGTCATGAATCTAGAGGGCAATGCTGGACAACTAGCACCAACGAAGGGGACAAAGGCATTGACATTCCAAAAATAACTCTTTATAAACTAATTTATGATATGCCTTGTTAAAGGAGTTAAGAATTCTTGAATTTCAATATATAGAATATATAGTAGTACAATTTTTCCACTACATTTGTTTGTTTAATTGACATAATTAGTTACAGGTTTGAATTATATTCAACTTATCAAAATACAATTGTGTATTGACTTGTCAATGCCCAAGTGTCCATTACTTTGACACCAAACTATGACTTTTATGAGTCAAATCTTATCTTATCCTGAAAGAACATGAAATTTGTGTACAAGATTCTAAATTGAAGTTAATTTGACAAAAGGTTTAGATTATCATTTACTAGGATGAAATTACAATAGTTTATTCTATGGAATGTTTGGCATATTCATGAGATGAATCTAACATGACTTTGTAGTTTACATCAAATCATATTTGTTTGGGTTTCTTTCCCCCAAAATTTAGGTTATCATGCAAATCAATTTTCTAATGATGGGATTGGTTTACTATCAAGGATAATAGAGTTGTCATGGTCATAGTTAGGCAAGCTTTAAAAGTAGACCATTATGGTTACTTTCATATTTACATTTTCTTTAACCATATTTAGCCGATAGGCTATATATATTGTGAATGCAGATTGAGCTGAAACCTGTCTCACGTCGAAAATCACTCCTATTAAAGCATTTTTGGAAATTGTTTGTTGTTCAAAAATCCTGTAGATCAATGTTTCCCTGCCATTTTTTCCTTCACATTTTTGTTTATCTCGCAGCCTCCCGTAAAGGCAAATAAAAATAAGATGCTAGTGGTGGATTGTGTAGAAATTGATTGTCTATTGCAATATCAAGGATAGTAGGGATGTCATGGTTATAGTTAGGCATTCTAGGATGACTATCATATAAAAGGGGAATTTCAAATAGATGTCATATATATATATAAACTATGTCTTGATATTTGGAAGACAATTTTGAATTGTTGGTTGTCAAGAAAAATGTGCTTCATAGACAAGATCAACCATTAAATTTCAAGCACGTCCTTTGCCTAAATAAGCAAGACTCCTCGCATGTTGTCTTTATTTCTATAGTTGTTTAGTTTGTCATGTTGTTTAAAAACTTGTTTACTTAGTACTTTGATCAATTGGACTCTTTTTGGGACATAGATATAGCACTTGCACTAGATTATAAATTATTCATGCAATGTTGATGAACACCTTTGAAAGCTTGTTGTGGTAGAGTAAGAGCATTTTTTTAGCCTTCATCAAATCTTTATTGGTTATTCACAAAATCAAAGATGTATAATAGAAGATACCTATGAAGACCAATGAAATATTTTTAAAATGATTATACAAACTTGAGACCTACCATCATTTAATTCCCTTCCCTTTTAATCATATTATATGTAATTTGAACGCTTTATAACACTAAGTTCCTCTCATATATATGATGATCTAACCCCTTCCTTAAAAAATTCAAAATTTAGAAATAGAACATATAATTAGTACATTATTGTGTCTAGAGTATGCTAGCTAATGAGATATGAGTGCATATATGTGTGAATAAAGGTCAACACGGTCAACAAAAATGGTAGGATGGTTTGTTTTCATTATATTCACATATATATCAATGTGACAAATACATACAAAAAAAATAGAATTTGTCCTTAATTAAGATAATGATATTTAATTAAAATAATACATTGTTATATCACTAAATAAATAATTCATTTTAAGTCACATTCATAAATGAATTTCCACCAAATCTCTTTTAAGACATCTACTTAACAATACAAAAATTAAAATTTGTTATGTCTCTAATTAAGATAATAACAATTAATAAAAATAATACATTGTTATGTCCCTAAATAAATAATTCATTTTAAGTCACATTCATTTATGAGTTTCCACCAAATCTCTTTTAAGAAATCTACTTAGCAAACTTTAAAACTAATGTAATTCTTTAATTTTGTTCAATTCTTTTTTGTAAAGTTTTATATCAAATCCAAATCTTTTTTATATTTCAACTAAGAATCAAAGACTAAGGAGTACTCATTCCACCAAAGTTGGCTGCAACATGATCCTAACCTCATCTTTTATGGTGTGAGGGACCTTGCACACAACAAGATTTGATCTTTAATTTTAACAATTTTGATCAAATTTTAATCCTTAACCCTTTTATTTCAATAAAGATTAAAACTTGCGTAATTGATGAAAACTTAAAAAGGAATGAAAATTTTAGATGTGTATAAATATTTCATTTGTCCCCATGCAAAATAAACTTGCCATACGGACCAAAAAGTACCCATTAGCTAAATGTGAGGTGGCAATATAACAAATACGACAAGCCAACAAGCACGCCCAAAGATAGGCCGAACGTTATGACAATCACATCCTATATCTGGCTTGTTTGTTTGATTTGGAAATTATCAGAAGTAGTTCCAATGTATGATAATTTAAATCTCGATAAACAATAATATTCAATTCCCTCCTAAAGCAGCTTTAAGACGTAACACAATTTATGTAGAAGAAATGGGGAAGATGGTAGGGGCATATAGTGCATAAAACATACAATGGGGACTTCTGATAATAACAATGCATAATTAATACTTGTTTGTAAATTAAAAAATTCGAGTGACAGACTACCAAGTTCTAGAATTATGTATATTTTTACAACATGCCAAGAAAATCGCAGTCTTATTAGGTAGATTCATTCAGCTCCAACCCACAAGCGGCTATACCTCCCTGCTCTCGGAGGCAAGCCCAGGCTCTCCAAGAAACCTTTTCCAGAAGTGATCATATATCACCAACATACTTTAAAGATGAAAGAGCTTAAACCATATCCTGGCAAACCCCAAATAATACCTGAGCTTTAACAACTGGAACCCTTCTCATAGCAAAAAAATGCCTCATTCAAACGAACAACTTGGAACATCAATTGAGTAATTCTCTGACAAGACAGAAAACAACCCGTATTAAATATCTTGATCATTGTGCATAATACATAGATTTATCGCCTGAAATAAACAATTGGTTCAAATTTCACGAAGCTTCTTAGCTACTGTGGCCAGAAGTCAGAACAGTCATGATGTTTCACTTGTTTTGTTGGCTTATTTTGCTCCATTTGAAACTATGCCATTGAATTTTTGATATGACACGGGCACTATAATATTCATCAGAAAAACAAAGTAAATATAGAAAAAGCGAAAATAGAAACTAATTTGATGTTTCACTCGTTTTGTTGGCTTATTTTGCTCCATTTTAAACTATGCCATTGAATTTTCGATATGGCACGGGCACTATAATATTCATCAGAAAAATAAAGTAAATATAGAAAAAGCAAAAATATAAACTAATTTTATTATGATATATCTATCAAGATTCAACCGTGTAGTTTTTCGAGTCAAACTCATTGACCCATGATTCATGAGTAGTGGTTCACAAGAACCCATCTCTCATGATAATGAATGGTCCACTTAGCATTCATTGCATCTAGGTGATGCTCACAGAGGTGAAGCATTGGTCCGTCCCGGGAGGTCACCCATCCCAGTACTGCTCCAGCTCAAGTGCGCTAATGAATGGTCCACTTAGCACTCATTGCATCTAGGTGATGCTCACAGAGGTGAAGCATTGGTCCGTCCCGAGAGGTCACCCATCCCAGTACTGCTCCAACTCAAGTGCGCTTAACCACATGGGTTCTTGTGGACCACTACTCATGAATCATTGGTCAATGAGTTTGACTCAAAAAACTACACGGTTGAATCCTGATAGCAATATCATAATTTGACACGCTGTGGAAGAAACCTCCTACTTATCAATTGATGAGCTAAAGGGGCTCTATAATGAATGGTTCATAAGGCATAACACTTGCTGAAGGTTTTGCGAATGGGGTAGCAAGCTAAGTGGGCTTAACCTTGGGGGAAACTCTGTGGTTAAGCGCGCTTGAGCTGGAGCAGTACTGGGATGTGTGACCTCTCGGGACGGACCAATTCTTCACCTCTATGAGCATCACCTAGATGCAATGAGTGCTAAGTAGACCATTCATTATCATGAGAGATGGGTTCTTGTGAACCACTACTCATGAATCATGGGTCAATGATTTTGACTTGAAAAACTACACGGTTGAATCCTGATAGCAATATCATAATTTGACACGTTGTGGAAGAAACCTCCTACTTATCAACTAATTTTATGCTATTGATAATTTCTCTATAGGGGTAACAATTTATGGTGAGAAATTTGGGGGATCCCATATTAACTTAGAAAGTAAAGAGGATCTTCAGAATTTTATTGATACTTAAGGGCTGATAGACCTGGATCTTCTTGGAGCCTCCTTCACCTGGTCAAATTGCAGAAAGGGGATGGACCTCATACAGGTTAGATTAGATAGATCCTTGATTTCTAATCATTGGTATTTTGATTACTATTGTTCCCTTAAATCTCTCACTAGAATAGGTTCTGATCACTCGCGTATCAGTTTAACTACGGATCCTATTAAAAAAAAGAAGAATACCCCCTTCAGATTTGAAAAAATATGGATTTCCCATCCTGCTCTTAAAGAAGAATTAAAGAAATGGTGGAATATTAGTATTCAAGGAACTGCAATGTTTAGAATTGCTAAAAAATTAAGGGAAGTGAAATGCAATCTTAAAAATTGGAAAAAGGATTCTTTTGGGAACATCTTTAAGATCAATTCAGAACTTCAGATGGATCTGGAAGCCATTCAACTCAAAATTCAGAACGAGGGTTACTTGAATGACACTAAGGAAAAAGAGAATGAGCTCCTTACTAAGATGCATGATATTATTGGGAAGGAGGAGGAGTTCTGGAAACAAAGATCAAGAGCCCTTTAGTTGTCGGCTGGAGATAGAAACACTAGGTACTTCCACCTTTCGGCGTCTAAACATAGAGCTTTCAACAGAATATCTCAAATTGATTTGAATGGAACCAGTTTTGTGGATGAAGAGGATATTAGGACATAGGCAAGCTCCTTCTTTAAACTTCTTCTCTCTGCTAGTATTGAAATAAACCAAAATGAGCAAGACCAGCTTAAGGAAGCTATACCGAGAATTATCAACTAGGAGAACAACTCTTTTATGACTGCTATCCCCACCAATGAGGAAATCAAGAGGGCTGTCTTTTCCTTTGATGGGAATAAAGCCCCGGGGCCTGATGGTTTTCCTTTGTTCTTCTTCCAATGGTTCTGGGAGATTGTTGAAGAAGATGTGGTTAATGCTGTTAAGGAATTTTTTGGAGCCAGATGTCTTTTAAAAGAACTAAATGCTACTTTCTTGGTCCTCGTCCCCAAGAAACCTGGAGCTGACAACTTTGAGGCTTTTAGACCTATCAGTCTTTGTAATTCTTTATACAAGATCATCTCTAAGGTCTTAACCTCTAGATTCTTACTTTTTTTGCCTTCCTTGATTTCTCCTCAACAAAATGGATTTGTTCCTGGTAGACAAATTCTTGACTCTATTGTTTCGGTTCATGAGAACATTCACTCCCTTGTTGAATCGAAGACTGAAGGTTTCCTTTTAAAGCTTGACATTTCTAAAGCCTATGATAGAGTTGACCGGGTTTTCTTATTTAAAATCCTAAAGGCCTTCGGTTTTAATAATAGGGTGGTCCAAATGGTGGAACAACTTGTGTCCACAGCTTCCATATCGATTATGGTCAATGGTTCCCCGACTTCCTTTTTTCAGAGCACCAGAGGTCTCAGGCAGGGTGATCCTATTTCTCCTATTTTATTCACTATTATGGCCGAAAGCTTAGGCAGAAACCTAAAAAAATTGATTGACTTTAAAGTTATCATCGGGCTCAAACTGTCTTCAGGCAACCTGGTGTGTTCTCATCAACAATTCGTTGATGATACTATGCTCATGGGTCAAGCTTCTGTGTCTGAAGCTAAATCTATTAAACTGTTGCTTGACAAATATGGGAGAGCTTTAGGACAGTTGATCAACAATAAAAAAAACTTGCTGTTCTTTTTCAATACTCTAGCTCATCGACAGACCAAAATTGTCAGAATCCTGGACTGTAAGGTGGAATCCCTTCTTTCCACCTAGTTGAGTCTTACTTTAAGTTTGAAACCTCCTGATGCTTTCTGGATTTCATTGGTGGATAGATTTAGTAAAAAGCTTGCAGGTTGGAAAGGTGCTCTGCTTAGCCAAGCTAGTAAGCTTCAACTCCTCAAAGCCTCCCTTCAGAATCTCCCTATCTATGCCCTAAGCCTCTTTAAGATCCCTGCTAAATATGCTGACACAATTGAAAAAATTCAAAAAAGATTTCTATGGTCGGGTGTTGAGAAAAATAAAAGAATTCCCTTAATTAACTGGAATTTGGTCTGTAGACCTAGAAAGAATGGCAGACTTGGGTTAAGAAGAATCAGATCAATTAATAAAATCCTCTTGGCCAAGCAAATTTAGAGAATTTTCTCCTCCTCTGGGGAGTGGATTGATATTATGGCTAGCAAATATCTTGATAACAATTGCTCTTCCATCATTAATAAGGTCCCCCACCTTCTTCCTAAAGGATCTATATGCTGGAACAATTTAATTATTGAAAAAAAGATTGTGGAGGAAGGCATTGGTTGGCAAGTGGGAAATGAGAATAGTACTAGATTCTGGGAAACAGATGGCTTTTTAAGGAACCTCTAATAAATATCAATCCCTTCGGAGATTGGGCAGAGAATTGCAAGGTTAGGTTTGGTACTTATGTGAAAGATTACAGAGTGAATGGTAATTGGGTGGACTTAAGCAGAGTTAGTCAGATTTTGGCTCCCATCCAGATTACGTTGCTGGCTGTTAGACCTAGCTCGGAGCAACTGGAGGACCGTGCGGTCTGGATTGATGATCCCTCTGGTAATTTTTCTGTATCTTCTGCTTTTGCTAAGCTCACTTCTTCTCTGGATCATCCTCCCTTTTGGTCTAAAGCTTGGAGCAATAATCTGATTCCCAAAATTAACATCTTCTTTTGGATCTTGCTTCAAAATAAGTTGCTAATGATTGACAATTTGTGTAAACGGGGATTTCTAATCCCTAATAGATGTTGTTTTTATAAGATGGATGCTGAATCTGTTAATCATTTATTCCTTCACTGCTCTTTTGTTGCTTCTCTTTGGGAAAATTTTAATAGATTATGGAACCTCTCTTGGGTCTTCCCAATGCTCATTGAAGAACTCTTTTCTCAATGGAAAGCCCCGACAAGGAATCCTTTACTCAGATTTTTTTGGGAGCTATCTCTCCCTCATATAGCTTGGGGTATCTGGAAAGAATGCAACAACATAATTTTTAGAGGCAAAGAAGCCTCTGTGGATTATGTCTTTGATAAAATTTCCAGATCTCTAAAGGAAAACTTCAGTGCCGTGGCCCAGAAGGATAGGAAGACCTTGAATGCAGAGTTTTCGAACTATGATCTTTGTGTTGCTAAGGAATGAAACATAAACCCCATTCTATCTAGCTTTAATATTAAGGCTAAAAAGGACAAAGAGGGAGTCTGTTGGACTTTTCCGCCTAATGGGTGGATCAAAGCTAACTTCGATGGTGCGACTAAAGACAATCCGGGGGCGGCGAGCTGTGGAGGAGTTATAAGGGATTCCTATGGCAACTTCATAGGTGCGATGGCCTCTCCTCTTGGCTCTCAAACTAATCACCTGGCGGAGGCGGCTGGTGCTTACCATATTATAAATTTAGCCCAAAGTCTCAATATTAAAAACTTATGGATTGAAGGAGACTCCAAAAACATAATTGACTACCTCCATGGCAAGTCTCCTCCCTCATGGACCATCAAATCGTGGATTGATGAAGCTAAATTGAAATTGGACAAGTTTGAAAAAGTTAAAATAACACATGCCTTTAGAGAAGCCAATGCTGTCATTGACTTTTTTGCTAATGAAAGAGTCAAGAGTAAAGAAGTGTGTACCTGGCTTAATAATAGCGATCTTAATATTAAAGTCTGTGCCCTATTAAATTATGATAAATCACATGGTAAGGTGTCGTGTTATCCCTTTAGTGAGGATAGGTTGGATCTCTCACATCACAATCTTTAGATTGTTTGGGACTGAGCTCTGTGGAGTAATTTGCAAGTTTACTCCGCATGCTTTGTGGGTGCTTAGATTTGGCGGGGCCAATTTTAGAAAGGATTGTGTTTGGTTCTTCTTCACTGTGTCGGTCGATATGGGTGGGGACAGAAAGCGAACTGAGCCAGATAGCTATGAAACCCATATGAAAAATGCTAAGGCTTGGAACAAGATAAAAAGTGGAGGTCTCTTCCCTTTTCTGGAAAAGTTTCATGGTTCTGATCTGGAGGCTACGAATCTCTTTGCCAAAAATTGGCATGATGGCAACCTGACTCTGTTCGGCAAGAATGTGGAGCTCAATGAAGAGTTAATTGCCAAAGTTATGGGATTACCCACTGATGGGAAAATTTTTTTCAGGGACATGGCTTAGGGTTTCTATCCCTTATTATCTCTTATGCTCTCTAAAGAAAAGTTTGGAGGATAATAAAAAGAATCCCAAAAGATTTCCTATCCTCCATACTGGGTTAATTAGGCTTATTGTTGAATATCTGCATGTGCATGCCCCTGCTACCTCAGAAGCCAACCCTGATGTTGATAGTGATGATACTGAGCCCAATGGCTCGAATTATTTGCCTAATCCTAGCCTTGGCCCAAAAGCCCCTAGTTTTCTTGCTGGCCCTTCCAGGGATCCGGGTAAAATTCGGGTTGCGCTTCAGCCCAATTGTCCTCCTCCTAAGTTCAGCCCTGCTGGCAAGACTACCTAGGCTAAAAGCCTTGTCTCTTACACCGAAGAATCCTCCGAGCCGGAGGAAGTTGATACCAACACTTCTGAGCGTTGTGTGGGCCCTGTTCTAGACATTCAAAATATCGACAATTCCCCTGTTAACACTAGTAAAGAGCCCTCCCTTGATTTTCTATACCTAGCTAAAACCAACTCCGAGTCCCATTCTAAACTTCTGGATTGGACCTTTTCCGAAATCAATGAGCTTAAAATTAAAAATTTGGCCCTGCAAAGCAAGATTGAGGAAATGGGTGTCAATATTGCGGAGTTGGGCAAGAAAGATGTGGTGCACAGTAACAGGATCACTGATAATGATGTTGAGGGCCTAAGGATTAACATAAGAACCATTACAGAATAGAACAACCGAATAGCAAGACACAATGCTATAATAATCAATGCAATGACTGAAAAGCTTGACAAAGCTCAGCAGGGATCCTTGGTGGTTGATCTAGAAGACACTGAAGATAAAAACTAGGAAATGGATGGAGGCATTTCTAGAAGAACCCGCACCAATTTGAAGCGAAAGACCCCCTTAACCCAGAAAATGGTTCAAACATTCAAGAAGGGGGTTATTGATATGCAGGTTTTGGAGGCAGAGACAGAGACTGTCCTTAGGTCTTTGAAGTAATTTTGTGTTCTTTTTTTGCTGTCCTTTCTTTTCTTACCCTCCTGGTCCTTTTTGCCTGCTCGCTACTGGTCTTTTTTGGGCAGCTGTATTTTTTGGTGGAGCCTTGGTGGTCTTTTCTCTATTTTGTAAACTTTGTGGTTTCGGGTCCCTGTAAAACCCGTTTTACCCTTTTATCAAAAACAATTTAGCATTGGATTCGCATTGAAAAGAAAGGAATATAAAATTGAATCTCTCTCATCTGACTAGATAAAACCACAAAAAAGAGTAAAAAATGCATCAACTGTCAATTCATTTTCTTTGCTTTATGAATCTACCATAAGACGACAACTACAACCCCAACCATTCACATTTTTGTACTAGACTTTATATAGATGACATCCTTATCCTAAACATATTGTTTCATCAATCTTGTCTTAAATGTTTTTCAGTTGGTTTAAGAAAAAATAAAAAATTAGCCAATCATATGCCTCAATTTAAAGAAACCATGCATTTTACTGGAAAGATTTTCTACTACCTGTCATTTTCACTTGAAGAAAGATATTGATGAGAGTTTAGATGCTTCATGGCTCAAAGCATTAAACTAAACATAGAAAGACCAATGGCTGACTTGCAACTAGGTAGGCCTCACCTATAGAGATAAGAAATTGTTCAAACTAAGCTATAATTGTGCTGGAAAAGGCTATCTTGGGGAGAAGTTACAATTGTTCAATTTCCATTATCCATTCTTCTCATCATTTTATCATCAACAATACATAAGCAGCCAAAGACCCATTTACAATATACATAATGTTATCCCTGCAAAAACTATTTGAATATAAAAAAATTAAGCAAAAATAAAAAGTATTCAGGGATATCTCCAAATAAACAAAGGATGATGTTTGGTGATTTCTTTTTTAGCACAAGAAAAAAGGATCCAAACTATTAATTATCTTTAGTTTTCTATTTTAACGGCAGGGATGACTTACAAGTGTTATCTATGGTTAATATTAATAGGCAAACTCAGACTGGACAAACTGTCAAGACAGGATCTGAGATGCCTATAATATATCATGCTAATGCTAGGTTGGATCCTTATGCTAATTCCAAGTTGGATATAAAACAAAGCATTCTATACCAATGCCAAGTTGGATCCTTATATCAGCCACCCATTCACCCTATGAATATATTATGCTAAAATGGACTTTATTTGTTAAAAACCTTTTCTCGTATCTACCAAGCATGACCGCAACTAGCCACCTATGTTTTTTTCCCTTAATTAAATAGCCTTGAGCATCTAGATCTATATTTAGTAATAAGATCCAGGTTTCTCTACTTACTAGGAACTGGTGAAGGTACTCAGATCATGCAGAATACACCAAACTTCCATAATTGCTCAATAGTTTGAGTCCCCATAGAGGAATTGGAATAATAATATGTTCTTGGGAAGACAAATTTTGGCTATGAAGACCACAGGGAGATCCTAGGCCAGAAAGTAAAGCCAGGCTATCCAATTCAGTTGTGTGGGATGTCATGACCCCGAAATTAAGATATAAAATATGTAAATAAGATAAATAACATTAATAATTTAAGATAATATTATAATTATAAATATTATAAATAATATTGCAATTTTCAAAACATAAATATTAAATATTAAACATCAATATAAGAGATTTTAATATATTGAAATAAAATAATAAAATGTTAAAATTCAAATAAATAAATAAAATAAAATAACAGATATTGCTTTTGTTGAGTAAAATAAACAAATAACAAAATAAAATAAATAAATATAAAAATCAACTCCTAAGCAGCCTCTAAAAAGAGGGAACCATTCACAAAGGAGGCAACAATTATAGAAAGGCACGATGGAACCTTATATAAGGATTGGTATGTCCTAATATAGTTATTGAAAATAATTATGTATTTTGCTGATAATTTTCATAGTTGTTGTAAGTAAATATAATATGAGTGTATATATATGTATATATATAAAAGTGAATATATATAAACATAGATGCTCATGCAAGGGTGAGTATTCTAAGCTTATAAATAATGAATAATGATGATATATATGTTTATATTCAATTAGGCAATAATGATGCTTATTGAGTCTTATAAGTATTTATGATTCTTTAATATAAATGATGAATAATTATATAAAAGTATATATGAGTACTAATAAATATAAGTAAGAATAATTTATGTAAGAAATAAGAATTATTAAATACAATTATGAATTTAGTTATTAATGATGGTCAAATATAGTGGTAATTCAAATAACAATTGATATTTATAAACATATTTAAATATATTATGATTGACAAATATATTAAATATTTTAAGATTGATGAATATATAATTGATGGTTGATAAATATATCTAAATAAAGATATTTGATACATACATTAGGCATGTGGATAATGAACATTAATATGTATATATATATTATGTTTGATTATTCAATAATGATGCTTGCAACAATTATTGTGTCTCAATGAGCTTTTATGACTTTACTTTGAAGAATAGACTTCAGGCCAAAAATTCCCTTTTGCTAGCACTCAACAAGGATAGGGAGTTTGTGGAGGGAAATGCTAGTAATTCAATCCATTGAAGGACGGTCCCAAAATGGGTGGAACACCTTGAGGGAGTCCAATTTGAGATTGTTCACACGCCCTTTGCACAGTAATTCTACCATCCAAAGAGGTTAAGAAAGAGGAAACACAGTGAAAATCTATTCCAATCAAGAATAATAAGTCATATCAGATTATGTTAGTTATGCACTATTTGATGATAATGCATTTCATTTATCTAATTCCGTCAATCTTTCATTGCTGTTTATCAAACAATCTTTAAAATCAAAATTTTAATCTGTGCATTTCATGTCTCTAATATGAAGACATTACATGGGAACTGAATCAAAGGCCTCTTTAGTCTACAAAAAAAAAGGCGACCTGGACACTCCTTGATTATGGTTGTATTAACTTGTGTCTATTTAAAGCACCGAGTCACAAACTGGGTTTAAAGCAATGAAAAAAAACTAGAATAATAATAAGATCCAGGTTTCTCCACTTACTAAGAACTGGTGAAGGTACTTAGATCATGCAGAACACACCAAGATTCCATACTTGCTGAGTCCCCACAGAGGAATTGGAATAATAATGTGTTCCTGGGAAGACCAATTTTGGCTATGAGGGAAGCACAAGAAGCCCGCAGGCGAGGCTAAAGTTAAGTTTTGTTCTTTAAGTTCACGAAAAAAGTAGATATATGCCAAATTGATGTACAAAACATCCATTATGGAAGACTACAGGGAGATGCGAAGCCAGAAAGTAAAGCTAGATCAGCCAATTTAGCTGTCTGGGAACTGAATCAAAGGACTCTCTAAAGTCTACAAAGAAAATGCGACCTGCAGACTCCTTAATTATGGTTGTATTGACTTGTATCTATTTAAAGCATCGAGTCACAAATTGGGTTTAAAGCAATAAAAAACAAGTGCTCCTGCAGAAACTGCCCCGGATAAACAATAACAAAAAAGCCAAAAGGATTCACAACATACAAAATCATTGACAACATCACAAATTGTTAATATTGATTCATTGAATACACAATAGAAATTACTTTACCTTATCATCGGCATTAACCTGAATTCCAAGCTTTTTGTTGTGGCCCCTAACATGACACCATCTTCGCCCAAGTATAACAACCCCCATAATGGCGGCCACCATGGCAATCGACCACAAAGTCCCCACGTGGCCAACTTTAGTCTTCAACACATCCACGGGAGCTCTCCACCATCTAGTGAAGCTATAGTAGGGTTCAACAGGTCCTGAATTTGAATCCACTAACCCTTCCAAAACTCTTTCTTCCACCTCTTCCAGCGCACACCCTTCCTCCTCCGAAACCCTAGACTTGTCCACGCTCGCCTCTTTAGCGTCCCGCGGCGTGGAAGGATCAATGCACTTTGGAGAGTTTTGACCCGACGACATCAATTCTTCCTCTTCCTCCTTGTCCTCCACGGCCGGAGGCAGGGCAATCTGCTCCGGGTGGGCAGAATAGTCGGGTACTTGGGATCAATCAACCCACTAGACTCGATCTCGAGACCTTCGTCATCGTAATTGGGGGCAAAGATATGCAGCGGATGCACCATGTCCCAGCTCTCCTCCTCCTCGCCATCACCGTCACGACTGTCGTAACTAGACATGAAACCCTATGCACAATACTAGAATGCTCCAGTCGACCTGTAGGCATGGAAAATGCAGTAAATCCCGCTTATACAGCTTCAAATGGTGTAAATTTGAATGAATAAATGAAACCACTTATCTTGTCTACCGTTGGATGTGGATATTATTGATATGTGTGGGTAAATGACAGATTTGGGGTCAAGCGTAGGGACAACATTATTTGGACACGTCTTCGTAGGCTGAGGATTCATGCCATGAGTGTCACCAAAACAGCTGATTGCTCACCTGTATTTTCCACCGTCTTATAGGGGAGAGGAGTCGATACATACACACCCAAAATCACATGTTTCTATTGGCAGGTCACATAGACCTATAACAATTTTTTAAAAACATCCATTATGCAAAAATGAATATTAAACAATAATTTTTTATTATTTATTTATTTATTTATTTTTTAATAATATTTTGTTATGTGGAAGGTCGAAATTTGTTCACGACTGTAAAAAAGGCAAAAAAGATCCATCGACCGATACATGAGGTGCTTCTACCTACGTGGCTCGGCATTTGAAGGTAACAACCTTGCTACATCAACTTCTCCTAGTCCGCCACCCTAAGAATCCACTACATAGCATTTATCACTCGCCACCACTTCCTATTCCTATCAACTGTTGGGTTTAATTGTTGTCACCTCTCCTAAGCTCCACACCATCCTATGTTTATTTTGAGCTTAATTGCATTGAATGCTCTTAGTGCCTTGCTCTTCTTGCCATGTTTTCATCCTTTCATTCTAGAAAGTAAACATTCCTTCTTCACTTGCATGCCAGTATCTGTTCATTTTGTCATCTGCAACCTTCACTGTCTCACCACAACTTGTGATGCTCGAAGACCATATCATGTTTGGGTAGAAGCCGATACAAAGATGGGTAGACGCCAGTTACCGAACGTTACCAGCGGCTCCACTTCCACCATGCAAGCAATGAATGGGTTCCTCTCTGCCATGAAGGTCACCACAAGCAACGAACGGGTTTGTCTCGTGTTCGACCTGGGGTGAGCTTGCTCACTAAGGCTCACCATTATTTAGTTGTTTGAGTTTGGTTTGCAATTTCGGTTTGTTTTATTGGTTTTTTGGTGTTGCATATTTCATTTATTTTGTTGAAGTTTAGTGTTTATGAACACTATCCTATTTGTGTTCATAAACATACTAAATCTTTGAAAATTAATCTTTTGTTCAAGCATTGTTTTGTTTATATAATAGATAATAATGCAGTTGGTTGTTTCCCCACCATTGAAATTTTTGGGGTTGTTTTCTTCTTTCAGTAATAATAATGTTTGTTGTTTCCATGCCATAGATGAAGCTGTATTCATCTTTATATGGGTTTTGTTCTGTAGGGTTTATATTGCAAATATTACACTCATATTTTGGCATTTCTCTTTTAGTAGGTTTTATTTTTAAAATATAGCATGCATAGTTTAACATTTATGTTTCCCTAGGGTTTATTTTGCAAATTTTACAATCATAGTTTTACCATTTTTGTTTCATAGGTTTTGCATTATCATATACTCTGCTTATCCTATTCTTTCTCATAGGTTCTCTATTATCATTGACTCTAGTTATCCTATTCTCATAGGTTGTGTATTGTCATTGACTTTGCATATCGTATTCTCATAGGTTTTGCATTATCATTGACTCTGCTTATCATAATCTCACAGGTTCTGCATTATTATTCACTCTGCTTATCATTTTCTCATAGGTTATGCATTATCATTCACTCTACTTATCATATTCTCATATGTTCTACATTATCATTGACTCTTCTTATCATAATCTCACAGGCTCTGCATTATCATTCACTTTGCTTATCATTTTCTCATAGGTTATGCATTATCATTCACTCTGCTTATCGTATTCTCCTATGTTCTACATTATCATTGACTCTGCTTATCATAATCTCACAAGTTTTGCATTATCATTCACTCTGCTTATTGTAATCTCATACATTCTGCATTATCATTGAGTTAGGTTGTGTTCTCTGTTTTATTAGCCAAAAAAAATCATGTGGGTTAATCTTTTTTTAGGTTTTACTTCATCTTTTCAGTCACTTAAATATTTTATGTTGTTTCTATGCCATAGATAAATATGTTGGTGTTATTTATATTGCAAATATTACACTCATAGTTTAGCATTTATGTTTCACATGTTCTGCATTATTATTCACTTTGCTTATTGTAATCTCATAGGTTATGCATTATCATTCACTCTCCTTATTGTTTTCTCATAAGTTTTGCATTATCATTGATTCTGATTTTCGTATTCTCATAGGTTCTACATTATCATTGAATCAACTTATCGTATTATCATAGGTCATATCATTGAGTTAGGTTGTGTTCTCTATTTCATTAACCAAAAAAAATGTGGGTTAATCTTTTTTTAGGTTTTGCTTCATCTTTTCAGTCACTTAATAAATTGATGTTGTTTCTGTGCCATAGATAAATATGTTGGTGTTATTTATTTTGGGTTATGCTCCATCAATTCAGTCATATACATATGTGATAATTGTTATACTCTTATTGTTTTCCATTCGTAAGCTTTATATTGTTCTTCATTACAGCCATTACAGTCATGGGTTAATGTTCACGTTTCGATTAATGTTGTTGAGTACCATTTCTATGGGCCATTGATAAAACTGGGGGTTTAGGTTTTTCATACGTGCTGCTTCATTCATTCATTATTGCTATTTTATTTAGGTGGCATTCATTAAATTGGGGGTGTTATGTTTCCCAATTATTAGGATTCATCAATTCAGACATGCAATTATTGAAGCTTTTTTTGTTTGCATTACAAAATTTTTTGGGTCTTGTTTATTTCATAGGATCTGCTTGATTACGTAGGAGAGAGGAGCCGATACGTACACACCCAAAATCACACAGTCCACATGGCAGGCCACGTGGACCAATAACATTTAAAAAAATCCATATACATAAAACGAATATGTGCTACTTCAATAAATTTTTAATGCAAATCTTTCTCTTTTCTTAGGTGCCATTGGTTATTTTGGGGGTGTTATCTTTTGCATAGGTTATTTTCCATCATATCAGTCATCCAATTATTGTACCTTATTTTTGTGTCTTGGAAATATATATGGAGGTCTATTTTTTGTAGGTTCTGCTTCATCAAGTCAATCATGCATATATTGTACCTTTACATAGACATATATATATTAAATGCACGTTTACTCATTTATATATATGTATATGCATATGTATAGACTATGCATAGACATATACATAGACATATGTATATTTATATCAGATATTAAATGCACACATAATTGTAATTATTTTAAAACAAAACAATTACATGCTAGCAACCAAACATGATGAAGTGTATCCAACTTGTATATGCTTAAGGTCTTTGCATCTTACTTATATATATATGCATATGTATAGACATATTCATATACATATAGATATGATTGTGTTTATGTATATGTATATGAATATGTCTATATATTTATGTATATGTATATGTGTATATACATATACATATACATATACATATACTACTTTCATGACATCCTGCATATTTTTTGAGCCAACTTGCATCCAATGCTCGTAATGCCTTGCACACTTGTCAACTTTACAACCTTTCATTCTAGCAACTTCTTATTTTTTTTTCACAATGATAGAAATGTCTGTGTGTGTATGTGTATGTAAATCTATATGTGTATGTGTATGTGTATATGTATGTGTATGTCTATGTCCATGTCTATGTGTATGTGTATGTATTTGTATATGTAAATGTGTATGTGTGAATGTGTATGTCTATATGTAAATGTGTGTGTGTATAGATGTGTGAAGAGGTCTTAAGTGGACAACCTTGCCATGTATGCTTCTCTCAGTCAACCACCCTAACACTCCACTGTGTCGCATTTATCACTTGTTGCCTCTTCCTATACTTCTCTACAGTTGTGTTTAATTCACTTATGTCTATGTCTATGTGTATGTGTATGTCTATATGTATATGTGTATACTTCATAAATTCAGACCTGCAACAATTGTATCTTTTGTATGTGCCATTTATTAATTTGGTGGTGTCCTCAACTTTATATGATGTGCACCTATACAGTGGTCCTCCACAACTTAACAAAGAATTCATCCATAAATAAGCATGGTGACATCAAACATAAATCAGATTTAAAATGCACACTGAATAACATTCATTTCAAAACAAAACAAGTACACAAAGGCAGCCAAACATGATGAAGTGTATCCAACTTGTATCTGACATATAGCAAGTACCATTTCGACATGAAATTTAAACACCCCAAACATTAACACATGCACCCTTCCAAATAAACTGGTAAACCCAACTATTGCACCAATGCAGGCGTCACTTTCACATTAATCACAACTACACAACGTAAACAAGGTGCCAAGTCAACATAATTCAAACCCATCTCACCCATCTTTGAGTGACTGCCAAACCCATTACAACCATGTTTCCTATTGTAGCATAACCAAACCAACAAGAAAATGCATTTGCCTGTCTAATCAATCATGAAACTTGCAACACATATCAACACCAATCTATCCCATCTCACCAAGTACGGTGCGAACGTACTAGTGGTGAACTCCAAAATCCCATCTGCTTCCATTTTTACAAGCTGTAAGGCACCCATTATTAAAAACAAAATTATGGAAAAAATTGCAAACAATACACCAAACTAATAAACTGAATAATTAATGGCCGAAATCAATCAGATTCACCAAACAACCATCAATTAGATTCAAATAATTCCCACTTCAAATAGCCATGAAAAATTTCAAGTATTCACATGTATTACCGTAGATCAATATTGAGCACTAAAGCTTTCTTACAACATGTATTTAGGGGACCTGGTTTTCCCAAGGCCTTTCATGGTTTCCTATGTAGCACTTCACATAGATTAGGGGACTTGGTTTTGTGAAGGCTTGTCATGGTTACCTATGTAGCACTTCACAATTCAAATGGAGTTGTGGACCTATGCAGCATAGGTTGCCATCAAACGAGCATTCATAAAATCAAGTGTCCCTAAACCATTACATCTTGTAACAATTGCACATACTTTGACACTGCAAATTGTGTTTAATATTTGTATGGTTGGAATTTACAATTCTTTTCATGGTTCGAACATGAAGCTCTACTATTCAATTATTTTTGGGGGGTTCTCTTTTGCATAGGTACCTTTCATCAAATCAGGCCTGCAACAATTATATCAATTTTAGGTGCCTTTGATTAAGTGCAAGTGTGTTCTATTTTGTAGGTGCTTTGATTCATTTGGGGGTGTTATCTTGTTAATAGGTTAGGGTGCATCAATTGAATCATGCAACTATTGTAGCTTTGTATTTGAATGGCTTAGGGGACTTGGTTTTGTGAAGGCTTGTCATGGTTACCTATGCAACACTTCACCATTCAAATGGAGTTGTGGACCCATGCAACATATAGGTTTCCATCAAACGAGTGTTCATGAAATCAAGTGTCCCTAAAACATGTCTCTATTGCTTAGTTGATTGAATTGATGAAGCATAACCTATATGTATATTTGTATGTCTATGTTTTATGTATATACATGTGTGGATGTGGATGTGTATGTGTATGCATATCGATTTGATTACATGCACAACCTATGAAAAAGAGAACCCCAAATTTATCTATGGCATCAAAACAACCAACAATGTTATCTAATGGCATACAACAGCCCCAAATTTATCTATGGCATGGAAACAACATACAATGTTATGTATATGTATATGTATATGTGTATGTGTATGTGTATATGTATATATATTTATATGTATACATTTATGTATATTTGTGTATACATGTATATATATTTACATATACATACATGTATATATATTTACATATACATATATGTATGTATATGTGCATATGTATATATAATTGCTTACATGCAAAACTTATGAAAAAAGAGAACAACCCCAGGTTTATGAATGACATCAAAACAACCAACTATATTGTTTGTTATTGAAATTAAAAATTGCAGCATTGCTTACATGCATTCATTTCCATGAATGAATTGAATCACAAAAAAATAAATATATGCATTCATTTACATTGAATTGAAGATGAAGCATCACCTATGAAAAATTAAACACCCCCAAATTCATGAATGGCACTTGAAAAAGATAGAATAGTTGCATGACTTAATTGTATACGAATATGTATATGTGTACGTCGATGTCTATGCATATTGGTATGTATATGTATATGTGTATACATATGCATACATATACATATGTATATGTATATAGATATGTATATGTATGCATATACATATACACATCTATATACATATGGATATGTATATGTATTTATATATGTATATGTATTTATATATGTATATGTATGTATGCATATATATATATACATATGTATATGTATATGTATGTGTATGTATGCGTATATATATACATATGTATATGGAACCCATTCATGGCGGCAATGAATCCGTTCGTTTCTTGCGTGGCGGAAGTGGAGCCGCTGGTAACATTTAGTAACTGGCATGTAATTATCTCCTAATCGGCTTCTACCCAAATATGAACCAGTCTCTGAGCATCGCAGGTTGTGGTAAAGGTTTTAAGGTTGTAGACAATGAATTGAGTAGGTAGTGGCCTACAAGTGAAGAAAGAATGACAACTTGCTAGAATGAAAGGCTGAAAAGTTGGCGACAAGACGAGGCACTGGGGAGCATTCAATGCAGGTTGGCTCAGAAAATATGTATGTATATGTGTATACATATACATACATATACATACGTATATGTATATAGATATGTATATACATACGTATATGTATATGTATAGGTATATACATATGTATATGCATATACATATGTATAGGTATAGGTATACGTATATGTATATGTATAGGTTGGTTAGAATAAAATTGTGGGGTGGCGAGGAGCTTAGGAGAGGTGACAACAATTGAACATGACAGTCGATAGGAATAGGAAGTGCCGATGAGTGATAAATGCGATGTAGTGGATTCTTAATGTGGCGGACTGAGAGAAGTTGATGTGGCAAGGCTGTCAACTTCGAATGCTGAGCTACATAGGAAGTGGCACCCGAGGTGCCTACACATCGGTTGATGGGTCTTTTTTGTGTTTTTTTAAAGTCCTGGACAAATTTCGACCTCCCACATGGAAAAATAATTGGAAAAGGAATAGAAAATGATAAAATGTCAATGAAGAAGCAAACATTTGAAATGAAAATAGTGACACATTGCAAATAATTACATAGAACACACATTGCAATATGATCATAATACATTGCAAATCAAAACAATAATGATGCATCTGTAATTTTTATATATTTAAAATTGTCAACGAAGAAGCATACATTCAAAATCAAAACAATAATACATATTACAAATTACATAAAAAACTTTTTTGAATCTGATCAGATTACTTCATAAAACAAAACAATAACGATCAATCTATACTTATCAAAAAATTACAACTGTCCAAAATTTCGGTGCATTTGTAAATATCAGTACTTCTAAAGTCTATGAAACTAGCATTTGTAATCTAGCTGGTCTTGTTGTGAAAAGGATCTTGGCTGGTTGGGGTGCCAATTGTCATGTTCTCGTCCCCTTCTAGTCGATGGGGATTGTTGCATACATGAGTGGGACTCGGAGTGGTAAATTGGGTGCAAGTGACATGTGTTGGGGGCGGTGGTGAACACATCTATACATCTCGAGTGCCAAATTGATATGAATATTGACTGCCCCTAAAGTTAGATTGGGAGAGGCTTGAATAATTCATTGTTGTGGAAAACTAAGGGATATTAATATTGAGAATATCACGAAAGACTCCATTACTTTGAGACAACGGATTAGAAGTGTTCCTTAACTGCCTCTCTCTCTATAAAGCCCTTTGTGCCTCCTTAATCTCTTTTTCCTTTCATTCATGTTCCTTGCTAAGCCTCTCTTGCTCCTTTTTCACATGTCTATCCTTTTTCTGATGTAATTTTTGCTGCTCTTTTTCTTTTCGCAGTATGTCCTTCTCAATTCTAGCATTCTCCTTCAACTTCGCTGCCACAATTCTTGCTGTCCGTTTCTCTGCATTCTATTGTCTCTTTCTTGCTTTAATGTCCTCGACCTCTTTCTTCCTTTGCTCTTGCTCCATTAACAACCTCATGTAGTCATTTGTTGTCAACAATTGAGACTATCTACTAATCTGAATTGCACCCGCTTTGGATTTCATTTGATGGACAGTGTGCATAGGCAACTTGAGGAACTTGCTGATTTACAAAACTGTTTGTGTTTCTTGTGTCCCATCTGACTGTGTGCCAATGACCTCCTCAACTACCTGTGAGCCCTGTGGTACATCTTCATTGCCTTGTAAATCTGAATTGCAAGAAGGAGCATAGTAATGCACAACTTGAGAAAGGTCAATTTCTGGTGGTGGTGGTGATGGGAAAGTATAGGTATCCTGTTGTTTTGGGACTTCCAAATCAATGCCTAAGTTCATTTCTCCCTCAACCAACCAGGATGGTTGGCTTCGTTGTGATGGAAGATCTAAACTTTTACTAAATTGATCAACAACCATGTCCACCATGGGAGGTGTGTGTTCATTAACCACCACTTTTGCAACTGATTTAGTAGGACATGTATGAGGTGAGTGTTGTGTTTCTGTTGCAAGTTTCATGTGTCCATATGGAAGAGTGGACTACAATACCACGACATCATCAGTTGGCGCACCAAATCCAAAAAGGATGAGAATGTTTTCAACTACGTCAGCATCCTTGCAGAGCACAAATGTCTCACTGGGATGCATGTCGTTGACAAGTGCATTAGGATTCAGTGGCCATATACCAGTCCTTTTAAACCCAACTTTGATGTTTTCAACTATCAAAGCTCTTTTCATTGCTTTGCTGCCTAACATTGCAAGTTCTCTCCTCCTCACTTCAATGTTTGGAAACCTTGACAAAAAATCTGCATGTTTAGATTTAAAGTAAGCTTTGAAAGGTGCAAACACACTCACATCTAATGGTTGTAGCTTATGTGATGGCAATGCTAATAAATCTACACTGATTTCTCTTGCTTCTTGAATGGTTTCGAGTGCTACGTGGCTTCCATGGCTGTCAAAGATCAGCAAGACCCATTTTGTGGGCGAGACACCACCTGGAATTGAGGTTTTGAACTGGGTCAACCAATCTATGAACAATTCTTTGGTCATCCATGCATGTGGCTGGGCTGCCATGCAAGCACCAGGTTCACAATCTATGATGTAATTATCTATGTTCACACTCCCCTTGAACAAATAGAATTTTGGAATGCTCTGCCCGACAACATTGACACAACATAGAATGGTTATCCATTCACGACTCTTTGGGATAATGTAAGAGACATTTCTGCTACCATTTCTTGCGAGTACCTTCATTGACCCATTTTTGCCTACTTGGATGCTAGTTTCATCACAATTCCACATGCGATCAAGACCATATGGCATGGCTTTGTATGTTGTAGATAGTGTTTTGTAGAATGCATCTGCAACATCAACTCTAAGATTGAATGCCCTATCTTTGTTTAGGCCTTTAGCAGTTCGTAATGCGAGTTGAGGATGTGTGTGCTTGAAGCCTGTCCACCAAGACTTCCCTGGGAAGCCATTGGTGAAAGGGTTTGGCCTATTTTGACAGATTTGAGCAACCTCAGACTTAAGATTGACTATCTCATGACCATGACCAATATCAACCATTTTCTCGCACCATTCCACAATAAGATTTTCTTCCTCTTCGGTGAGGAATGTTGGCAGACCTTTCTTGGAAGTTGTTGTTAGACCCCCTAACTATTTGGATAGTGTGGGTTTTGAGATTGACCACTTTTTGGAATCCCCCCTTATTGACATGTCATTCTCTTCAACATCATAGGGTGCCCTCTTCATGTCATCCTGAGACCACAACTTCTGTATTTGTTTTACCTTCTGCGGTATTAGAGTTGTAGTAACCTCAATCTGTGGTATTTGAGGAGTAGAAACCTCATCTACTTGTGCAACATGATCTATTTTAGGGGGAATCTGCATCGTCATTTCTCGGCAGGCAACCTTGTCATGACTCTTTTCTTTTTTTTGTTCCCAGTACGAGTCACCATTGCATTGCACTTGGCCATCTACATAGAATAATTAGAATCAAAATAGTGATGCTTGAACAGAAAAACAATTACTTTGTAATGTAGAACATATGAGAATATGATAAGCAGAGTCAATGATAATGCATAACCTATGAAACATAAATGGTAAAATATGAAATACAAATGATTGAACATTTATCTATATATGTATGAAGAGAGTGTTGTGATGCTTGAATAGAAGAATAATTATTTTGTGATGTAGAACATATGAGAATATGATAACCAGAGTCAATGATAATGCAAAACCTAGGAAAGATAAATGGTAAACTATGAAACACAAATGCTTTAACAGTTATCTTTATATGTATGAAGAGAGTGATGCTTGAATAGAAGATTATTTAGTTTGTGTATGTGTTATCTTTTTAGTTTGTTGCATTTCAATTGAGATTATCTTTTGTAACAGTTTAGAGAGTTACATCTATTCTGGAGTGACCGACATATAGAAGTAGAGGAATAAGAAGCACAAAATTACAAACTATGCAGGGGAGTTAGAGTTTAAGAACATCTCATATCTCTTAAGCATTTGCAACATTAACATTCTCATGCACAACAAAGTGAAAACCACACTCATGTTTGAACTTTGACACAATAGAAAGCTTACGAATGAAAAACAATAAGAGTTTTACAAAGCTCACATATGTTGTCTATGACGAACTCATTGACAGGCATAAATATTTGTCAATTGATGAAGCAAAAACATATGAAAATAATGAAAAAATAACCTTCTAAAAATAGAAACTTTACTGGCTGATAATGCATAACCTATGAGAATAAGATATCTAGAGTGAATGAAAATGTAGAAGCTATGAGAATAAGATAACTAGAGTGAATGATAATGCAGAACCTATGAGAATAATATAACTAGAGTGAATGATAATGCAAAACCTATGAGAATAAGATAAACAAAGTGAATGATAATGCAGGACCTATGAAACAGAAATGGTAAACCATGACCAATATTTACCATATAAACGATAATGCAGAACCTATGAGACTACGATAAGCAGAGTGAATGATAATGCATAGCCTATCAAACATAAATGTTAAACTATGAGTTTAATATTTGCAATATAAACCCTACTAAAACAGAAAGGCTAAACTATGACTGTAACATTTTCAATATAAACCCTAGGGATATAGAGATGGTAACTATGACTGTAATATTTGTAATATAAACCCTAGGGAAATCGAAATGGTAAACTATGACTTTAACATTTGTAATATAAACCTTTGGGAAACATAAATGGTAAATTGTGACTACAATATTTGTAATATAAACCCTAGGGAATGTATATGCTAATGAATGACTATATTATTTGGAAAATAAACCCTAGGGAAAGCTTTAAATGGTAAACCATGACTGTAATATTTGCATTATAAACCCTATGGAACACATATGCTAATCTATGAATGCAATATTTGCAATATAAACCCTACCAATACATAAAGAAACACTTGTGACTATAATATTTGCAGTATAAATCCTAGGGAAACATAAACAAAAACCTATGACTGTAATGACTATAATGAAGATCAATATAAAGCTTAGAAATGGAAAATAGTAATGGCTGTAATGAAGAACAATATAAAGTAAATGAATGGAAAATTGTGAAAAGGAAAACCTGGAATAATATGGATTCTGGTGCATTGGAATATGAGT
Source organism: Sequoiadendron giganteum (assembly GCA_007115665.2). Lineage (NCBI taxonomy): Eukaryota > Viridiplantae > Streptophyta > Pinopsida > Cupressales > Cupressaceae > Sequoiadendron > Sequoiadendron giganteum. The sequence goes on from CM021102.1 coordinate 835,131,773, forward strand.
TGTTGCCTCCCCTTGATGTTAACTCGTTCAATTATGTGCTTATCACTCCTCCTTTTCTTATGTCGCTCACTGCAGAATAACTGAATACTTGTTGGTTTTCACGGCTATTTGAATTGGGAATTATTTGAATTTGATTGATGCTTGTTTGGTGTGGTGAAATAAATTGCTGTCCTATTTTGAATTTGAATTTTGTTTCGTATGAATTGGAGATTTGATTGATTTCAGCCACTAATTCTTGACTTGATTGGTTTGGTGGATTGTTTGAAATTGTTTCCATGTTTTTGTTTTGAATAATGGCGGCCTTACGGGAGTGTTAAATGGATGTAGGTGGGATATTTGGGTTTGGATCCAATACATGGGCACCCTACTTGGCGAGATGGGACAGATTCAAGTTGATACATGTTGTAGGTCTCATGGTAGATGAGACAGGCGAATGCATATGTGTGTTGGTTTGGTTATGCTACGATGGGAAACATTGTTGTAATGGGTTTTCCAGTCAATCAAAAATGGGTCGAATGGGTATCAAAGTTGTTGACTTGGCACCTTGTTTATGTTGTGTAGTTGTAATTAATGTGAAAGTGATGCCTACATTGGTGTGAAAGTTGGGTTTACCAGTTTACGAGGAAGGGTGCATGTCTTAATGTTTAGGTTGTTTAAATTCCATGTCAGAATGCTACTTGTTATATGTCAGATACAAGTTGGATGCACTTCATCATGTTTGGCTAAAAACATGTACTGGTTTTGTTTTGGAATTAATGCTATTAAGTGTGCATTTTATATCTGATTTATGTTTGATGTGATCATGCCTATTTATGGATGAAATTATTTTTAAGTTGTGGAGGACCGATGTATAGGTGTGGGCCCCAACGAGCACATGTCCCATCACACGTTAGGGCCCTCTCTTATGTATCGGCTCCTCTCCCCTATATTGTCTTGTGCATGTTAATCACAGGGGTTACGTGTAGGGCCCCCATGACCTCCTTTCTGTTTTATTCTTTGCTTGGGGTTCACCACACTTTTCAACAAGCATAACAACAAATGAATATGGATGATGTGCACAAGACAAGATGGTCTTGTGGTTTCCAGGTTTGTTTTATATTCTATTCATTAAAGAGGGATAAGAATATATGAGCTACCTTTTATCTATTGCAGATGTTGATTTTAAAGAGCAAATTAAAAACTGAAGCAATAATCTGAGCAATTATGGACGCAAAGCATAGAATAAATATACAACAAAAAATTATGTGGTTTATCTTAATGGCTACATCCACATGATAAGTAGGGCAAATAGTTCTTATTATTTTCAAAAAGAATACAATACACCATCATCAATCAGCAAAGAAAACATATAATGTTCTCTTCAAGGCAGATGAAGAGTCATGGGAAGACGAAGATGAAAGGGCAACGGTTGGACTTCACACTCAACAATCTCCCATTTGAAGTCCAAACTGTGTTGCAACATACAAATCCCCCTGCTTTTCCAAGTTTATTGTTATTTAATTACCAATTTCCCTTTCAAAATCATCATCCCATACTGTAAGCAAGTAGGACCCATGGGCGACCATCCACCTCCAAGACTCTTTAACTTCTTGCGCTAATGATGTTGCCCCCTGTAAAAAATATCCCTCTCTCTCCTGCACTTGTCTTGGATCTTGTTCTTGTCCCACCTTCTTATATGTGTAACAAAGCATCTTGGGACCACCACCAGACTTGCTCTTAGGCTTCCTTCCAGATCTTGACAGTCTGTCACAACTTTCTTTACAAAATTTAACCTCAATAGTTTCTTTGCCCCCTTCTTCTTTAGATTCATCTTTAGTTCCTTCTTCTATATCATTTTCTTCATAATTAGATGCCACTCTTCTAGACATATAACTAGATTCCAAGATGTTCATAAATTTCTCAACAACCAAATCAACTTGAACATCTAACTTGTCTAAAAAACTTTTCCTTGCAGCCAATATATCATCCAAAAAAAGAGTTGGTGTGGAGTGAAGAACTCCCACTTCACTGTGAATCTCTACTACATATAGGGTACCTACTTTTTTTCCCTGAACAATTACCAAGGCCTCTTTTGTTGCTTTCCATATATTTGATTCAAAATTGGCTTTACATCCTTGTGAAAACAATTGTCCAATGGAAATCAAATTTTGTTTGAGCTAAGGGACATATCTGACATCTCGCAACATCCAACTATTTCCATTTATTAATTTTAACAAAACATCCCCTTTTCCAATAACATCACAAGATTCATTATTTTCAAGAAGAACCTTACCAAAGTCATTGCTTTGTAGATTTTCAAAATACTTGCACGAAGTGGCATGAAACGATGCTCCCAAATTGAGTACCCAAATATTTGGTGTTGTTTCTTTCGAGGCTGAAACAAGAACACCAATTTTTGCATCGACATCCTCTTCACGTATCGGATTCGCTTCATCTTCTTTTGGTTGATTTTCAACCTTCTTCAAAAACCAACAATTCTTCTTGATGCAGCCTTGCTTGCCACAATACCAACAACCAACATCTCTCTCATTGAATTTTGACCTTCCTTGTGATTTTCTATGAATTCCTTCATCATATGACGTTACTCCCACTCAAACTCAAAACTCTCATTTCAAGTGATCGAACACCACAACTCTGATACCAATTTTTGACTTTAAAGAGAAAATTAAAAAAAAAATCAAAGCAGATAAAGAATCAAACACACACAGATAAAATCAAAGACATAAATTTAATTTGGCTCACCTCAAAATGGCTACATCCACCAAGGAAAGCAAGTCACACTATTTCATTAATCAACCCAAAAATACATCAGTCTTCATCTACACCAAAAAGGAATTATATCAAATCTTTAGGCAATTGAAGAGACATGGGAAGAGGAAGACGAAAGGGTAGTTACGGTTGGTCTTCATTTCTAATAGAAAAATCTATTGAATTTTTTCTCACAAGTGCTTCACTATTGTTTTCCTACAACTATGGTATTCTTGGCTTGCTTGGATCATTTTTCTCACACCTCAAAACCATTGAAGGAACCAAATGTTGAGGCTTTCAAATGTCATTTTGAAGGGAAACGTTGATATTTATCACATTGTAGAAAGTAATTCAAACAAACAGCCTAATTACGACCTTTTAAATTTTGTTTTTAAATACTATTGCAATCAACGTGTTTTATGGTAAGTTATTTTTTTAAGACATGTTTGTAGAAATGATAGATTTTTTTAAGTTTTTAAAATTATTTCATTTAAGTTCTTTATTTGTAATGGACAAACTATTTTTTAAAATTAATAGTTGAAAATTGAGAAGGATGTAAAACCATGCAATTAATCTCGACCATTCACGTTTTCTATTTTTAATTTTTAATTTTACTTATAATAAAATAAATATAAAACTTATAATCTAAATTAGAAGTTAGAGAAAGAGAATCTAACTTTTGATTAATTATTTTGTGCCAAAAATTTAATGATAGGACATGTCCCTAAGAAGTAATGTTCAAGGTAGCATGCCATTTGATTAAGGATTTGATAATTCACCTTTAAGACCTCTTCAGTGTACACATTGCATAGCTAAGGAGGAAAATAGATAGAGAGAAAAGAGAGAGGAAGAGAGAAGCAAGAGGGAGATACAAATAAGATATAGAGAGGCAAAGGGAGAAAAAAAAGAGGAAGGAAGAGATATACATAGAGAGAGAAAAGTAGAGATAGGGAGTGAAATATAGGAAAATAGTTTCACCAAAATGAAATGAGGAAAATGATGCACCTATCTTCCTATATAAATGAGGAAAAAGAGATCTCCTACAACAAGATTGAATTTCAACTCTTAGGTGAGTCAACCTTGAGAGGGGTTCTTGGTTGTTTTCCTTATGATTGAGGATGAGTTGCAACTTTTAGCACAACACTTTTGGGAGATCAATCAAAATAGAAAACTAACTCAATTATGCAATCAAACACTTGAATCATCAATTTAAAACCCACATCTGATGGAATCGAAAAACTAATTGCAGTTCTAAGAAGGCTAAGTATTTTTGCATCTTTCATCAAAATGTTGTTATGTGAGTTGTATCGAGACATATTCGCCCTAGGGATAATAGGTCTTTTTAGGGCTTTCTGAAATTAATTTCTAGGTCCTTTGCTCCTATGTCTACACTTCCAAATTCTTCGAATTTCATAGTCAAAAATTTGAATGGGGGTTTGCCTTGGTCAAACCCTTTTTGGTAATTAAACCTTGAATTGAAACAATGAAACATGAAAGGAATGATGAATGAATAATTGCTATGTTGCAACTCACCAAACCCTTGATTTGAAACCTTTGAAGATTTGAAACTTATGACATCTCCTCAAAGTCTTGATCTTGCATGAATAGCTTGATTGATGATGTTGATCTTGATGCTTGAAATTTGACTTGAATGCTTGAAACCTACATCACAATGTTAGCTCCAAAAAGCATGTTGGATACACATAAATTTGACATGATTCTTGAGATATTGAATGCTTCAACAAATTCTTGAGAAATCTTCTTTTGAACACCTTTGACAATAATCTTAGCTCTTGTGAAATTTTCATGAAAGTTCTAGGATTTGAATTAATAAAATAACCTTGCTTTTATAGATGAATTTCTAATTTCTAAAAAATTAAACATTACAAGCTAACATTTGAATATGAATTTGGGATCATTAAAATACAACCAAAAACATATTTAAAATTTGAATTTAGTACTTAAGGGGCTAAGACAAATGGGTCTTGACGTAAATTGGCAGGACCTATTCATGTGGGGGTGTTGGAAATGATCATTGCAATAACTAAATATTAATTTACCTTTCAGAAATTGCAATAAATAAGGCTTGTAGATCCATAACCGAACCAATTAGAGGCTTAATTAAGTCAATTTAATTAAGGGACCCAAACATAGTGTGGAAATGTAAAGGAGTACATTTTCCTACACTACAGGGAGATATATATTTAGAGAGAGAGAGATGGGAAAAAAAAGAGAGCTCTTTATATATGCCTACCTCACTATTTATGTTTCTCATTATCTCTCAATCTCTCACTTCCTCTATCTCCGCTATTTCTCTCTATATTTTTCTTCCCTTCTTTCTGTTGGTATGAGTTTTCTACAATCCACGAAATTGTATTGCAAGTTTTTGGATTCAACTGTGTATATTTTTCAATCAACATTTCAGATCACGTTCCCTTATATCTTTCTTTGTTTTCTTACCTCTCTTTCCCTCTCTTTATATCTCTCTCCCTTACTCTCTTTTTCTACCCTTATTTTTTTCTCTCCCTCCAAGTATCTCCCTCTACAAGTCTCTCTATATCTCATTTCATATCTCTATTTTTCTATTCCTCCATCTCTCCCACTCTCATTCTTTTTCTTTGTCTCAACCTCTTTTATCTTTATGTATTCCTCTCCATCTTCTTTTCTCCTTCCATCTCTCCCTCTCTCTCCCTCTCTATATATTAATCCACATCTCCACTCCATCTCCATATCCATCTTCATCTCCATCTCTATATCTATCTCTATCTTCCTCTCTATCTATCTCCCTTATCTTCATTTCCAAGTACATATTCTTACATCTCTCTCTTCCCCCTATTTTCCCGATATGTGTATCTATCTATCCATGCCTCTTTTTATCTATATAACTCCCTCTTTTTTTTCTCTGTCTCTCCATATCTCCCTCTCTCCCTATAGGTCCCACTTTCTATATCTCTATTCTTCTTTATCATCTCTCTAATTTTATAACTCTCTCCCTTCCCATATATATACATGTCCTTCTCTATCTCTATCTCCATATCTCTCTTTCTCACACACTCCATTTTTCCCCTCCCTATCTCTATCTATATATCTCTCTCATTCACACTCCCTATTGTTCTCTCCTCATCTCTATCTCTCCCCCTATCCATATTTATCCCTCTATCTATCACTTGTCTCTATATCTTATTCTTACCCCTCTATTTCTATCTTCCCATCTCTCCCTCTTTCTATAATTGTCTCTTCCTCTCTCCTCTCCTTATCACTCCCTCTTTCTATATCTCTCTACTTCTCTCTCCTCTCTATTTCTCTCCACATATCTCACTCCATCACTCCCTCCCTATTCCCCTATTCCCCTATCTATCTCTTTATATCTACCTCTCTCTATCTCTCTCTATCTTCCCATATATCTCTATCTCTCCCCCTCTCTATATTCCTATTTCTATCTCCCTCTCTCTGTCTCTATTTGTCTACCTTTGCTTCTCTCTATTTTTATGTCTCTATCTCTCCCCTCACCCTCTCTCTATATCTCTTTATATATATATATATATATCTATATCTATATATCTCTCTATATATCTCTCCCTCTCCCTCTATATCTCTCTACCTCTCCCTCTTAATCCCCCTATCCCTCTCTATCTCTTCATCTACCTCTATCACTATTTATTTGTCTCATTCTTCCTCCTCACTCTATCTTCATCTCTACCTCTATCTTTTTTTCTCCTCTATCTCTAGACAAATATCAGTCTCCCTATCCATCTTGTAGTGTAGTAAATCAAGTATACCTTTATAATTTCACACTATGTATGGGTCTCTTAATTAAGTGGACCTAATTAAACTTCTTATTTTCCAAATTATGCATTCCAAAGCCTTATTTTTTCCATTTTTCAGAAGGGGAACCAACAATTTTAATTAATGCAATTAATATTTTAATCACCCTGGAATATGTGTGTCCTAGACTTATGGGTCCCCTTTAAGTCCTAAGACCCAATTTTTAGTATTTTTTGGCGGTCTTTTAATGATTCAAATTCAACTTGCAATTGCCAGCTTTTGGAATCTAATTTTTGGGAAATTAGATAGACACCTATAAATACGTAGTCTTTTATCAATTCAAATTATCTAGCATTAAGGAAAATTTTCTATGGGAAGATATTACTGTCAAGAACATTCAAGATGATATTTATTATTCATTTGTTACAAGATTCAAGATCCTATCATCATGTTCAAGCTTATGTGTGTTCATGTCATCTTGTAAAGGCTAACATGCATTGTTGATCCTCAAAGCATCCAAGCATTTTTCAAGTGCCTAATCAAGCAAAGCAAGATTAAGTTCCTTGGAGAGATTTGTTTGACTATAGTCCTCTAAGGGAAGCCATTGAAATTTTGGTGAGTTTTAACAAGAAAGTGTCCATTCATCATTTCCTTCTCCTTTGTCATTATTTCTTTCTATCAAGGTTTAATTACCAAACATAGGGTTTGACTAAGGTAAACCCCGATTCAAAAAAAATAAAATTTCCCTCTTTTTGTATGTGTAGATTATAGGTTGAAGAAGGATTGAAGAGATCTCAAAGGAGCAATTTTTCATTATTGCACAAGTTTTCATCATTGTTGTCAAGCCACAAAAACTAAGTTGTAAACTTTATTTTCGTCTTTCTGACAGTATGACCTATGTCATTCAAAAGCCAAGATCTAGCATCAAAGGACTGTCAAAAGTGTTTTCAGATGCCCTAACTAGGACCCATTTTCCCTAGGGAATTTTTTTCCTTCAACAATCCCCAAAACAAGTTTTTGGTGCTAGGTACATGCGTCCAGACCCTTCTCAGATCTGCTTGCAAACTATCATTTTAATTTATGTATCTTTGAGAATTTTTATTTTACATATTAGGTCTTATTGTTTATTTAGTTTAAGTGCATCAAATCATTTAAATTTAATCCCAAATATTCCCTATTGTAATAAGGAACTGAGATCCAGGTCTAATTGGCTCACCTTAGGGTTGAAAGTTAATTTTTACACCTTGTGATCTCTTTCTTAATGAAATTTTTGAAAAGGGATGCCATTAAATCCTAGGTTCTTTGCATGTAGGACCTAAGACCCCCTTTATCCCCTTTTTCAATTTAATATCATTTTGGTGAACCTGACATTGTACATCATACTTTTTTGATTTGGAGATCATTGAAACCCTAGATCTAAGTTTTGTATCATATTTTTTCGTATTGTATTTTGGGGTACATATTGCTTATTTACACCGATTCTAAATTCATAAAAAATAAAAATATTGCATTCATTATGCATAATAGATTGAATTACAAGTGTGTTTCAATCATTTAGATCATAATTTTCATAAAAAAAATAGTATTAAAAAAATTTCATTTGTTCATACATTGTCATTCAAATTGTATTTACATTTCATCTCAATTTTTAGAAATACTATCACTAAAAAATATGTTCACAGTTAGGAACAGTGAGCTTAAATATCAAATTAAACATTTGGAATTTAATTTTTCAGACCCTTGTCCAAGGACTCATTCACCCTAGGGCAAACTTGCCCTTGTATAGGTAAGTTTTTAATTTTTTGTATATTTATCTGTGTATGTTTGCTTCACCTTCTTGTACCCGCAAATCTCTGTTTCAATTTCAAAAATTGCATTTTTTGTAGATATTTTCATTTAGTTCAATTACTAAAAGAAAGCTTGCATTGTTTAAAATTAACATTTTCATTCAAAATTAATCATTTTTAGGTTTTTACATTTAAAATCAATCAATTTATCATTTTCAGATTTGAAAATTGCATTAACAATTCATTGTCACATCTATTCAAACTCATTTGACATTTAAAACTTTCATCATGGATATATGTTTTGGTCAAGTGTGGATATCTTTAAAAAATTTGGTTGATGTTTCAAGTTGTATGTTTGGTGATGATCCTAATGTTTGAAAAAAATCATGAATCTTCACCTCCTAATGAATGTCCTCATGAGGTGGATATCTTAGGCCAAGATGAAGATAGAATGCAATAATTCATACAAGATTCCTTATGTAACCTTGAGAACAATGCATCCTTTTATCCCTCTATGCAACAACCAACACCTCCTATCATCCCAACACTTGACATGTTCAACATTTTGCATCCTAAAACTGAATTACAAAGTAAGCCTCAACCATCCATCATGAATGAACTTATTAATAATGACAAAATTGATCCTCTCTTATCCTATGCCCACAACGTTACCACTACACCCATTTGATTTAGAATACATATATGGTCAAGGCTTTAAAGTATTAAGAAAACAAGGATATGGCATTCACAATGAGCATGAAATTCATCAATTGCTAGAACAACAACCATCAGAAGATACCAAGGGATTAGGATATCAATATCCTCCCTTAATATCAACCAATTTCCCAATCAAGTAAGAAACATAGCCCTTAAAAACTCAAGAAATTAAAGTTCCCATGTCCTATGTCCAAGAATGAAAGGATTTTACATAAATTTTTCACCCAAGAGCTTATTACACTTCCACCAATTCGAGAAAACAAAAAAGGAAAAAGTAAAAACATGTCTTACTGTTCATATCATAGAATTCTTGGGCATCTTACTGATGAATTATTGAACACCTAAAATATTGAGAGGCGGAGTGAATCGATATTCACTAAAATTTATTAACTTCAACTTAAATATTCATTCAATGCATCACATTAAACTTGCAATAATGTAAAGGAGCATAGAAAGCGTGCATCACATCAAAGAACACAAGAAGACTAGATTTACATGTAAACCCCAAAAAGGGAAAAGCCATGATGAGGATTAGTTCACAATATAGATATTATAACTAGTTACAAAGTTTGATACAAAATGGTGGACTCATTGTCCAAAAGAAGAAAGGTTCACTATTGATGGCTCACTGTCAAATATGAACTGCTAGCAATGCATCTAACCTATGATGAAGGTACAGTTCCACTGAAGCTTAGAATACTAACTTAACACACTTCATACATCACCACAACTCTAATTAACACTTCTCTACACTTGATCACATACTCATCACTCTCATTTCTTTTCTTTGCATAAGGAATTAACCTTGTAAATTTATACCTGTAGACATGTAAATATGACCTAACACTTATCACACATTCTGAATGACATTTTCTCATCATCGACATCATTAGAATTTAATATCACTACATTTCACATCATTTTCATCAAAAACCCTAATATCCTCTATTAATTAAATAATCTTTAATTATTTAATTAATTTACTATTTCATCATTTATCTAATCTTTATTCCTCTTGATTAATTGTATAACATCAATTATTTAATTATGTTACTGATTTATATTATTCCCCTAAACCAATTAAATTATTATCACTTAATAGTTTAATTAAATCACTTTCCCCCTTTCTAATCATAATAAATTCAACATCATCCAAAATGGTCAACAAACAAATATAACTTTATTTGTTAAAGTCAAACATGACTTGCACGTTCAAATTGAAAATACTAATTAATTAATTATCCTCACCCCTTTTGTGATTAAGCAAATCACGACCACAAATTGCTCACTCTGATTGGCTAATTGATCCATCTATTTCCTAAGTAACTCATTTGTTCTTCAATCCCACTAACCTGTTAATCTATTTCCTCAATTCCACTAAATACTCAACTTGATTTCATCAATCACACTGATTATGCAATCTAAACCCACTGATTCTTCCCATCTAATTCATCTCAACAGTTTTGAACCGTTGATCAGGATATTCTACTACGAAAACTTGATCGTTCATCTCAAATCATAAAATCTATAAAATAAACTTCTACCTTCTCACAAATCATCTAAAATTTACATAAGCGAAGCATTGCATAATTATCTCTTGAGGACCTTACGATTTATCATCACAATTATATTTCAACCTTTGCACACATTGAATCTTTTTCAACACATAATGGAGGCTTTGCATTGATTACAAAAATTTGACATTCAACATCAAATGCAAATACAACTTCGGCATGGGATGGTATACGCTTTTTAGTTTTGAATTCTTTGTGTTATCTTAGGATTTCGTTATTGGATTTCATTAGTTTAAAGCTTCATTTCATGAATAATGGGTTTAGGTATCTTAATATTTTTTGAATTAGATTAGTTTGATTCATTTTATGCTATTTTCCTATTGCATCAATTCCCCCCTTATGACACTTGACATGCTTGGTGGGACCCCAGCCCTTAACATTAACGTTTCCTTGAGTTTTCCTAAGCAATTGCATGTTTTGGAACACAGTTACATTTTCTCGAAACATTGTTGATAATTTTTTTATGCAAAAGCTATAGGATTTTTACAGGGCCTCTATTTCACTTTTTCCAAATGCTATTACCCTTTCCCGGGCCGCTATTGACCTAAACATGGTCTCTATTGTCTGGAAATGAAGACTTATATACCCTATATTCAAATGACCATATCTTGGTCATACATAAGTATTTTTTTGTGCTTTTTTTAAAAATGGGGTAGAATTTCATGCACTTTGCAATGGTGTAGGTGGTTTTCAGTTTTTGTATAGTTAAATTTCCCATTGGTGCACCTAAAGTTAACTTACATCATAATTTGGTCTAGTTTTTAAGGTTATGATGCTTAATCAATTGTCTATCCCTAACATTTGATTGTGTGTTGTGTTTGGGAGGTTCTAACATTATTGATGAAACATTTATAGGAATATGACACCATGTTTTATGCAAATGAAACTAACACTTTGATTGCAGAGAAGGCAGATGGGCCAAGTCCAGTTTTTTCAAAGCTTTCTTAGTTTAGGAAAACATTTCAAATTTGTTGTTGTAAAATTGAACCCACAACTTGCACACTGCAATTTGGTGTTTTAAAACTATTTTTTTTAAGCTTTCTTAGTTTAGGAAACATTTTGATTTGGTGTTTTAAAATTGAACCCACAACTTGCATACTTCAAATAGGTGTTTAAAACTGAACTTTTACAAGCTTTCTTAGTTAAACAACATTTCATTTGGTGTTTATAAAATGGAACAACCAACACATTTCATTATGTTGATGGAAAAAATTTTTCTACTTTGTTAACCACATTAAGACGAATGAAGCCATTAGAAACACTTAAGATTGGTTCTTAAATTTGAACAAAACCATTTTGATTTTCACCTTTACTATATTTGACTAAAGTCTAAATTTATTTCAATTTAGTGCACATAAAACATGAATTGATATCTTCACACTTAAAATTTTGGGATTAAAAATAAAATTTCTATGGATTGTATGTCGTGTTTTTTGTGCTTGGAAAAATTCAGTGTGTATCCTCTCCCCTTGCATCTTTTGATGATCTTGGGTGATGAAAATTAATTTGGGTTTCACATTTGTTTTATTTCAAGCATTACCCTTAAGAGAGAACCTGTTAGGAGACACATCCCACAATGGAGAACTCCTAGTGATTCTTGCAAGCATGTTTACTAGCGGGCTTTAAATAAAGGCTGCAAAATTGTAATGAAAGTAGCTTCAATCCTAGGTGACAACATACTGCACACCTAATCCATCTCTGAAAGCGAAAGAGAACGGTTTAATGCCTTAAATGGCAGGTAGATGGTAGTGTCTACAAGGTGTTCATGGTTGTCACTAAATACCTTATTTTAGAAGCCATCCTTGTTTTCCAAAATATTATTTAAAAGTGGTACATCGAAACTTTCCTTCCGAGAAGTTACTTACCAAGTCCAATTTATGGTTTACTCCATAAATTGCATGTAAAATCATCCCTTAGAGGCATGAGGTAAGCCTTCCTGAAAGAGCATACCTACTTAGGGTGACTTGACTGATGTCTGCCAAAAGTAATTTTATTGAGCCATCAAACATTTTGCTTGATTTAAAAAAGAACACAACAAAACAAACATTGAACTTGATTATCAAAATTTCAAACCCTTTGGTCTTAGTGTGAATACCTTTGAAAAGACCCCTATATTTTCACTCCTTAAAAGATATATTAAACAAATATCTCTAAAGGTTTCTAAATATTTAGGCTTATATTTTGAGTCACAATTAGACCAAATTCAACATTGGGGACTATGGTTTTAGTATCTTGACTTTCACAAACTTTGAGCCTTTGTGGAAAGAAACTTGCTTAAACTATAGAAATTTAGAGATTTTTATTTTATTTTTGTGTTGTATCACTTACGAATTCTTAAAACAAATAAGATCAATCAAAACATCAAAATTGCAAACTTGTCCAAACTATTGTCAAAATGAAAATTGGAAACAAACTTAAATAGAAGTTGCTATTGCAGAAATTTTTCCGCTTTTGATCTAAAGATTACCTTAGTTGATCTAAAACATCTTGTTATTGCTCTATAGTTTACGATAGTCACTATCAAAAAATTTCCACTTTTGCAAAACAGAACCATAGCTGACTTGAATAATTCTTCTATTGACCAAAAGATTATCGTGGTTGATCTAAAAATTGCTACTATTGCTCTTTGGTTTATAACAAACATTGACAATTTTTTTTCTCTATTGCTCAAACTTACCGTAGTTGTTCCAATTTATTTTGCTTCTTTCCTAAGTTTTAGCCACTATTGACCTATATTCTTGCCACAATTGATCTAAATATTGCCACTTTCGATAAACCTATTGCTATTGCTCTAAGTTTGGTCATAGTTGTCCTAAATTTCGAACGCCACTATTATAAATATTGTGGATATTGCCCTATTTTTTGGTACAAATCAAAGATTGATCTGAAACTGGTTGAAACTTTCATCTTTTGAGAACAAAATAGTCAAACTCGCAAAACACCTCATATCTGCATCTTTCCATTTGCACATCAAAACAATCAACCTAGTTTTAGGATTCAAAACCAAACACCAACTTGGATTATTTCTTTGCTCTCAATTTCTAAGATATCAACATTTGCTTGCACTTCAAGGCTAGTTCAAGTAGATCTTCAAACATATCCTCTAGAAAAACACAGTAAAATATTGGTCTAAGTTTTTATACACTTTGATTCCCAAAAAATATTATCATTTCTAAAAATATCCACTCAAACATCACTCATACTTTAGGGTCTCGAGAATCAAAAAATCCAAAACATGCAACTATAACATCCCCAAAACATGTCAATATAAATCCATCACCCAAATCCAATTCCACTCTATACACCCATAGGGTCATCATATACTACAAATGCCAATGATATATCAACTATGGATTCCCCTAATCAAGGTTTTAGCGCATCTTATCACATGGAAGATTTCAATCAAAATCCTCATCTATATCAAAATCACCATCAAGGACAAAATCTACAACATCAAATTGCCCTAAATTCACTTGAGAAAATGGTTGACACACTTAAATGAAATCAAAATATGATGCATCATCAACACCATGTTCAATGTCAAAAATATTGAATATTAAAAAACAAACATCATTCCACAAACACCTCAATATCCACACCAACACCACTTCCAACATCATCAAAACATTGATTCATATCAACAAAAAAGTCTATTTCCACAACATCAAGTGAATCAGCAACATAAATATCAACCCCCAAATCAATAATATCTACATCAAAATCATCAATCTCAAAAAAAGTAAGAAATTCCATCTCAAATACAAAATTCATCCCCACCACAATAAGCCTCACAAACCAACCACACTACTAAACATAAATACACTCCTTTAAGGGAGCCAATTGAGGGAGTTTTAAACAAATTAGTCAATGCTAAACTTATCACACTTCCAAAACTATCATGAAGTGGTGAACCTATCATCAAATTCCCATGGTACAATGACAAAGCCTATTGTAAATACCATGGCGTAAAAGTTCATGATGCATCAAAATGTGTTACACTAAAAAAACTCATCTAAGACCTTATTGATCAAAGAGAAATAGCTATTGAATATAAGATTCAAGGTTCAACTACTAATGATAACACTGACAATGTCTCAACCTCAAAACTTGATGAAAATGATCAAGATCTATCTTGCACTGATCACATTGAAGATATCTTTACCTTTCCTAGTGAGAAAGAGGACATACATCAAGACTCTTTACCAAAGCATGATCAAAATCAATCACCAAAGTCTAATAATGATCCAGTTCAAGAAATCTTAACATCATTTGATCTCATGGTTGAAAACATTAACAATACCTTAAATGTTAAAGACAATGATCAAGGGCCATCTATCAATGACAACATTGACAATATCTCAACCTAAAAATTTGAAAACAATGACCAAGATCTATCTACCAATGATCATGTTGACAATGTCTCTACATCATCCAATGAGCAAGAGGATATACATCAAGAATTCAATACCAAGCATGATCAAAATCAATTTCCAAAGTCTAGAAATGATCCATTCCAAGATATATTGACATCATCCAACCTCATGGAAGTACCTATTGATGATTAAGAGACTCTTAATCCAACACTTATACCCAATGCAAAATCTAAGCCAAGAGCTATCACCCATATGTCTACATTTCGAGCAAATCCAAGGATGCTTTATAAGAAATTCCTTCTTTGAAATTGATCCATGTCAAGAACATGAACCAAAGAATATCAAAGATAACACCACCCAAAGTCAAGATCAAGAATCCCTATCATCAAAATACTATAATGACTTGGAAGATATCTTCCAAGACATCCAATATTTTCCAAAAGAACAACAAATCCATATACCAAGTGCACATACATCTACCCATGAGATGCTTACTCCTAAAGGACATGTAGATGATCTTCATATAAAATAAGAGTCTAATAATATTGGCATTGTTACCAATAAAAAAGAATCATGAGGAATACTTTTACATGGGCTCTGAATCATCAACACCTCTTGAAGAAACATTAAAATATGATATTTCACAAGATTAAGTCAAAGATATCAATTAGGAAGTTATCCCATATATGGAGGATCCTATTAATTATAAAATTGGATCACTTACCTTTGTTAGACCAAGCCATCCTATTGCAATGTCGTAAAATTTCACCCCTTGAAATTTCACATACATTCTTGTATCCACTTTAGTGTCCACTCCCAAATTAGCATTTATGTAGGCTCATTTTGGCCCTTGCATCAACCTTTTTCCCTTTCAAGATGCTCAACACCCCTTATCAGTAGCTACCTTCACGCGTTAGCTTTGGATTAAACCATGCACTTTCCCTATTCTTATTGGTTTGTAGTGTGATGTGTTTGGAAACTAGCATGCCGCACAGATGTTTGCACACTGTGCTAGTGTCCTTTGACATTTCAACATTCAAACGACCATTTTCGAGCATGTTTTCCACTTATCAAATCCTTTTTTTGATGGTAACGGCTTGAGAAGCTTCTTTTCCCTCTGCTTCTCTCCTTAAATGCTATCTAAGTCTACATGGACGACTTCACCATGTATGGTTCCACTTTTGGAAGGATTTCAAAATTTGGACAAGGTATTGAAGCGATGTGAGGAACGTCAACTATCCTCGAGTCATAAAAAATGCCTAATAATGGTGGAACAAGGGATAGTGTTGGGACACCACATTTCAACTGAAGGGATAAAAGTGGATCCTAAGAAAATTGAGGTAATACAACTAGAGACTCCAAAGAATCAAACTGACGTTAGAAGTTTCTTAGGACATGCTGGGTACTATCGAAGATTCATAGAAAATTTCAGCAAGATTGTAGCCCCCATGTTTTCCCTCCTCCAAAAGAATATAGATTTTTCCTAGACAGTAGAATGTCAAACATCATTTGAGATCATTAAGGAGAAACTCATCTATGCTCCTATCCTACGCTGACCTAATTTGAACCTTTCATTCCATATTTATGTAGATGTTTCCAATGATACTGTTGGAGTAGTTTTAGGTCAAGGGGATGAGAATGGAGGAAAATATGTCATCTATTTCATTAGTAAGAATTTGACTCCCACTGAACGAAACTGCACCACTACGAAGAAATAATTCTTCGTTATGGTGCATGCAATCAATAAATTTTGACATTACATTATAGGGTACAAAGTAACTGTGTTCATGGACCATTCAGATATCAAGTACCTAATGAACAAAACTACAACAAATGTAAGAATAATCAGGTGGTTATTGCTTCTACAAGAATTCAATGTGACCATCATTGATAAACCTAGGAAGTTCAACGTAGTCACAAATTTCTTATCCCAGATCAAATAAGATGATGGAGATTGTGCTCCTGTGCAAGATGAATTCCTAGATGAAAATTTATTCACCATCTCCATTAAAACCCCTTGGTTCCCAAACATCGCCAAATATATGGCCACTTCGCATTTCCCACCAAACTTTACGTCAAAACAAAAGAAATGCCTCATTCGATAAAGTGCTCAATTCAAATGGATTAATGGAATGTTATTTCGATGTGGCATTGATATGGTTTTATGACGTTGTGTCAGATCAGATGAAACATACATCATCCTTAGAGCCTATCACTTTTTGGCATCATTGCCTATATTTTTCTTTTAGGAATATGCAGCTGATCACAAGTCATAGCACAACTAATTTCAGTAGACAATCGTTTGCTTCTCCTTAAAGGTAGAGGTCTTGGTAATTTCATTTTAGGCCTCTTTTACTTTTTGCAGGGAGGTACAACTTAGAGCCTTCATATCTAATATGTATAGTTAAATCCATTGGAAGGAGAGAACCAAGGAGTATTTGCAAGAAGAGAGAACTGTAGAATTCCAAATGAGATATCCCAATTAGAATCCCTTTGCCTTCAAAGCCCAATTTTGAAGGATTAAAAGCTATGAATATATAAGGAACAAATATAATGACAATCTCTAGATTTTCTTTGAAAATTTCAAAGTTCATGTTCCACAATTAATAGAAAGGGCATGGAGTTCTTGTGAGGAGTGATACACTTCCCTACCTATGTATCTCAAATGGAGGGAGTTAATCTCCCCCACCAATCGAAGGTGGTCCTATAGAAGGGTTGAAGAATTAACACAAATATTATAACTGAAAACCAAGTGGATAGGGATGCGATACAAACCTCCATTGCTCCTTCAACCAACCCTTGTAGTTTCTGTCACTACAAAGCAAAGTACTAGAGACCTATATACATGGCAGGTGAGGGTTGAATACAAAAAAGGTTTTCTTAAAAATACTGATCATTTGGATGAAGAGGCAAAAGACCGATATGATCTTAGTTCCAAATATGATGAATTGAATAGGGGGAGGGATGCAGATAGTCAGAGGAATCATTAGAGAGCAGGAGGACCTGCTTAGGCTTAGAAAGGAGAGGGTGATGAGGTACAAATAACCTCATCCTTATGATGAGCTAAATACACATCTTTGTTCTTGCCAACCACCTTAGCCATGCCAATTTGTTTATCTTTAGGAGCAATAATTATCTACTTTTTATTGGTGTATAAATATTTATTTCTCAAATTGATTGAAATTAGCTAACTAATGTTGAAATAATAGTATAGAATTTGAGTAATTGTGTAGGAATTATGCATGACCTATGAATGGAGTGGACTTCAAGTGGTTGAAGTTAGAGCACCAGAAGTTTGGGCACTAGAAATTTAGGCATGCAAAGTGGAATGACTTCCTTTAGAGAATTTTGTTAATTTTCTATTTAAAGACTTTATGGCTCCACTCAGATCCTTTATTATGTTTTATGTCATGGACATCAGTTAGTTGTAATTCTGTTTAAAGAATTTTTCAATGGTATTCTCCTGCCATCTGAAAATTAGGATTTTGTAGTAGTACGGTAAATATATGTGTGACTAAAAAAACAAGGTTACACTGTTATGATATATTCTGAATATTGTTCATCTATGTTACCTGTGTTACATTTTTCTGATATAAATAAATAAATATCGCCAACCTTATTCTGAGTTATTTGTTCTAAGTAATGGAAGTGCCATGAATGGATTTACTTTGAAGTCGCGAAAGTACCACATGTGATTTGAGGTAATTGTAGGAATGCCCAAGAGTTGGCCACTTGAGGGATCTCATAGAGTAGACAAATATTTCTTATTGTTAATATTGTTACTTCCATTTTGTACATGTTAAATTTAGATGAATGTTACTTTGTGTTGAGCTCTTTTATGTGTTCTTGCAAGTCATGGTTTTAAGTTTATGATCTTTAAGTTTTGTTTGCTTGAAAATTCCAGAGCACCCACTCTTGTTATTAATCAAAATTTGTTAGGTGTACTTTCAGCTAGTAGTTAGTCGTTAGTAGTTAGACCTTTGTTTAAATTTCATAGTCTAACTGCAAGTGTTGATTCTTAGATAATTTAAATGCTTTCTAGAATAAGAATTTGAATTCTTTCTAGTTTAAATAATTTCGTGCTTTAGATAATTTAATTTCTATTTTCAACCATTTTAAAAATTTAGAAAATCTTGCTAAGAGAGAGATGGCCAAAATATCCCCTATTGCATATAGCCTTTGGACACTGCCCAGTCGACATGATTGACATATTTTCAACTAAAGTGTTAGGACCTTACGATGGCCTATCATTTTGTACAAAGGGAAATATCATTTCAACAGAGTTTTACAAGTGAACATGAAAGATCAAGAGGGAAATGATCTCCTAGTGCAATGTTGAACCCATATTTGGGACAAACATTATAGTGAGTCTGACTTTTTATTTTTGATAATTTCTTTGTAATAAAAGTCATGGAAAGGTTGGGTCTACATGGAATCAGATTGCACAAGGAAATTTTGGATTTCCTTAGACCCTAAAAGAGGAGGTTGGAGTTAGGAGTACAACACATTTGGGGAGTTTTTTTTACCTTCATGACAACTCAATTGTTATTAGAATATATGGTGCCCTCAAGCCCCCATGTGTTGCCCAAATTTGTGTCACCCAAGTTGGCATTCATGAAAATTATATGGAAATTGAATGAGACTGATCAATTTCATTTGAGGAAATAAAAGAAAGGGTCCTTTTCCCCTTATGTTACTGCCTTTTCAGATTTTGCTTCAACCAAAGATGACTTAGGTATGCTGAAAGAAATTCTTGGGGAATATAGGTTATTTTAGTTAAAATTCAAGGATTTTGAACCAAAAGGTTTCATACACGAGGTCAAGAAAAGTATCAGAAGGTTTGATTTTCGTCATCAGGTTGATGAAATGAAGATGTCATACAAAATTATAAGGATGAATTTGAGGTAAAAACAAAAAGGTGAAATGGATTGCATTTATGAAGGTAGAGGTTGGTAGGATAGAGAATGATAAGGATTATTGTGGAGCAGTTTTTGATATTTTTGACCCAATTTCCAAGATTGAGGTGGTGCTGAAGAATTTTGATAATGTTGTAGGTAAAGCCCCCATCTTGGAAGAGAAACCAACAAAGTGACCTAGACTTGACCTCTCTATTAGAAGGCCCTATCCGCAGGGGCTTGTCATTAGAGATAACGTGCAATCAAACCCACCATAGATCACTCCCTCTCCTTCCCCTCAAACAATCAGTGTGGATTTTGATTCTCCCCCAAGAGAGCAACCACAAAAGAGGATTAAAGTTGAGAAACTACCATTGTTGGTTGAAAATCCCTTCAATCCAAATGAAAGTGAAGATTTTTATATCACCATGGATGAAATTCTACAATATATGCCATCCCCCCAAGACCAAATATTGTTGGCCTTCTTCAACAAAGGCTCAGGTTGGATGTGGCTATGGGGGGAGATAACCTAAATGATGTGAGGGAATTGGCATGTTCACAATTCATGTTTGATGATGAGTTTATAAAATCCCAAGAGTTTAAAGAGTTTTTTCAGATCAAAGAGGGAGGAGTACCTTAAAAGAGTTTGATTGGCACAAGCAGATGTGCCTAGAGAAAAGTATGATGAAGTAGCTACAAAGGTAAGGGTAAAAATGAATTTTGAGTTCAAAAACATTACACTTGATGAAAGGAGAAGAATGGTGGAAGATAGTGGATTGCTACTACTCCTTGAATGGGATATTGATTTTGTAATTGTATTTGATCATACTATTAGGAAATAAGAATGAGAAGTTTTCTCCTCAGAAGAGGAAGCAGAGATGGCATTGTCAAGATTATGGTTCAACCCACATTGGGAAGCCCTTGCAATCTAGGCTCTTTCCCTAATTACAAATAAGCTTATGGCTATTGAAGCTATGATGTGAATTTGATCATATCAGTGTGATGTTAAGTTGTGAATGTTGAGTTGATGATCAAAGTTGTGTGAATGAAGAGCATGGAAAAGTGTTGAATTTGAATCTGAATCAGATAAAGATTGTTTATTGAGCTTCATTGGAACTATATTCATGCATATGTAAGATGAAAATTGTAATAATTCAAAATAGGCTATGAGCCACCATCTCTCTTATATCTTTTTCTTTGTAGATAGTGAGTTCACCTATAGTGAGAATTTCTATAAATATACTATAACTGGTTATAATATATTGTGAGCTAACCCTCATTGTCATTTTTCTTATTTTGGGTTTTCCATGCAAAAATATTGGTGTTCATGTGTTATGTGATGTTATGAATGTTTCATTCTTTCTTTCCTTATTGTAGTTGAATATGCTTTGGTAATTGGATGTTTAATGCTTGAATGGTTTAAGAGAATACTAATTCACCCCCCCTTTCAATATTCTAGGTGTTAAACAATAAGAGTATGAGAATCAACATCTAGTTCATCATATTTAATGCTAGAAATATAGTAACATGGTAACCAAGGTTTTTCTTCAAACAACTTGTTTGAATGAATAGAGTCAAAGCCAAGAAAATAATCTCTTAATTCATGTTCCTATATATGTATCATCAAAAAGAAAGTGCAAGTTAGCATCAAGTTCACCACCGTTAAGGTCAAATTCATTAATGCATGATAAATGAGGATTTTCTTCAAATAACTCATTTGAATGAATGGAATAAAAACCAAGAAGAGACTTCCCCATTTGACTCTCCTCATCATGTTGAAGTGATTCAATTTTTGGGGCAGCCTCTTGACAGTCCATTTCATATTATTCTACTACATTCATTTGAATTTCATCATACATTCCTTGTTGCAATAAAACACTAAACTCATCCATGTCAAATTTTTTATTAGTATTAAAATCAAACCCATTTTCCTAACATGTGTAAGTCCAATCTAACTGACCATCAGGAAACACTTGATGAATCTACCTATCCAATTGAACTTCTTATTCTAAAGATTCCATTTGGATCTTAGCTTCTTGGCCTTCATAGAGAGACCTATCCACAATCTCATCTAAAACCATGTTGCTCTCTCTTTCCATCTATTTTTCATTCAAATCAGCAAGATCATTTCCTTGTATCAACTCATCAAAGGATGCTTCTTCCTTATCAATGACCATAAAATAATCTATGAATGCATCAAAAAATTCATTTCTAACAAATCTACACAAGGTGGAGAATCATTATTAGTCAACAAGTCCAATTCAATGCAAGGCTCGAGGTCATCAAATGATGGAGACGATCTATAAATCTTCTCAAAGTTACTCTCATCATTTCAGATGGAGTCATTATCATCTTCACGTGTGCTATTTGTTTCATCTCCCTTATTGAGTGGATGACTATTTCAAGGATCTTCCATGAGTATCTCTTTAGTAGTGATCAAGTGCCTAAAATATAAATCCATCCTTCCAAGGAAAACATGGCAATCTATCTCAAAATGTTGATCTGTCTGATGTATCCTACATCCATTTGACTTAGTGAGTTTTGATAGCCCCAAAGCACCTAATTCTTCCAATTTCTCATTTAATCAATTTTATGCACACAGTATATCTACCCAACATGAACCATGATTTGTTGTCCCTTCATCACATTGTTATGCATCTTGCTCAAAAAAATTGTCCAAAGCATTGGAAGGAGACTGTTTAGTTGTTAACTTCTCATGATAGTATTTTTGTGTTGATACTTCACCTTCTTTACTGATGTCATTAATATTAGCATCTCCAACTAAATCAGATTCTAATTTAAGCTTTCCATTATTTTTTGAATCTAAATCCGTTTCATGCTCTTTCTCAAATAAACCATCAAAATGATATAATTGCTCATCTAATCCTCCGCCTACAACTTCATCATGATTTAATGCATTATGCATTAGAGTATGAATGGAAGAGATGATAAAGAAAAAAATATTTCATTAGAGGGTGGAGCACTTACCTCTATGGTTGAATTTTGCAAATCCCAACTCCCAAGTTGGTCTTGTGTGTGACTAACTTGATTTGAAGCGTTGGAGAATGTGGTACTTGGAAGATCAGGAAGGTTGTAGCTTCTTGGTGAAAATGATTGTATCTAGGTAGGGATGATGGGTAAACTAGTGTAAGGTTGCAAAGGTTGGTATATTGCAAGTACAAGATCATTATAATCTTGGTTTTGGTTACTTGAGTTTCTCACATCACGTCCAAATTATGTCAGTAAGAGAGATTTGCTAAATGAATTGCATAGAGAGCTAACCTCACTGAATATCTAATATTTGCTACCAATGAAGCTTTCAAACCCCAATAATAATGTTCTTTTAATACATGATCATAAATAACCAAATTTAAAGCTTGAACTCATTGATACATAAACAAGAACCTATGACTAAACTGGTAAATTTATTTTGATGATAACCTTTTTGAATATGCAAATTGAAGTAATGGGTCTTGTGCACACACATAAGGATCAAACTAAACAAATAATAAAATTTTCAATTCTGACCATGAACATATAGACTTTGGTGGAAGATTAACTTACCATTACCATGTTGCACCTTGAAGAGTTCGAACGAACAACCAACACATGATATCTTCATGTTGAACCTAGAGAAAAACTAATAAATCCCTACAAATCCTAAAATGATCTTTAGCACTTCGTCTATTGTTAGAAAAAATAAAGGAAGCCTATTGTGCATGTGATAAGGAATTTCATGAATAATTTTAGGTATACACAAAGGGTTGTCCATCAAAGTTGGGTTTTCCTAAGATCTTACTCACTCTAACATCCAACAAACTAGAAATTCTTAAGTGCCCTCCTAGCACCAGTTTGGTTGATGGCCAAATTGACACATGCAACATGCAGGCAAGATGGAATTACCTTACCTCTCCTAGAAAAGATAAAAGATTATTGAATTGATCATCTTCCAAGGGCTTCGCTATTTGGTCACAACATTGTTGTTTTGCTAAGTAGTCAATATGGCTATAATATTCAAGGGGCCTATTGGTTATTATGCTTCTTGGTTGTTGTGAAGTCGAAATCTAATATAAACCTAATCTAACCAAAGGATAAAGAAATGTAAAATATAATAAGGGATGCAAGAGAGAAAAAAATCTTAATTCATCTAATTAAACAAAAATTTTATTCTTCAAGGAACTTCTAAATTAAACTACATAATGAATAAACATGTAACCAATACACAACTACATTCATTCATAGTGAAAAAAATAATAATGGATTGCAAATCATTCATTACAATTCAAACTCAAGAAAAGATAAAACTTTATTTCATTCCCTTGAAGAACTTGAAATCAAATGGTTAACAAAACAAATACCATTACAGAGTATAATCTAAAGCAAGTTTAAGTCTGGTTGACTCTATCATGTTTAACCAAATAGCCAACATTTATAATTTTGACAAGCTTCACCAGTGTATGGAAACTGATATCTCCAAATCAACTCAAATACACTAAGAATGCAAGAAAATCTACTATCTAACTTACCGCTAAACTCTAATCAGCTAACTTATTTCTCTGAAATCTAACTGTCTAACCTCCAACTATGTAACTATCTAACAAATTCTCTAATCTTCTAACCTGAATATCCAACCCCCTCAAATGAACTTGATTTTATAATAAATAGCTCAACCATTACATATTTCTCACCAAAACAATGGATGCAAAATTATAACTTTTGCATGTGTGTGATTAATCCATAAAAGTAATTTCCTTTTACAACTCTTATTTGACTTCAGTTGTCTTCAGTTGAAAGTTGCAGTTTCCAATTTCACTTTGAGTTTACTTCTTGTTTGATAATCTTTTTAGAAAATTCTCCTTTTTCAGATCTGATTTGTAAATAACCTCCATCACAATCCATTATCTTTCTCGATCCACAAAATTAATTGTAAACATAAAGCACATTAATTAATTAATAAGATTAATCAATTTTATAATTAATTTCAAAAAATAATTAATTATTTAGATCATTTCAATTAAATGTAAATATAAACTCCTCATTTTCATAATTGAAATAACCATTATTTTTTAAATTAATACATTATTTTAAATAAAATAACATTAAAATAAATTAATCATTAGAATAGTGCCCTATTTGCATTTATAATCCCCTAACGACATTTATAGTTTGAATATGGAATTACTTGCAAAAATCACAACAAATGTATAATCAATTCATTGAATTAACATTTTTTATTACAAATGAAAATCTAATTATTAATAAAATTGATTAATTAATAATCTTATCAAATCCATTTTGTGCATATTTTGTAATCATGACGTCCATGGATCAAACTCCTTCAAGACATATCTGCTAAATGATTCATGTGATTTATTCTATGCTTCCCAATTTTGCACAGGCTAGGAGGACACTAAAAATGGCATGTAATTCATTTTTACAACCACCCATTACATTGTATTGAAAAACTTTGAGGCCTTCTGTAAACGATTAAGACTTGCAAACATGGCCTTCTATGATGTGACAACCCTCTATGTTTTTTGATGTTTTTTATTGATTCCACACCTTTTCACATATCTACCAGAGTCATTATAATTACACAAATTGATTAAATCCTCTTTCATTTCTCCTTTATGGTTTTTCACACCCTATTCTGAAACTCCCATATTTGGCATGGGAAAAAAGATACTAGTAGGTTGCAATTTCCTGAAAGTTTCTTAAAACCACCTCACAAATTTATTTTGTGCCTATCACGTAGTCAAAGCATTCCTTGAGATGACATTTTGTATACATTTTTCGATTGCATTTGCAACAAAAACCTTTGATAAAAAATTATGGATGTTCATACCCTATTCTAAAGCTTCCATTTTGTCACATGTAGGCGATGCTAACTAAGGTTGCAGAGCTCACCTATGAATCTGTTAATCAACATTTGCTCAAATTTTTTCAGAGCCTCTTAAATGAACCATTTCGTGCAAATCCTTTGATCATTTAAATCCATGAAAACACATTTCTTCTAGGCAGCATGATCCTTCAAAGGGATCTATGGGGTAAAAGTACAAAGCTGTGTCACACTTTATAATGAAAACAGCCAACATTGATCCAACTTTTAAACTTGAATCACTAAAAAGTGGCATATATGTTTTGAATTTTGAAATGATGTAAACTAGTAAAATATGTATTTTTAGTATATTTTATGTTTGTATTTTTTTAAAATAATTTAAAAATAATTTTAAACTAGTTTTTAATATAATAACACTATAATTTAGTTGTTGATATAATGCTAAAAAATGGAGTTACATGAGACGTCAAAATTTTTATAGTGGTTTTTTTTCTCTTTCAAATTTTTTGTGTTTATTTATAGCTTGAAACTTTAGTGCATGGACATATTTTTTTCCAATTTTGATAAATATATTTTTAAATAAATATTAAAATATGCGTGTATCATGAGATTCTAGAGGTTACTCTCTCTCTAGTTCGAGATGAGGATAACAATGACCTACTCAAACCTTTTACCTTGGATGAAGTTAAAGATGTTATTTTTTCATTGCCTCCAGACAATATGCTAGGTCCAGATGGTTTTGTACAACAATATTTTTGAAAAAGGCTAGGACTTTTTGTGGGCTCTAGAAGAATCAAGGAGAATGGGTTCCGTGCTCAAGTAGTTCAATGTGACAAACATTGCAATCATTCCAAAAGTAAAAAAGCCCAAAACCTTCACAAATTTTATGCCTATATCGCTATGCAACATTGTCTATAAGATCCTTACCAAGGCCATATACCTCAGATTGTAGCCTCTGATTCCAAAGATTATCTCTCAGGAGATGGGAGGCTTTGTCCCAGGTCGTGAAACATTTGAAGGAGCATTAATAGCACATGAGACCCTTCACTCAATTTATTCTGATCATTTAGCTTCTTTCATTGTTAAGTTGGACATGATGAAGGCTTATGATCGAGTAGATTGAGATTTCCTTAACAAATTTCTTGAGAAATTTGGTTTCAAAGAAAAATGGCATAGATGGGTTAGATCTTGTTTGTTAGGAGAAAATATTTCTATCATCCTCAATGGTTCACCTACAAGATTCTTTGTAGCATCACAAAGAGTGAGACAAGGGGATCTATTATCCCCCTTCCTATTCATTATAATGGCTAAGGTGCTTAGTAGATTAATTAGTTATAAGTAGAGCCCGAGACTTTGGAGAGGCACTACTATTTCAAACACAAACATTTCAATAGATCATTCTCTATTTTTAGATGATACCATCTGCTTTGGTAGATCAACTATGGATGAAGCCATCCAAATCAAACAAGTGCTTGATAAGTATTGCTCAGCATCAGGTCAGAAAGTTAATGCTTCCAAGTCCAAAATTTATGTTTTTAATACAAAAGAGGCTATAAAAAATAAGATAATTAAAATATTGGGGTTTAGGTAAGCAAAGTCTGCCATGTGCGTACCTAGGTATTCCTTTTTCAAAGGTCCAAATAAATCTGTTTCTTGGATTAAAGTAATAGAAAGATTAAAGTCAAGGATTATAATGTGGAAGGCACGATGGTTATCATTATCAGGAAAAAATATTTTAATAAAATCAGTATTATCTACAATCCCCAACTATTTTTTGGCGGTTCTCAAGGCACCAAAATATGTTATCCTTGAAATTGAGAGCATTATTAGAATTTTTTTATGGAATGGTAATATGAATGATTGAAAAAAAGTGCCTCTAATATCCTTGGATAGTATGGCGCTAGAAAAATCTCAAGGAGGAGTAGGTATCCACAATATCTCAATTAGGAACAAGGTATTTGGGGCCAAGTTAGTTTTGCAAATGTACACAAAACCTTAAATGAAGTGGTGCAAGCTAATGCAGGCTAAGTATCTTGACACTCCAAACCCCTTAAGGATTCCTACTATTTCAAACCTACCTTCAGGATCAACCATGTGGAATTTTTTGACATCATGCATGTTGATCATTACTTCATTCATTACGTGGGAAATTCATGATGGGAAAAGCGTGAAGTTTTGGGAAGACTTATGGAATGGTAAGCCCCCTATGGAAAAAATTCAAGAATTACAGTAGCTAAGGGTTGTATTATCAAGAGAATGGGGTGAAAATTTTCTAGATTATCTACATTCAACAAAAGGCCTAGTGGGTAAAGTAATCTAGAAAAAGCTTTATGATTCTTCTCTTTCTGCCAATCAATTTTCATTGCTTCAAGACATTTTAAAAAGTGGAATTGTGTTCATTTCAGGGAATCTTGATAAGATTTTGTGGGCTCCTACTCTGTGAAGAAAGGATATAAAGCTCTAATCTAGCATAGGGATCAGTTGGTTTCACAGAGGGCTTATTCATTTTGCTGGAACAATAAGATTCTTCCAAAAGCTGGGAGCTTTGCATGGTTAGCTTTACAAAAGAGAATTTTAATGAGTGATCACTTAACTAAACTAAGAATTGCTGATCCTTTCAAGTGTCATTTATGTGAGGAAGAGTTGGAGAATGTAGATCATCTATTTGTACAATGCAGTTTTGTGCAAGAATGTTGGCTATTTGTAAAGAGCAAGCTGAATTTATACAACCCTTTGCCAAATTATATTTGGGACATCTTCCAGAGTTGGCCATTATTGTATAAAACTTCTTTTTTTTTCATTTGTATGGCAAGTTATTCCACCACTAGTAATAGGGAATATATGGCGGGAACACAATTTACACATTTTCAGGAAATCATGTTCTTCAATTGAGGTCGCCAAAGTTAAGATTGAGAAATCAGTTTTAGAAGTGGTTAATGCTTATTTTCTGAAACTTAATAACATGTCCTCATTGTTCACAAGTTGGGATGATTATGTTTTGAAGAATTGGAAGAACATAATTTTTTTGTTTGTAGGGAGTTTACATCAAAATAGCAGAGTGAAGGTGAATAGAAAATAAATCAAATGGAAGCCCCCATGTTCTGATTTTTTCAAACTTAATTATGATGGTGCTTCGAGAGGGAACCCAGGCATCTCAAGGGTAGGAATTTGTATCCAAGACTCTTTGGGATCATTAATAGTGGCTTGTTCATTTTCACTTCCTATGGGCATGAATAATGTGGCTGAGGCTCAAGAAGTCCTGGCAAGATTGGGAATTGCCCTCAAATTGGGTATTGCATAAATTCATATTGAGGGGGACTCCTTAATTATAATTAATGCCTACAAGGAGAGAAAGGTGCAAAGTTGGTAGTTGAAATATATTTTATAGAAAATATGTTTTTTTTTGGATAAATTTCAAACTTTTATTCTCACATACTTACAAAGAGGGGAATGGTATGGTAGAAAAATTGGCGAATATGGGTTGTGATGGGAAAGAAATTGCTATGTATAATGACATGGAATTGCAAGCATACCCAAAAGTTGCTATAATAGTTGTTAAGGAAGCCACAACTTTGGCCATGTGTGAAAGGAGCTTATAATTCATTCATAAATGCATAATTGCATTGTTATTGCAATGGATAAATAGGTGTAATCACATTATCATCATCTTGGCTGAATAGGACAAAGGTGGCAACAAAAAATGATGAAGTAAGATGAAGGTGGCAATAACAAAGAATAATCTTTTTGGAGGGTGGCCTCAGTTGTGGCACTATTTTCTCACCCTTCCAGATAGTCTCTTCATATGTATTGAAAATATAAAAAGAAAAGACAAGAAATAGTTCAAATTATTTTGATGAAATTTCAGAGCAATAAATTATGGAGCACAATTTTAGAAGCAACAAATTGAGCAAACATTGTTCAGATTTGGCTAGGGATTTTAGTGGCAACAAAGTAGTAGGACCTTAATGAGTGGAAAAAAAATAGATCCATAAGATTTAGGCCTATGATTTGGATATTAGGTATGTTAAGGGAAAGAAGAATGTTGTTGCTGATGCCAAAATTCTGGAGCAACAGTTTTCGAAGCACCAAGTTTCAAAACAACAGATTTAGAAAATACATATCGCATTTGGCTTGCATAAGAAGGGTGCAAGGTCCTATCTCAAACATGATATTAATAGCGTAGGAAGACCCAGGGGATAATTCATTCCAGGGGCCGTGCAGGGGTTTTTAGTTCATTTTTATTTCTTCATGCCCAAATCTATCCAAGTTTCAAGCCATAAAAACAAGTTTTTGTTATGGATTTTTGAATATTTTATCTAATCAACACAATTTCAGCAATAAAATAGGGGCTAGCATATAGTTTATCGTTGTAAAGGTGTTTTTGGGATCATATAAACTATTACCTATTGTGAATCTTTATTATTATTAATATATCTACAGGCCCTTCACCTTTTCCAAAAAAAATAGTTGTTTCCATTTGACGTCAACTTTCATATTAAATATTTATCTAAAATGGAAAAAAATATACCATCTTGATATAGATTCTTTTATCTAGTGCATCATATTTATTTCAATTTTTTTTAGTAAGTTTTAGTATTTTTCCTTGGCATTGTAATCAACCTAATATTTTGTGATGATAACCTACTTTTAGTAAAAATAACAAATAAAATATAAATAATAATTAAACTATTAAAATAAATATATTTTTGAAAATTACACTTATGGGTCTACAAAAGGATATTTTTATATTTAAAAAAATATTATTTACACGAGTAAGATTTATTGAAACATCATGTTTTTTTAGATAATTTTTTTTTGTTGTAAATTGACCTCAAAGTAGTGCTCCATATATTTTTAGCCAACAATTTTAGTTGAAAAAGTTGTTAAAGTATCTTTGAATCTTACTATAATGAATCTTACTAGGTCATATGTTTGACCAAATTTAGTTTTTTGTTAGAAATACTTAAATTCAGTTATGCTAATAAGTTGGTTGAAAGTGTGACACAACTTTGTGCTTTTACCCTGTGAACAATTCGTTGCCTTTGTCCATGTGTCCACACTTTGCATAAACATTTACCCAAACATTTAAATACCATTTCAAAGCTCTCTTTTTATCGCTGACAAAGGATGTTGGTAAATGGTGTGGTGTTTCACTTTTCACTTGTGCATTGCATTCACTCAACCTATTCAAAGTCCATTCTAATCGGAAACCTTAGTCTCAATGGTACATTACCTTTTATTCTTACCCCTTTATGAGTGGCGAGGGAGGACTTCAAATTGCCCAAGGACTTTCAAAATAATCCTTTGGTCCTCTCGAGACCCGACATCCCAAGATGACCCTCCTCTTTATTATTTACTCATTCCAACATTTGAGCGTGGATTCTAGTCATTTAGGGGCCTTCTAAGTGCAGGGGGTTTGAATTTGGAGACCTCATTTGGACAGTTCATCGGGAACTTTCATACCCGACAGAATCTTCTTTATGAGAGTTTTAATCTTTCCGTGGGTAGGCTCGGGTTTTAAAGTATCCCCTAGGACATTTTTTGAAATGGGACAAATTTCCATTTATTTACTTCCACCTTTTTTAATTTTGAAGTCCTTTTAAATTTTAATTTTAAACTTATTTAATTTTGTTTTCCTTTTAAAGTTTATTTATTTATTTTTCAATTTTAAACCTTTTTAAATTTAGAATCATTTAGATTTTAAATTATTTATTTTATTGTTAAAATTTATTTATTTTAATTTTCTAATTTTAATTTTTAATTTTTGGATTTTATAATTTTATAATTTTTTTTGGTATTTTAATTTTTTTAAAATTTTGATATTTAATAATTTTTTTGATTTTTCACTTTTGTAAGACTGGGTGACACAATGACCCAAAATAAACAATACGAAAACAAAAAACAAACAACATGAGAACCTAACATGGAGGGGTAAGGTTGGGATCTCAAACTAATGTTTGAAGTCCATCTAGAGTTCTGAAACCCAATAAAACGATAGGGTGAGAAGACAATGGCGAAAAAGGATGGGTGAGGGTCGATGGTTCGAGTCAGACTCAGACTCTCGAAATAAATTTTGAATCCGATTTGGAATCCCAATCCCGAAAAAAATACAAGGATTGGGGTTAGGAACCTAAACAAGATTCATACTAAGTCCAAGTCTAGTTTAGAGTTCCGATTCTAACAAGAGAAGGGTTGGGGTCGGGAACTCGAACGAGATTTAGACTAAGTCCAAGTCTAGTTTGGAGTTCTGATCCCAACAATAGAAGGCAAGGGTTGGGATCGGGAACCCAAATAGGATTCAAACTAAGTTCAAGTTTGGTTCAAAGGTTCGATCACAATAAGAAAAACTAAAAATAGTCTCTAGGAAAATGAAAACCTCAGAGACCAAAACCACAAAAATGAGCTGAGACTGGGAACCAAAAGCAGATTGGGACTCAAAGTACAAGGTCTAGAGTCCATTTCAAAACCCGTCTCAAACAAGACCACATAGTGGGATTGAGGAACCAAGTCGAACCTAGACCTTTTATAAAAGGTCCAAAGTCTGAATCGAGACCCAAAACCCGACAAGAGAAAGGGAAACAAAGCAAGGTCTCAGGGTTGCAGACAACTCTGGGACAAGACCCAAAACAACAAAAAGCACAAAACAAAGACATAAAAGAAAAATGAAAGAAGAGGGAAATATGAAGACGAGAACACCAAAGCGAAGACATGATGAAACACAACACCGAAACAAAGGAAAAGAGAGGCGGTCCTTGACTTTGCAAGCGAAAATTTGGGGTGTGTATGCAAGGCATAACAAGACCTATCTTTCATATATTAGATTTTTATATAAAATGTCTTGTATTCACCATTCTACATGTTAGAACAAATTAAAATTTTCATGAGGTGCCTTAACAATATTGGGTAATAAAGGAAAAAAATTAAAGAGAAGATAAATAATATAGAAATAAAGTATAATTTGATCTAGATTAAAAAGAGTGTTAAAGTGTGTTGTATTAAATGATTGTAACTAGTTATTAGTAGGTGTATTTACCAACATAATATCTACATATTAAAATTAATGAAAAGGTTTATGATAATAATCATTCCAAATAGGTGGGTAGGATGCCTTTGATAATATTGAATAGTAAAGTAAAAAAACCTAAGATGAGACAAATAACATAGAAATGAGGTACAATTTATCTAAATTAAAATGATGGATAAATTTTGTTGTTACATGATCAATTAATTATTAGTAGAAATATTTTTCAATATAATGTCTACACATTAGAATTAAAATAAAATTATATGATAATAAAAATTTCAAAATAAGTGGGTGGGTTACCATTCACAATATTGTGCAATAAAGAACCAAAATTGTAAGAAGAGATAAATGATATAAAAATGAGATAGAATTTGATGTAGATTAAAATGATGACCAAATTTTGTTGTATTATACATTGTAATTAATTATTAGTAAGTTTATTTGTCAATTAATTTTATATTATAATATTTTTGTGATTTTATAAAGGTTACATGTAAATTTTTTAATTAAAAATATTTTTAAAATAAAATATTGACAATTTTATTGATTGAAGAATTGATTGTCTTAGTGTAACTATCACAAGTTGTTCAAGATAATTGATAATAATATGTCTTTGAAATATTATGTAGGACATACTCACAAGCCCTAAATTTTGTGGTGGAATCTAGTTATGTACATGAAAATCTCACCTTTTTTTAATTTGTAAGAGGTGTTGTATAGATATTGATTAGAAAAAAGCACATTAATGGAAGCTCATGATCCAAGGGGTGTGTTGATGGTGGTTTTATGCACTTCACAACACAGGTAATACATAGGTAGATTACCTCTCTTGAAAGACAATCTTCCACAATCAAATTGCAGAACACTATCCCAAGGTCTCTCAGATGTCAAGTCATGATAATACTTGGAATATTTTAGTTGATTTATGTGATTTTATGGAATCAAAAGGCAGCCTTACAAAAGTTAAAGCTGTAGGAGAATTGGGTCTATGAACAGAGTTCTTCAGATAAGGAATTACTACACTTTGCTACAAGTTCAAATAGCAATCTTGAACTCCATTTTCGTTGGATTTGGCTTTAGAATGTGAAATGAACCTTAGCATAGGTTGTTTCTTAAAAAAAGAAGAAAACGGGTAGGGAAGAGGGAAGGTTCCTAGACCTGCAACTACCGATGAACAGTGATCATGGAAGTTCCTGCAGTGGACAGTTTCCTTAAAATAGGATTTCACTTAACCAAAATTCTCACAATGTCATGAAATCTATGCTATCTTCTAAGAACTGCAGATATTCATCATTCATTTGCCATGTAAATGTGAACAAAGACAAAGTTTAAAAAGAAACTATGAAATTATAGTCTAGACTAACTTTACACAGTCACCTACCAACAAAAAATGACTAAAAGTATGGACAAGGAAAGCATACACACAACATAAAACATCATAACCAAAGACAACAAACTAAATCCACCAAAGCTAACTAAAGGAGATTAGGACAACAAGATAACTTTAAACTAGAATTTTAACTTATGGGAGAAGCATCATGAAACATGTGAGAAATCCAAAATAAACCAATAAGTCACTGTATTTTCTATTGCAATTTCTACAACATGCCTTTACAACAACTCAACTCTCTTAAAATGAGAGGAGGAGAGCCCTATTTATAGTTTTCAAAAAGAAAAATGAGTGGCCAAGATTCACTTTACATTAGGATTTCACCTACCTCCAAATATATTACAATTTAAAAACATCTTTTGTCTTTTCCCTATTTTGTCTTCTAGTGACAACACTGTAGCAGTTTTGTCTTTTTGTTGTTTGCCCTTTGCTACAACTACTCTTTTAGAAATTCCTCATCAATGATAGGGTTTCCCTCCTGCTTCTTCAAAGCTGCATACTCCACGAATCTCAGGATCATTAGCTGGAGCTTGTCCACTTCCATGATGTCAGATCATAGCACCTAGTAACTCCATTCTTATGAGTTGTTAACGAGCTTCTTCAAGTCATCGTCATACATGGTAGCATTACTTTTGAAAAGCTCAAACTAGGTGAAGGCTCGAGTAGCAAAGCTCATGAAATCCGTGGTAACCTCAACTGACATCCCATTTTCCACGTTCTTTAAGAAATGAGGCTTTATGATTTTTGGATTAATTTCAACAGTAGGCAGCTCATACCCCGTCATCAGTTTGAGGTACCGAGCACAATCCCCTCTAGCCTCCTTGGCCCATTCGATATCCAGAACTACTCATTCCAGGATCTGCTCCAACCTTCCCTTTTGATGATCAAATTATCATTTCCACACATCCACCAACCAATGGTCATCATCCTTGAGGGCAAGGTCCTTATCCCAAATCCCACTCGACAGCGTGAGGATAGCCTCGATCTTTGGGTAGGCAACTTTGTACTTTTTCAGGAACTCGTAGATTCATCTTGTGCCCTTAAGAGTCCTTTGCACCTCTAAGAACTTAATTGTTGTTCGGACAACCAAGTTGATGCCCATGTTCCCCATTTCTGAGATGTGGCAGAACCAATTTTTCGTGGTCTTATCTAGGTTCATGGTTCTTTCTAGCTTACTAATTTTCTCTTGGGACAACAAGTGCGGCGAGGCCGATGACGTGGTAGGAAGCTCATCTAGGGATGACCATTGTTGAATGTAGGCCATCACATCAACCACCTGTGTTTTAAGTTGTTCCTTTGAATCCTTATCCTGCTGGATAAGGTGCACCACCATGGCTACCAATTCTCGGAGGTGGTCAACCTTCTGATCCCAAGTCGATGGTGGAGACGTTATAAGTTATTCCTTGTTCTCCAACCACCAGCATGGATATTTGTATTGCCCTAAATCCGGAGGCATCCATGGTTACCTTCGATCTGATTCTTGGCCTTTTCTCCTTCTTAGTGATTATCTGTGCTCTAGCTAGTATTGCCTGTAGCCTCGCCTTAGGATCTTTTAGGGCAGGAGTATTTTGCCTAAGCTGATTCCCTAGCCAATCAGGCATTTGGGGTCCCTCCTTGGGTGATTCACGTTGATCCTTGCTGCCCTCCACCCCAAGTTCAATGGTTTTGACAACAAGAGCCTCCTTCTGAACCCCTGCATCCTCCTTCTCCTTGTCAGAGTCTTGTTTGAGCATTACACATTTGGTATGAGTCTTGGTGAGAAATTGCTTGTTGGAGGGATCTTCCCTTTCAACATCTTCTTATTTATCTTGATCATACTCATGCTCCTCGGGCTTATATTCTTGTTCATCTTCACAGAGGGATGCTTCCTCCTCATGCTCTGGGGTTCGATAATGTCCTTCAGCTGGAGACCTTCCAGTCTCAGTCTCTAGAGCAGTAGACCCTTCAATCATAGGCTAACCTGTAACCTCTTGGTCCTTGATCTCCTTGAGTTGCTTGTTCCATTCTTCTTCAAGCTCTAGGTCAACTCTTTCCTGAATTAATTATGTGTCCAATTCCTCACTGCTTTCACTGGAGGATTCATAGGCTACCTCATCGATTTCCCGGTGCTCAAACATCAGGGGCTCATGATATTCAAACTCTTCATCTTCGGGCCTCTTGGTAGCCTCTAGTTGTTGTCAGTTGAGCTCATCGAAGATTTGCATTGTTGCCTCCATTCTAGGTGGTTCGGTAGGGGGAGGGAGAGCTAGAGTGTTAGCCATAGTTTGGGCTATTGCAGCTTGCACTATTGGAATTGTAAGAATCCCTGAAAGCTCGGAGGGCATGTTTTGCGTGTATTTTTTGAAGGATTTTGGGAGACTAAGGACATGCATTGCAGTAGTAGAAGCGGATGGAAGGGAAGGAGACATAGAAGATGATGAGACTGATGAGGTCGTGATGGAGGATGAATCCATCGATATGACTTGCACGATCAGAGAAGTGGGGGCAAGGTGGACAGAGATGTCCACCATAGGCAGGGAGGAAGCAAATACTACAAGTGAAGTAGGTGGGACCGTGGTAATAGCAATAGATGGAGACCTTGGTGGGTTAGCCTCTTCCTCTCTACCCTTGAGGAGCAGATCTTCAGGTATTATAGGCATTTCCACAACCTTGACTGAATTTCTTTTCTTTTTGGAAGGCTCACCTTCCGAAGCCTTTCGAGAATAAACCTTTGGGTTAGGCAACTGCTCACTAGCTTCCTTTCTCTTCTTAGTTTTGACAAATGGTGGGGATTTGGAAGTTTCCTCAGCTGTAGTAGTAACCACCCCACCATCAGAGCAACTTGGCTCACTTTTGAGTCCCTCGAATGTTAAGCCGACTCCTTGTTGCTTCAATAGGGCCACTTGTTGGTTGATCCACGCCTTCGTTCGAACCTCCACGGGCTTGGTGAGTATGTCAAGGTCATCAACCTCTTGCTCATCCCAATCAATCATAGGCAGTGGCAGGTTGGCGATGACACTATATCCTGAATCGGTCACCATGCTCTCATCTTCTTCAAATTGATCTAGAATCGGACACAAGTTCACTCTTCGCACGTAGAGGGCAATCATGTGCATATAGTGTCATAACCGTACTTCGAGATCATCTTTGCAGTTAGCCCAAAAATCCTCAACATTGTGGAGGTGGGCATACTCAGGTCCCAGTGCCTTTTTGATATGACCATATGGGTCCATTCACGACTGAGTTGTATACTGCCTGAACCGGTACTTGACCAACTCCTTTTCTAAATTATCCGCACATTGGGAGGTATGAATTTTGTACATTCCCTGGTCAAGGCCAATAGGATAAGGTGTCCCTACTAGATGTTTGCTTCTTAGAACATTGTGAATGTGTCACAGCGGCCAAGTCAGCTCAAATAGTATGATCCAGACATTGGGGTATCGAGGCAGCTTTTTCGGCCTTTTTGTGAATCCTTGGGCATGCATGTAAGTGAACTTAGGGAATTGGATATACAGGAAGGCATAATGCCTAAGGAGGGCTCTAGCACTATGGGAGACTCTTCTCTTGAAATTTCCTCCAAGCAGCCGGATGATGTAAGCAATGAATGTGTTGTTTACCCTACAGTAGTCCCTCTTGAAGTTTCTATATTGTAGCTGAGGATACCTATCATAGGGTTTAAGTTCCCTCCCTAGCGCCCCATTGGGAATTGTAGTCAATCCATGATAATGTCACTGATCAGCGAGCGAATAGACCAGGTAGGATGTCATATAGAATTTTGATGTCTTATTCACACTGATAAATTGCTCGTGAAAGCAATTGCTAATTATTTCCCCTCAATAAAAGGCAGTGTCACTCCCACAGAGGATTTGTTCCACAAAGTAAAACATCCACTCTTGAAAGAAGGCCGTAGCAGGAAGGCCCATTACCCTGCTCAGTAGGGTGACGAGGTCATGGTAATCCTTGAAGAAATCACTACAAAAGAGCTCCTGAGGGACTTTTCCAACACTGGCTCGCTTATCCTTCAACCAGTATTGATTAATCAGTTTCTTGCATCTCATAGGATCTTGATCCCACAATTCCTTGCATTATTCTACAGTCGGAGTCTCCATGCTTTCAAAGGCGGGGATGTGGAAAGTTGTAGTTATCCCAAGAGGGGATATATCTACAAGGATGTTTCCATCTCTATCCACTATGGTTCTGGTTTTAGGTTGGTATGCTTCCCGACATGCCATTACCAGATCGGGGGCCACTAGAGCTAGCGAGCAGCCTATAGCCTTGGCAAGTCTGCTACTTCTGATTAACTTTGCATTTTGTATTTTCGGGTCCACCTTGACCCTCCGTGTAAACTCATCAATATCGACATGCCCGATACTGGTATCTGTGATGTCTCTCCAAAGAGTGGTGATTCTAGAGTGTAATGGCACCCCCTAGAATTTGTACTTCATTTGATCCTTGTCCTCCTTTCCTTGAGGTGCTTTGGTAGTTCCTTTTCCCTTTTCCCTTTTCCTTGGCAACACCGGAGGCCTCTGCACCAAATTCCATATATCTTGCACAAAGAGACGTGAATTAGCAACATTAAACATGTGGAGAAGCGGCCTCAAAGAAATCCCTACGCATCAAGGTTAGATCCATAGTCATCATTTTTTAGAAAATTCCAACACTTGATCATAACAGTTCTAGGAGGCGAACAGATGACCCGGGCCCAAAGGGTCGGAATTCCCTTGGCAAAATGTTGTTTGGAAGGGCAAACAAGGCAAGACACTCCCAATGATTTTTATGATTTTGGATTTGATGAAACAAAGGTTGGGCACAAGGAAAGGCTCAATTTTAGCAAGTGGGTCGAAGTCCATTTTGGATTTGGAGGTCATTTGAGCCCTCATTTAGGCGTTTGGGTTTCAGCTGTAGGAAGGCCATTTGGAACGGCGCAGGGAAGAGGTCACTCCGGGTGCCTGGATTTGGAGTCTAGGTTGTTGGGGTGGGGAAGTTGTCACAAGACAGCCGTGCAAAATGGTGAAACATGGGTGGAAATCTGGGGACATATTTTCAAAGGGTAATCCTCAGAGATGAATTTATTAGTTAAGAAAGCCTGGCGGCAAACCAAAGGTCAGGGCCCAGAGGCCGGAAAGATGGTTAGGTTTGGCCATTCGAAATGACAAAACCAAAACGAAATCCCGAAGATGGAATTTCGGAGTCTGGAGTTCGGACAACGTTTGGACATTATGTTTTCTGCTTCAACCCGGGCTCAACAAAAGGGGGACTGGGGTCTGGGAGTTGGAAAGACGTCTTGGGATAGCCATGCAAAATGACGAAGGTGACATGGAATTCTGGCCATGGAATTCTAAAGGTTGGGGTCCGACGACAACTTGGAATTTTGGTTCTCCTGTAGGTTACTAAAATGGTCTTCATGCACCTGGGGTCTGAGGGTTGGGAAGTTGTTTGAGGAAGTCCGTTCGAAATGATGGAGGCACAACGAAAACTCAGGAAGGGAATTTCGGAGGTCGGGACCTGGGGGTGAGGTGGATGCTGCCATTTTTCAAAGTTTGAGTTTGTGCAGAGATGACCACGGAGAGGTCAGGGCCCAAGAGGCACCTCCAACTATTCCGAAGAATAGCGATGAAGGGGTGAAGCTCCTGTCTTCGATTTCACTTGTCAAACGATGGATTTTTCAATTTTGAATTGGTGGGTTTTTAGGCTAAGGTACTATTCTACCAAGTTTTAGTTCATTTCATCATTTTTTATTTGATTTAGACCATGATTTTTAGGAAAAAAGGACAAGGCATGTGGATGACGAACATACCTCGAAACCCCGAAGAAGACTTCCCCTGAATTCGTGAGGAGTGACGAAGCAAAGGTTTGGGCGTGAAGGCGAAAATTTGGGTGTGAAGGCGAAAATTGTTGGGGCAGCACTATCTTTTTCAATCGCTTCTATCATGTGAAAATGACAGTTGAAAAACTTGTTTATATAACTGAAATTGTAATTAATGTCCAATTAAATTTTTGGTATGATGGTAGGTGAGGTAGCTGAATTCAAATTTTCCCAGGTGGCGGTGGGTAATCTGGGGTTCGGTGGTTGGGAAGATGTCGAGCCATGACCGTTTCAAAAATCTGTCAAATGAAATGCAAATGTCGATGAGAGCTCTAGGGTCCGGTATCCGGAAAGATGAAAGCTTGTGGCTGTTTGGAATGACAAAGTCCAAAGGGAAACCTAGGAAGGGAATCCCGACAGGTCGGGCCGGGAGGACCGGAAAGACTTCGCGCAACTGCCATTTGGAAGCGCAAAAATGGGATGGAAACCCGAGAGGGGAAACCCGAGGGTTCGGGCTCGGGAAGAGCCACAAATGTCAGAAAGGCTGACAGACAAGGGAAACCTGAAATGGCTTAAGATTTAGCAATTTTCCAAGGGATAAAAATTGGTCAAAATTAAAATGTGACTTTTGAGAATATGCTGACCTGTTAGGACGCAAAAATGGGCACACAAAACAAGGCGAAGCCAAAAAGGAACCAACAAGCAAAAGAGGAAAGAGAGGATCCCCGTTTCGAATGGGGCATGTGTACGATAGGCACAACAAATGGAGACTCCGCTGGGAGGATGTTCCCGACGTTCTAAAGATAAATATTCATTCTAAACCCACGATGTCTGGTTTCGCACGCCAAAGTTGATTTTCAAAGCTGAACTAAGAGTAGGTAAAGGAAGGTGAGATTGAATCATGCTGTGACATCATCATGGAGGTGTGTGTGTGGTCAGTTCATTTACTTTCCTTGGAGATGGCATGAGCAACCATTGATCGGGAGGGATAAGCTACGTAGTTAGCCTGACCCCAAAAGTAACCTAGACATTGCTTCGCTGCCTGTTTGGCGTCCATAGCCCCGACGGAGTTGTCGTTGTGACCCCACAAACATAGTTCTACTGCTAGCCAAGCGTCCATAGCCCTGGTAGAGATATTTGCACACCCATACGGTTTTCATTTTCACTTTGTCTATTCTTTTCATTGAATATTTCTTTTGAGCATTTTTCTCTTTTTCTTTCTGTTTAACCGTGTAAGCAATGAAGCTCACTATGGGCTTGGGAATCATAGTGGTCACTGAAGCAAACTTTAGATTTTTCACTTATCTATCCCTCTAAGTAATCACCATACCATTCTTTGGAAATTTTAAAATGTGTTTCTGTGTGTTCCATGATAAACACAAGGAATTCAAGCAGATAGCCCTCCTAGGTTAGTTCAGAGATTGAAAGTTGAAAACCAATGCTTAGGGGCTTTTAGAGGCTGACAATAGGGAATGAAGGCTTATCTAGAGAAAAACACAAGAGTGGGAAGCAAGGCAAACTATTTATCAAGCCGAGCACGACCACAATAGCAGAACGAGAAGACTCTTCCAAGGTCAAAACAAAACAGCTGGGAAAACGAGCAAAACCAAAGGACAAAGCAAGAAACCTATTCTAACCTATGTACAGGTATTTACACAAACAACTCTAGAAGAGCTCAAGCCTAGAAGTTATGCTGAAGGTGCTTCCCATTGACAGGAAATGGGACATCTTCACCAGTCAAAGTCTTTAAGCGAAAAGTGTTATCTCCAATGATTTCAACAATCTGAAAGGGGCCAAGCCAAAACTTGTCAAATTTTTTGTGTCCCCCTTTATTTTTGTGGGCCTTGTCACAATAAAGGAATAGATCGGCAATGTGGAAGGCCTTAATTTTGGCTTGCAGGTTGAACCATATTTTAACTAAGCCCTGATGTTTGGAAAATTCTCTATTGCATGGTCTCGTACTTCTTCAAGGTGTAGCAGCTCGGCAAGGTGAGATTCTCTACGGTCTCCTCCTTCATAAAAATCATTGATGAATTGGAGGGTAGGGATTTTCAAGTGTATGGGGAAGATGGGCTCCAAGCCATAAACGAGATGATACGAGGAATCTCAGAGAGTAGCCTTGTGATGGGTGCGATCTGCTTAAAGGGAAAAATGAAGTTGGGTATGCCAATCCTTGGGATTCCTATCTAGTAGCTTCTTGATCATAGTGATCAAGTTCTTGTTGGTTGATTCAGCAAGGCCATTGCCTTGAGGGTAATAATTAGATGATAATTTAAGGGAAATACCATAGTCAACTGACCAACTTGTGAATTTTAATGAAGCAAATGCAAGGCCGTTATCACATACTAGAGCATAAGGACAACCAAAGCGATTTAAAATAAAACTTTCTAGGAAATTAGTTACTACTTCAGTTGTACATTGCCTACAAGTGATTGCTTCTGTCCACCTAGTACAATAATCAGTAGCGGTTAGAATGTACCTATGTCTAGTTGATGATGGAGGGCTTACCAGACCAATGAAGTCGAGACCCCATTGCGTGAAAGGCCTTACCTGCAACATAGGCTGCAATGGGACAACAACATTCCTTTCTCGGGTGGCAACAGTCTAGCACACGTGGCAGGTTCGGACATGACCATGGGAATCCTTGAAAATAGTGGGCCAATAGTAGCCACCTCTTAATATTTGATGTGCAGTTGATAAACTAGAACCGTGACCAGTCCCAAACTTATCATGGAATTCTCTGAGAACACGATCAACTTATTCCTTACCAAGGCATCTCAAGTAGATACCTCCATGGTTTCTCTTGTACAATATGGCACCCTATAACATGTAGCTACTACTTTTCAATCTAAGGGCTCACCTTTGGACTCCCTACAAATGAGGTAGAAATTTATGGTTTAGCGGGAAATACACTATGTCGTCGTACCATTCCCCTAGAGAGACATCCTCTAGCTGGTACTATTGCACTGTGAGTTCGGGTCCAACATCAATAACCACTTCTTCCATTGTTTTGGCAAGTGACTACCCTCTCACCAGTTTCATTGGCTAGATTTCCATATCATACTCCTGCAGCAATGCAATCCACTTTTCCCTTCGCTCTCCAGCTCATTGTGTATGAGCAGTGTCTTCACCATGGGGTCAGGAACTATAGGAACTATAGATATAATGCCTGAACTTCTTGACTCCCTTAACAAGGGCATAGGCTTATTTTTCAACGTTGTGATAGCGTAGTTCAACATCCCTTAGAGGGGTGCTCATGAAGGCGATCGGATGTTCGCTCCCCTCATCATCCTTTTGTGTCAAGATACTGGCACACGAATGATCCGAAGCAAATGAGTAGATGTAGAAAGGCTTTAGGTAGTTGGGGTTGACCAGCATGGGGGCATCAGTAATTGCCTTCTTGATCTCCCCAAATTATTGCTTTGTTTTTTGGGTCCACTCGACCTTAGCGTCCTGTTTTAGCATAGCATTGAGTGGTTTGACGATTTCTGCGAATTCGATGACGAACTTGCGGACAAAGTTGATCTTTCTGAAAAAAGATTTTAATTCTTTTTTGCCACCTGATAGCTGGATCTTCATGATTGAATGGATATGTTCGGGGTCTATGGAAATTCCCTGTTCTGATAGGACATGTCCAAGGAGCTTCCCCTCAGTGACAACAAAGATGCACTTCTTTGGATTAAGGGAAACCCCGAATTCGCGACACCTTTCAAAGACCTTGCATAGGTCAGTGATGTGACTACCCTATTGCTTTGAGAATTCTATCAAATCATGCATGTAGATGATTATCCACTTGCTGATTAGGTCCTTGAATGTGATATCCATGGCGTGCTAGAAGGTGGTACCAACATTGATTAGTCTGAACGACATTCGCCTATAAGTGAAAGTTCCCCATTTGGTGGTAAATGTCATCTTGTGCCGATATTTGTACTGTACCATAACCTGATTGTACCCCGAATATCCATCCAAGAAGGACATCATCTGGGAGTT
This sequence comes from Sequoiadendron giganteum, assembly GCA_007115665.2. NCBI lineage: Eukaryota > Viridiplantae > Streptophyta > Pinopsida > Cupressales > Cupressaceae > Sequoiadendron > Sequoiadendron giganteum. The sequence goes on from CM021102.1 coordinate 835,175,660, forward strand.
GTTTATTACCTATAACACCTCATCCAATGAGGGTACAAGATAGTTATATTTTTTTAAAGCTCGGTTCAAATTGTGGAAGTTGACGCACAATCTGATTTCCCCACTTTTCTTTCTAACAGGAACCAACTTTGCCACCCATGTGGAGTGTCTAACCGGAAAAATGATCCGAACTGACAACAACTTTTGTACTTCTTTGTATATTATTGTTTCCAACAAAGCATTGATAGGGCACTGCCATTGCCAAAATGGCTTCGCATTTGGTCTGAGTGGGATGGTGTGGGTGATGATTGACGTGTCATACGTCTTGAGATCCTCATAGCTCTAGGTGATGACGTCGTGATACTTTCATAGAGCCTCAATTATTTCCTTTCTTTCTTCAGGAGCACACACCTTACCAAAAAATACATTCTTGGCATTCCCAATCGTTCTAAGGTTGTAAGTGTCACATTGGCCGTTGATGGCATCCTTCTGACCCTGCTGATCCTGATCTTTGATCGGATCTAAGTCAAAGATTCGTCTAACTGGACCATTTTCCTAGGGATGGTATTGGTCTTCAAGTTAATGATCCCTTCTATATCCAGGTCCGCCTCTTGAGTTCGACCTCGTGAATTATTTGCGTAGCAAACACATCTGAACTGGTGATAAAATCTAGAATGTGTTTGCCATCATTGAATACTTGGAAATTGGCTACATTAGCTGGCACTAATGGGATGAAGGTGAGATCCACGGTGAATCTTCTAAGGCCATATAGGGATAGTGGTTGTAGCATGCTTGTTTCCTGCACAAAGGCATTGGTAGTATGATTATCAGCACGCGGGATCAAATGAATATTGAATGCATCCAACCCTTCTAGTAGATCCCATACGTGGTGCCTGTAGTTGGCGAGTCTTCTATCGTAGCAGGAATAAAGCTTCTTGACTTGTTTTACGACCAAATCCAAATCTCCGTACACTTGGAGCATTTTGAAACCCTTTCTCAGTGCCATTAAGAGGCCCAAGACTAAAGCCTCATAATTTGCTATGTTTTTGGTACAATAAAACTAAAGTCTATGAGAAGAAAAGTATGACTTACCTCTAGGATTGATCAATTCAAAACCTGCCCCAGCTCCATGCTTGGATTTAGACCTGTCAAAGTGCAATGTCTAGAATCTAGGAGAATCCTTGAATGTAGAACCAATAGATCCGATTTTCACCTTCGGTGGGGCCTTCATTTTGGTAACCACTTTGGGAGGTGCAGGGATGAAATATGTTAGTTCATGTGGTGTTGATCCCGCTTTCTCTTTCAAAGTAGCCTGTCCTTTAACATGTTCAATTGTTGTTTGACACAAACAACAGTCGAATTCTGAGTGAGAAACATTATGTACCTTGCACCAATTAGGGAGCAAGAGTTCTTGAAATTTCATTCAGGTTCCCAAACTAAGCTGGTCCTGAACGCATTTTTCCATGAAATCCTGGAAACCGTCCAACAATCCAAGACTGTCGTCCTCTCTTGGCTCTTCATCATCGGACTCTATCAGCACTTCAGTACTCTAAGAGGCATTGGCTAAATTAGAAGGGAGGCTGCATAATACGAGGAAAACCTCACTTGTTCCCTCATCTTCAAGGCATTCCTGCTCATTCAGATAGGATACTGGGGAATAATTCTCCAAATCTGTTTTAGCATACAACACCTAATTCGTGTTGTTGTACTCAGTGATCATGAATCTCATCTGCGGTTCTCGATCAATCCGAATCTGATTCGACATTCCTTTCCAGAGCAACCACATGTGTGAGTAATCAGTCATGACGTATCTGTTCAATGCCCTTGTGAAATACTTCCTAGGATTATACCATACGTATCTGGGATATCAGCCACCTGAATGTCTATGGTTTGTTGGATCTGGGGATCAACAACAACCTGCATAGGTATTCTATTAATTCCCCCCACTATGCTGATCTCAATTTTATCAAGTGGTGTCACCTTTCATCGGGAGGGAGTTGGCATTATTCCAAGTTCCTTGCACATGCTCAAGGGCATGACATTGGCCGATGCACCCAAATCTAGTAGACAGTTGTGGAGGTTCTTCCCAAACATGTGGATGGTGGTTAGAAAGGGAGGAGTTTTGAATTTCCCCTGAAACAATCCCCCAAAAACATCCACTTGGGTGACTTGGCCGTGGGAATCCTTTTCGTTGCCCTTGCTTTGGGTTGGTAGTTGATTACTTACTCTGTCAGACTGCTTGTTTGCTTGCTGACCTGCTGGCAGGTTAGCTTTACTATTGAATATTTGTCTAACAACCGGCTCACTTTGTTGATCGTCAAAGGAAACCCTCTTTGCCGGAGTTTCTTGAGTTTAATTATGTGATGGAGTCCCATTTATCATTCTGAAAAAGGCATTCCTAACGACTGGCACCTTTCGAAGTTCGAATGCAGACACACTTAGATTTACCTTTTTGAATTCCTCGGCAATATACTCCCCCATCTGCTTAACTTCTTGATCACAGGAAATGTTTTGGGAGGAGCTGGCAGCCTTGATTTGGCTATTGTTTTGTTGTTTATTCTTGCCGAGATACCATGTGGGTGTATGGGGGAAACCTGGGTTATTACTTGCATTTGGATCAGGAGGGGTACTGAAATTATTCGACAGAGTGGAGGTCGTAAAAGGACCTCCAGCATGACCACCAACTTGTCTATTTCTGAGGTTGTATGGGGTAGTCCATTTGTAAAACATTTGGACTTCGTCATCGTTAGGACCATTATCTATTGAATCGAAAAGCTGAGCCAAAGGACTTTCAGAACTTACCTCTTATGCTTTATCGCTGTTATTCGAATCGACACCCTCCTGCTCTGGTGCATTGCATTCAGCCTTTGGGAAAGGAGCCTGGTTCACCACCATCACCGAGGAGTCGTATGGGTTGCATGAGACAATGTCTCTATAGCTTGAATTGTCCACTGTATTCTAAACTTCAACTTGGAAAATCTTAGCAGCAGTTTGGAATTTCGGACAATCCAGCTCAGAGTGGCGACTCTTTTTGTGTATGCGACACCAACCAGATAGAGTAGCCTCCGCTAAGTAAACTCCACTTGCGGGGCTCTCATTGCTGTTGGTGTGATCAAGGGGCGTGGGAATGCTACCATTGTTGGGTCTTGTGTTCCATGCTCGGTTTTTCCTTTGGAAGGGCCTCTTGTCAAAGCTGTGGCCCAAATTCGGATTTCTCTCATAATTTTGTCCGGATGATGTGCTAGCATCCCGATTGTCCTGATTTTCATGATGATCTCGATTATCACGATTAAGGTTGGCTTGGATGCTCTTTTATGATTCTTGTAGATGGTTATTCTGGTTTCTTAAGTGTGTCATTTTTGTGGACATCTTCTTGATCATTTATGTAAGCTCGTCAATCCTGTCTTTTTTGGTGTTGTTGGGTTGTGGAGCAGTGTTTTGGAGGAACACAAGCTATGCAACCAGCTGATTTTGATGAGCGGGTGGGAATTCCGCTGCTTGGAGGTATGCTGGTGCCTAGGATGGTTGAGGGTGTGAATGCTGCTACTAGGGCAACAAGTAGTGAGGTAGCGGATATGCCTAATTCATTGGCTACCCAAGGTGCGAAACCATAGGTAGCTGTGGTACTGGATTCAGCAGGGGTGTCTGATGTTGCAAGACTTGTGTGAGCCCCTGAATCTGTGCTGGATGTGCGATTTTCCTGAGAGAAGGCAATGGACCAGAAATGTTTTGCCCCAAATTTGTGCTGGAAATAATGGCCTCAACGTATGTATCGACCAACCTGGTGGGCGGTGGTCACATTCTCTTTACCAAAGTTGAAGTGAGGTTATCCAATGCTGCATAGTAAACATTTAAGACAACAACATCATTGAAAACATACGGGGCTTGTAGCCGAGTGTACGCTATGTGGAAGTGATCATCGAATGAACTGATCGGTTCATTGATCTCCCTTTGAACCGACATGAACTATCAGTATGAATCTGCGGGGCTGACCGAGGTCTTGAACTTCTGCAAAAAAGCATTCTTCAGTAGGTCCCATGTGTTGATAGTTCTGGCTAGCAAATTGACATACGAGTAGAAGGCCTCCTCCCCTAAGGAGTAGGGACAGAGCCTCCAAGACACATTGTTGTATATGATCTGCATAGTCTTCATGGCAATTTTGAAGATCTTGACATGCTCCTCGGTGGTCCTCTATGGATCCCAGGAGTTGAACTTCATGTAGAAATTCTTGGGATTCTTCAACATATCATGGTAGAGGTTGAAGGCCAAAGGAGATGGCTTATTTCCCAACCATGCCATTGGAGGGGGCGGGGGAGGTGGTTGTGCCAAATTGTCTTGTAACTACAAAGGGGCAACAACAATCGATAGGACAACAACAGGGTTGGGGACTATGTTCGATTGAAAGGCAGTGTTCAACCCAGATGGAGTGGCAGCCTGGAAGGCTGTATGAATCAAATGCATGGAAGGTGGTACTGCTAATGACGATGGAGAAGACAAAGGTGAAAGAGCAATGAGCTGGTCTGGTGAATCGGTGAAGGATAGCTCCCTTCGTTTAGCTCTCTTAGCTTAGACAAGGGGCTGCAATTCTTGAAATTATCCTTTGTTCGGTGTAGATCTCAAGACTTGATGAAATCTCTCAGGGGAGAATGATCCAATTCGATCCAGCTTTATCTCCAAAACTGCCCTCCCTCTAGTGCTAGTTCTGTTGATGGTAGTTTTATGCGCTTCACAACAAAGGTAATGTGTATGTGCATTACCTCTCTTGAAAGATAATCTTCCACAATCAAATTGTAGAACACTATCTCAAGGTATCTCGGATGTTAGGTCATGACGATACTTGGGATATTTTAGTTGATTTATGTGATTTGCTAGAATCACAAGGTGGCCTTATGGAAGTTAAAGTTGTAGGAGAATCAGGTATGTGAACAAAGTTCTTTAGATAGGGAATTACTACACTTTTCTGCAGGTTCAAACAACAGTCTTGAACTCCATTGTTTCGTTGGATTTGGCTTTACAATGTGCAATGAAACTTAGCATAGGTTGCTTCTTAAAAAGAAGAAGAAAAGGGGCAGGGAAGAGGGAAGGTTCCTAGACCTGCAACTATCGATGAACAGTGATCATGGAAGTTCCTGCTGTGGATAGTTTCCTTAAAATAGGATTTCACTTAACCAAAATTCTCACAATGTCATGAAATTTGTGCTATGTTCTAAGGACTGCATATATTAATTATTCATTTTCCATGTAAATGTGAAACAAGACAAAGTTTAAAAAGAAACTATGAAATTATAGTCCAGACTAACTTTACATAGTCACCTACCAACAAAAAATGACTAAAAGTATGGACAAGGAAAGCATACACACAACATAAAACATCATAACCAAAGACAACACACTAAATCCACCAAAGCTAACTAAAGGAAATTAGGATAGCAAGATAACTTTAAACTAGAATTTTAACTAATGGGAGAAGCATCATGAAACATGTGAGAAATCCAAAATACACCAATAAGTCATTATATTTTCTATTGCAATTTTTGCAACATGCCTTTACAACAAATCGACTCTCTTAAAATGAGGGGAGGAGAGCCCTATTTATAGTTTTCAAAAAGAAAAATGAGTGGCCAAGATTCACTTTACATTAGGGTTTCACCTACCTCCAAATATATTACAATTTAAAAACATCTTTTTTCTTTTCCCTATTTTGTCTTCTAGTGGCAACACTGTAGCAATTTTGTCTTTTTGCTATTTGCTCTTTGTTGCAGCTACTCTTTTAGAAATTCCTCATCAATGACAGGGTTTCCCTCCTGCTTCTTCAAAGCTGCATACTCCATGAAGCTTAGGATCATTAGCTGAAGCTTGTCCACTTCCATGATGTCGGATCATAGCACTTGGTAACTCCATTCTTATGATTTGTTAACGAGCTTCTTCAAGTCGTCATCATACATAGTAGCATTACTTTTGAAAATCTCAGACTAGGTGAAGGCTCGAGCTGCAAAGCTCATAAAATTTGTGGTAACCTCAGCTGACATCCCATTTTCCACGTTCTTTAAGAAATGAGGCTTTATGATTTCTGGATTAATTTCAACAGTAGGTAGCTTGTACCCCGTCATCAGCTTGAGGTACCGAGCACAATCCCCTCTAGGCTCCTTGGCCCATTCGATATCTGAAACTACTCATTCCAGGATCTGCTCCAACCTTCCCTTTCGATGATCAAAATCTCATTTCCACACATCCACCAACCAGTGGTCATCATCCTTGAGGGCGAGGTCCTTCTTCCAAATCTCACTCGACAGCGTGAGGATAGCCTCAATCTTTGGGTAGGTGGCTCCGTACTTTTTCAAGAACTCCTCGTAGATTCATCTCGTGTCCTCAAGAGTCTTCTGCACCTCCAAAAACGTATTTGTTGTTCAGACAACCAAGTTGATGCCTGTGTTGCTCATGTCTAAGACCTACCAGAACCAATTTTCTGTGGTCTTATCCAAGTTCATGGTTCTTTCCAGCTTATTGATTTTCTCTTTGGACAACAACTGCGATGGGGTTGACGACATGGTAGTCAGCTCATCTGGGGATGAACATTATTGAATGTAGGCCGTTAGATCGGCCACCTATGCTTTAAGTTCTTCCTTTGAAACCTTATCTTGTCGGATAAGGTGCACCACCATGGCTATCAATTTCCGGAGGTGGTCAACCTTCTGCTCCCTAGTGGCCACTCCCAAGTCAATGGTGGAGATGTTATAAGTTACTCCTTGTTCTCCAACTAGTGGCATGGCTATTTGTACTAGAATAGATCCAGAGGCATTCATGCTTACCTTCGATCTGATTCTTGGCCTTTTCTCCTTCTTAGTGCTTATCTGTGCTCTGGCTACTATTGCCTCTAGCCTTAACTTAGGATCTTTTAGGGCGGGAGTCTTTTGGCTAAGCTAATTCCCTAGCCAATCGGGCATTTGGGGCCCCTCCTTGGGTGATTCATGTTGATCCTTGCTGCCCTCCACCTCAAGATCAATGGTTTTGACAACAAGGGCCTCCTTCTCAACCCCTGCATCCTCCTCCTCGTCGAAGTCTTGTTTGAGCATTATACGTTTGGTAGGAGAATTTGTGAGAAATTTCTTGTTGGAGGGGTCTTCCCTTTCAACATCTTCCTCTTCGTTATCTTGATCATACTCATGCTCATCAGGCTTATCTTGTTGTTCATATTCATGAAGGGATGCTTCCTCATCATGCTTTGGGGTTCGATCATGTCCTTCAGCTGGAGACCTGTCAGTCTCAGTCTCTGCAGCAACAGACCCTTCAATCATATGCTGACTTGTAGCCTCTTGGTTCTCAACCTCCTTGAGCTGCTTGTTCCATTCTTCTTCAACCTCTTGGTCAACTATTTCTTGGATTAATTCTGTGTCCAGTTCCTTGCTGCTTTCATTGAAGGATTCATAGGCTACCTCATCAATTTCTGAGTGCTCAAACATCGGGTGCTCATGATATTCAAACTCTTCGTCTTTAGGCCTCTTGGCAGCCTCTAGTTGCTATCGCTCAAGCTCATTGAAGATATGCATTTTTGCCTCCATTCTAGGTGGTTCGGTAGGGGGAGGGAAAGCTGGAGTGTTAGCCATAGCCTGGGCTATTGCAGCTTGCACTATTGGACTTGTAAGAATCCCTAAAATTTCGGAGGGCATGTTCTGCATGTATTTTATGAAGGATTTTGGGAGACTGAGGACATGCATTGCAGCAGTAGAAGTGGATGGAAGGGAAGGAGACATAGAAGATGATGAGACCGACGAGGTCGCGGTAGAGGACGAATCCACCAATATGACCTGTACGATCGAAGAAGTGGAGGAAAGGTGGACAAAGATGTCCACCGCAGGCGGGGAGGAAGCAAATACTACAAGTGAAGTAGGTGGGATAGTGGTAATAGCAACAAATGGAGACCTTGGTGGGTTAGCCTCTTCCTCTCTGCCCTCGAGTAGCAGATCTTCAAGTATTACAAGAATTTTCATAACCTAGACTGCTTTTCTTTTCTTTTTAGAAGGCTCGCCCTCCAAAGCCTTATGAGCATAAACCTTTGGGTTAGGCAACTACTCACTAGCTTCCTTTGTCTTCTTAGTTTTGACAGATGGTGGGGATTTGGAAGTTTCCCCAGTTGTAGTAGCAGCCACCCCACCATCAGAGCCACTTGGATCACTTTTGAGTCCCTTGAATGTTAAGGTTTAGTAGGGCCACTTGTTGGTTGATCCACACCTTTGTTTGAACCTCCACGGGCTTGGTGAGAATGTCGAGGTCATCAACCTCTTACTCGTCCCAATCAGTCATAGGTAGTGGTAGGTTGGCGATGACACTATATCCCAAATCGATCACTGTGCTCTCATCTTCTTCAAGCTGATCCAGAACTAGACACAAGTTCACTCTTCGTATGTAGAAGGAAATCATGCACATATAGTGTCGTAACTGTACTTCGAGATCATCTTTGCAGTTAGCCCATAAATCCTCAACATTGTGGAGATGGGCATACTCAGGTCCCATTTCCTTTATAATATGACCATATGGGTCCATTCACGGCCGAGCTGTATACTGCCTGAAGTGTTACTCGGCCTACTCCTTTTCTGAATTACCCGCACATTGGGAGGTATGAATTTTGTACATTCCCTAGCGAAGGCCAATAGGATAAGGTGTCCCTGCAAGATTTTTGCTGCTTAGAATATTGTGAATGTGTCGCAGCTGCCAAGTCAGCTCTAATAGTATGATCAGTTCATTGGGGTACCGAGGCAGCTTGTTCAGCCTTTCCGCGAATCTTTGGGTGTGCATGTAATTAAACTTAGGGAATTGGATATACAAGAAGGCATAATGCCTGAGGAGGGCTTTGGCATTGTGGGAGAATCTTCTCTCGAAATCTCCTCCAAGCAGTCTGATAATGTAAGCAATGAATGCGTTGTTTACCCTACAGTAGTCCCTCTTGAAGTTTATGTATTGCAGTTGAGGATACCTGTCATAGGGTTTAAGTTCCCTCCCTCACGCCCCTTTGGGCAATGCAATCAATCCATGATAATGCCACCGATCGGTGAGAAAATAGACCAAGTAGGATGTCATATATAATTTTGATCTCTCCTTCACACTGATAAATTCCTGATGAAAGCAATTGTTAATTATTTACCCCCAATAAAAGGTAGCGTTACTCCCGCGAAGGTTTTGTTCCACAAAGTACAACATCCACTCTTGAAAGAAGGCCGCCGCAGGAAGGTCCATTACCCTGCCCAGTAGGGTTACAAGGTCATGGTAATCCTTGAAGAAATCACTACGAATGAGCTCCTGAGGGACTTTCCCAGCTCTGACCCGCTTATCCTTCAACCAATATTGATTAATCAGTTTCTTGCATCTCATAGGATCTTGATCCCGTAATGCCTTGCATTCTTCTATAGTCGGAGTCTCCATGCTTTCAAAGGAGGGGATGTGGAAAGTTGTAGTTATCCTAAGAGGGGACATATCTGCAAGGATGTTTCCATCTCTTTCCACTATGGTTCTGGTTTTAGGTTGGTATGCTTCCCGACACGCCATTACTAGCTCGGGGGCCACTAGAGCTAGCGGGGAGCCTACAGCCTTGGCAAGTCTGCTACTTTTGATTAACTTTGTATTTTCTATTTTTGGGTCCACCTTGACCCTCTTTGTAAAATCCTCAATATCAACATGCCTGAAATTTGTATCTATTATGTCTCTCCAAAGAGTGGTGATTATAGAGTGGAATGGCACCCCCTGGAATTTGTAATTCATTTGATCCTTGTCCTCTTTTCCTCGAGGTGCTTTGGCAGTTCCTTTTCCCTTTTCCTTGGTGGTAACAAAGGCCTTTGCACCAGATTCCATAAATCCTACACAAAGATATGTTAATTAGCAACATTAAATAGGTGGAGAAGCAGCCTCAGACAAATCCCTACACATCAAGGTTAGATCCACAATCATCATTTTAGAAAAGTTAACACTTGATCATAATAGTTCTAGGAGGCGAATGGATGACCCGGGCCGGAAGGGCCGAAATTCCCTTGGCAGAATGCCGTTTGGAAGGGAAAACAAGTCAAGACACTCCCAATGACTTTTTCGGTCTTGGATTTGATCAAACAAAGGTTGGGCACGAAGAAAGGCTCAATTTTAGAAAGTGGGTCGAAGTTCATTTTGGATTTGGAGGTCATTTGAGCCCTCATTTAGGCATTCAGGTTTCAGCTTGAGGAAGGTCATTTGGAATGGCGCAGGGAAGATGTCACTCTGGGTGATGGGATCCAGAGTTCAGGTTGCCAGGGCCAGGAAGCTGTCATGGGACAACCATGCAAAATGGCGAAATGTTGGTGGAAATCTGGGGATGGAAGTCTGAACGGTAATCCCCGAAGATGAATTTATCAATTAAGAAACCCTAATGACAAACCAAAGGTAGGGGCTCAGAGGCTGGAAAGATGGTCATGTTTAGCCATTTTGAATGACGAAACTAGAATGGAATTCTGGAGTCCGGACAACGTTTGGATGTTATGTTTTTTGCTTGAACCTGGGCTCGGCAAAAGCGCGATCAAGGTCCGGGAGTCGGAAAGACATCCCGGGACACCTGTGCAAAACGATGAAGGTGACATGGAATTCTGGACACGAAATTATGGAGGTCGGGGGCCAGCGACAACATGGATGTTTGGTTCTCCGACAAGTTTGTAAAATGGTCTTCATGCGCCCAGGGTCCGAGGGTTGGGAAGTTGTTCGAGGAAGCCCGTTCAGAATGGCAAAGGCACAACGGAAACTTGAGAAGGGAATTCTTGAGGCCAGGACCCGGGGGCGAGGTGGATGCTGCCAGTTTTCAAAGTTTGAGTTTGTGCATGGACAACTATGGAGAGGTCTGGTCCCGAGAGGCCTCTCCGACTGTTCTGAAGAACATCGACGAAGGGGTGAAGCTCCGATCTTCGATTTCACCCATCGAACGATAGATTTTTAAATTTTGAATTGGTGGGTTTTTTAGGCTAAGGTACTATTCTACTAGGTTTTAGTTCATTTCATCATTTTTTACTTGATTTAGACCATGATTTTGAGGAAAAAAGGACAAGGCACGCAAATGGTGAACATACCTGGAAACCTCGAAGAAGACTTCCCCTGAATTCGCGAGGAGCAGTGAAGCAAAGGTTCGGGCACAGAGGTGGAAATTGCTGGGGTGACGCTGTCTTTTTCAATTGCTTCTGTCATGTGAAAATGATAGTTGAAAAAATTGTTTATATAATGAAAATTGCAATGAATGTCTAATTAAATTTCTAGTACAATGGCAGGTGAGGTAGCTGAATTCAAATTTTCCTAGGTGTCGATGGGTAATTCGGGGTTCGGTGGTTGGGAAGACGTTGAGCCACGACCATTTCAAAAATATGTCAAGTGAAATACAAACAGTGACGAGAGCTCCGTGGTCCGACATCCGGAAAGACGGAAGCTGGCGGCCATTTGGAACGACAAAGCCTAAAGGGAAACGTGGGAAGGGAATCCTGGCAGGTCGGGCCTGGAGTACTGGAATGACTTCGCGCAACTGCCATTTGGAAGGGAAAAACTGGGACGAAAACCCGAGGGTCTAGGATTGGGAGGAGCCAGCGATGTCAGAAAGGTTGACAGACAAGGGAAACCCGAAATGGCTTAAGATTTAGCAATTTTCCAAGGGGCAAAAATTTTTCAAACTTAAAATGTGACTTTTGAGAATATGTTGACCTGTTAGGATGCAAAAATGGACATGCAAAACAAGGAAAAGAAAAATAGGATCTGACAAGCAAAATAGGAAAGATAGGGTCCCCGTTCCGAATGGGGCATGTGTGCGATTGACACAACATGGTGCTTCAATGCAAGACAATGTAAAGTTGATCCATCCATAAAACCTACTAAAAATTATATACAAAATTGCAACAATCATTAGATTGATGTTCTCACATTATGGCCATCTCTATGAGACTTTCAACCTTCCCACAAGCTCCTCCTTTTGTGGCTGATCTAAGCTACATTTGTTGCTTTACCAGGGGATTTCTTCCTTTGATCTATGTCTAACCATGCTCATTATGAATAGGGGACAAAGTTTTTTGGTCCACCTCCATAAGAGGGCTCTTTCCTCTTGTAACTACATAATTTTGTTCTATTGTGCCATTTGCATTGGCACCAAATTTCCGTGAGTTTGTATTCTCGAGGATAATCAAAGAATTGGAAGAGGCTGAAACATTTTCTTCCTTCTTAGACTGGAATTTCTCCTATATTGGTTTCAAAGTTACATTAAATTGTAAAGAAGGAGCCTCTTCCAAAGAGTATGTATTGCACCCATTCGACCCTATTGAAACTTGTGAAGGGGTGATCTTATTGGGCCATGGGGAAATCGAATCCTTCCCTCGACCACTCGAGGGAGCATCCACATAGTAGTGTTGTGGTTGGGCATCAATCCACAAAGATTGTTTCTCAGCTTTATTCTTGGCTCGAGGGTAGTTATTGGCCACATGGCCAATTTCAAAGCATCTTCTACATTGAAAGCGGAAGCATTCATAATCTAAAGGCTAAGACCAACAATGATTCACAACCTTAAAAGTGGTGTCTCCTGCGAGATATTTTGAGGTATCCATGTCCATGAGGATGCATGAAAATTTGGTGTGAGTGAAATTGGAGGTGTCTAAGTCAATAGTGAAGAAGTTACCCAAAGAGTCACCAATTGCTTCAAAGCAATCCTCAAACCAAAACTGAAGTGGCAAATTTGGGAGGAAAACCCAAATAGGAATCATTGTGAGAGGCTCTTTGAGAGGATTGAAATCTGGGTACTAGGGTTTGAGAAGGAGTGGAGTTTCCCCCAGACCCATCACTTCTTGAGGATGTCATCTTGGTCTTAATTACAATCAAATACCACCACAAATAAACCTTGTGTGCAAGGATAAACTTCCAACTTCCCCTTGAGCTAAGGTTGTTATGCCCTAGAAATCCATTGGTGTAGATCTACGAACTTTTCCCATAAATGGATAAATTGGCCAATCAAACCATTGGAGGAGAAGAACTGTTCTCCTTTGAGGACATCCTTTTTAAGATCCTTAGAGAAGACAAGTGTTGGAGATGTCGATGCATTTTTTATGGGGAATTTTGAGCAAATCTTAGAGCCCACTAGTATGTCAGAGCCTAAACCCATCTTTGTGGGCCTTGCACCCATGTCGTAGATCTAACCCTAGTGCCCATATCTCTATGGGTGACAATGGAATTGAAAGAGGGTTTATGCACATCATTGGTCTCCATCTCCATGTTTCATGATTTGGGAAAGCAAATAGATGAATCATTGTTGCCAATATTTGGGGTTCCTTTAAACAAAGCCTCTTTAAAACTGCCCAAATCAGATGTTGTTCTCCAAAATCCATTCACCACAAATCGATGTCTGAGCATGTTGGAGTGAAACAAGGATAAGTTTTCTTAGTCACCCTGTTATTCCTTATATAACCACCCCATTTTGTTTTTGGTCAAAATGGATACCCCTTTGTTTTCTTTTGCCCTGGTGTTTTTTCTAGGGTCTTAGGATTTGTTTCTTTTTTCTCCTAAGTCCTCTTTTACTTTATTTTTCGGGTTCAGGTTTCAGACATGAACTCACACTTAGAACCCACCAGTCACTACAACACCTTATAAATTTAAATGGGTGATTTTCAAACTCGAACAATCTGAAATATGTAGACTTGGGGTATTGGATAAACCAATAACCCCAAGGTTCAATGAATTCCATCGCCTCTTGTGATAATTTGAAACCAATATCACTTGTTAGTTGATTAATAACCACATATAAAAATACATCATTAACCCTTTTTAAATGATGCTCTGCTTCTTTCAACCTAGTTGGTCATAATAATCCCATACTTTCTTCTGATCTGACCCATTATCCATTGACCCTTTAGTATACAACCCTAGGAACTGAACCATCCTTCCAACACAATAAATGACATATGAAGTCATATAGAATGTCTTGGTTTTAGCTACTTTTAACAATTGATCATGAATGTTATTTGAAATAATTTGTGCCTAATCCAGATGTTGTTTTCTATCAAGAATAAGTTGAATAAAAGGAAACATCCAATTTTCAAATCTATGAGAATCCTTCTTTCCAAACACCCGTGACAATAGTGTGATTATATCACCAATGTCTTCTTAGAAATCAAACCTCTTTAACTTAGATGGAAGTTTCTTCAATGAATTCTTTTGTGTCTTTAACCACCTCTTATTGATGAGTGCTTTATTCCCCTCCTCATCTTGCATCCAACATGCAATTGATTCATCTTCTAACATGATCTTGGGGTTAGGATGAGGAGATAGATCAAAGACCAGCCTAATCATTATAGGAGTTAATTCAATAATTACATTCCCCTATGAATAGATGAACTGCCTTTGAGTTGGATTGTAGGTTTGTGCAGAAATTAGAATGAACTCAAGGCATTGTAGAGAGATGGGGAATGTGGCTACATGTGCCAATCCAAAGTTAGCAATCATTTTATCTCTTGGGGTAGCATCTGGTGAGAAAGTGTCCTTCCAAAACTGATCCAAATCCAAGTTTCCAACCAATGTGTCTTTGATATCCAATTCTTTAGAGCCAAAATTAGATGGCACTAGATTTCCTTGAAACTTGTATTTCATTTTAATCAGGATCTCTTCTGGCTTTAATCTCTTAGGCTTCTACCCTTTTGATGTTTCTTCTAGGAGCACTTCTTCCTCTAAAGATGACATTTTTTAGTTATCAAGCAACATTGATAATTGTCAGGCGAAGAAAAGATATGTGAAGAATAGTTAAAAAGACCATAAGCATTCATATTGTATCATCATTCATTGAAGATAGACTGCCATTTAACAAGTTAGTTTGACATCTTCGGATTTCAAGTTTGGGACAGAAGCAGGAACCTGGCCATTTATGCATAAAACTTGAACTCTATCGTAATTCAGGATCGGGACATGACTTGACACCTACACCTTCATATAATAGAAGACATGATAAATTTTCATGACCGGATCCTGTAATGTATTCAAAAATCAAGATTGGGCTTTGACTAGATAGTGGAACTTGAAAAACTAATTTGGAAAAGATCTTGTTTGAGTTTCGATCCCAAAAACATATCGAAAGTTAGAATCGGGTTGAAAGTTGGAACCATACCTAATACAAAAGCATAAGTTTAATTAACCTTCTGAGTTCTAATCCCGACCATAGTTCGGAAGTCAGAATCGGGGTTTTATTAGGAACCCAACATATGATATGCAATTTATGACAAGTTGACTCTGAGTTTCAATCCTGACCATAATGTTTCAAAAATCAGAATAGGAGTGACACAAAGTCAAGGAAATCAAAATTACTCTAAGGATCAGTGTTAGTTTGAGATTCAATTTTTGATTATTAAACAAAGATCAGATCAGGAAACAAAATTGGTTCATTTCCAAACAATCGTAGTATAGTTGGGTAACGATCCAAGTTTTGATCCTAATAGAACATCGAAAGTTAGAATAAGATCAAATTATGGGATCAAACTTATTGGATGGTGAAAATGTGAGGTGCCATTATGATTCCCAATTTCAACATGAATGCAGGACCAGGAAGTCGAAAGAAAATGTACAAGTCTAAAGGCACAAGAAAAAGTCTATTTTTTTGTGCATAATGCCTTCAGAATAGGGTGGCGGTAAGGATCAAAAATTTCTCAAAGCAATGATACAACAAAGACCAGGGTACGGGGAAGGGTGGAAAATATCGCGGCAAAATGAAAACCAAAATACGTGGGAAAAAAAATGCCTAAAACCTCAAAACAAAAATAAGGAAAAACAAACCAAAGGGATTGAGAACAAAAGAAAAATGAAAAACGAACCAACTGATGCGAGGAAACGTGAAAGAGAAACCTAAAAAAATGCAAAAAAACAAGAAATAGAAAAAAAAATGAGCACAAAACAACCAAAATGAAGGAGAAAAACAAGAGAAGATGCTTACCTTCAAATGCAACCAAGAATTCTGATAGCATGAAGAGAAATTGTAGCTCGCATGCAAACCCTAGCTCTTGGCATCGCTCCTATTTATTTCTCCAAACTGCGAAAGTAAGAATGAACGAAAATTGAGAAGTGACATGAATAAAAACGCATTCGTGCGTGCAAATGGTTAGACATTAATGTGGGTTGGTCATGCCTCACGATTGGGGTAGGTGTCATTAATGCACAATCACAAGAATGAAGGCAAGTGGAAGTCGGGATCGAGACATGAATCGACACTGAACTTTCAATGAATGCAAAGTTGAAACAAGAGTTCGATATCCAAATCCTGACAAAAAAAGGACAACGGGAATCGGGATCGGGATGGGAGATGAAACAAGAACTTAGAAAAGTTCCTAGTGTAAAACCAGGTTTGAAGTTTGATCCCAAAAAGCAAAAGGCAAAGCAATCAAAAATTAGGATCGGGACCAAAACAGGAACAACAACTTAGAAAAGTTCCTAGTTCCAATTTGGGTCTGATGTTTGATTTTGATGCAAACAAAATGAACAAGGAAGAAAGCAGAAATCGAGATTGGAGCAAAAATAGGAACTTGAACCAAGAAGGTGCCAAGTGATGGTTCCGATCTGAAACTTGAATCCGACACAAACAAAAGAAAACACAAGGCAAAAGTAGGGATTGGGATCAGGACACAAACCAAAATCAAAACTTTTGGAAAGTTCTAAGTTCGAGTTCCTATCCAAAACCCAAACCCAAAAAACAAAGGAAAATAAGACTTAGGGGAAAAAAGAAACAATTCCTAAGACCCCAACAAAAACACCAAGGCAAAAGAAAAAAAAGGGGGACCCATTTTGACCAAAAACAAAATGGGGTGGTTATGCAAGGCATAACAATTGGTGACTCGATTGGGAAAATGGTTTACCTATATTCAAGATACTGAAGAATTCAGTCACCCAAAACCTCTGGTTTATGAATGTTTTAACTCAAGCATAATTATTTACAAAAAACAAGGTTGAAATGGAATATCAAACGTAAATCAACAATAATAAATTCAAATATGAGTGTGCGAATTTATGGTGCATCCTTTTCCCTAAATACTCTACCTATCATTGAACAACTATATTAAGATTCAAGCTATGTGAATTGAGTTGTTTTAACTATCGTGCGATGATATCCTAGGAATTGCTCTGCTACGAGCTAGGCATCCATAGCCCCAATGAAGATACCTCTAATTCTCTCAAAGAATTCCCCTACTACAAACCAGGCATCCATAGCCCCGATAAAGATACTTGAATTACCCTTATCATATTGAGTTTTCCATTCTTCAATACTTCTCTTCTCTTTTCTTATCTTACTAGCTTTATTGGAGTAATCATTTTATCATTTTTTCTCAATACTCAGACATAGTAATCTGAAAATTGGGTTGAGAACTACAGTGGACCTCATGACAATGTTGGGACTTGGATTTTTCACTTGAATCATTAATATAGTCACCCTACGACAAATAATCCTTTATGAAATTAGATGATTCTATCTAGTATGTGACAAATTCAGTCATGGTTTATGAGATCACTTACAATATACATGTTTGTTCCCAACCTTTCAAATTGTCATTAGAATGTCGATAAAGCACAAGTTTTGAAATGAAAGAGCCCAACAGACATACCTAAAAATACCTAAATAAATTTCTCAATCATAATACCCTTAGTATGCTTTGAACAATTACCCATTATTCCGAAATAAAGAGAAAATGAAAGTCCCCAACAACAACAACAAGAAAACAAGAAAACCATGAAAAAAAAGCAATGCGTGAACAACAAAAATAGAAAAGAACAAAAAGAAAGAAAAACATACAAATAAACAAGAAAAGAGAAAAGAGAGAGCAACTAATTACATATATACAATCAGAGGGAAGCTTGGACCTTCATCAGTCGAAATAATGTTTGAGAAATTTTTGATTGATAGGCAATGGGACAAGTTCTCCTGCTAGGGTACTTAATTCGAAGGCATTCTCACCAAGGATTTAGATGATCTAATAGGGACCCAACCAAAGTCATTTAAAATTTTGATGATCACCCTTCCTCTCTCTGGCTTTGTCTCATAGAAATACAAGGTCTGATATTCTGAAGGATTTAATTTTGGATCTTTTGTCAAACCAATGTTTGACAATGACTTGATGTTTAGAGAACTGCTATAAAGCATCATCTCTTTGTTCTTCCAAGTTGAGAAAATTACGTAATCAAGCCTCTATCCTATCATCTTGGGAATAGAACTCTTCCATGAATCACAAAAAAAGTTTCTATAGGTGGATAGGAAAGACTAGGTCTTGGCCATAAACTAATTTAAACAGTGAGTTCCCTAGGGAAGCTTTGATTCTCCTCCTATCTACCCACAAGGAAAATCTCAGTTGTGTGCGCTAATCCCTAAGATTACTCTCTACAAACTTCTTAATGACTTCTAACAAATTCTTATTGGTAGACTCTACTACCCCATTCCCCTGTGGATAGTAATTAGATGAATACTTCAAAACAACTTTGAATTCAAATTACCACTGAATGAATTGAGCAGAAGAGAAGGCAGGGCCGTTATCACATACCAGAGAAAACAATACCCCAAACCTAGTAATGATATGCTCATTAAGGAATTTGATCATGATGTCGGTGGTATAGTTCTTGCAAGCTTGTGCCTTAGTCCAGTATGTCCAATAATCCATCATAGTCAAAATAAAATTGTGACCTATAGAAGAATTTGGATTAATTACCTCGACAAAATCTAATGCCCACTGGGCGAATGGTCTTACCTTGTACACGGGTTGCAGGGGCATCGGTGGGTTGCACTCTTTTGATGCTAATGTTTGGCATGTGTGACATGTCCTAACGTGTTGATGAGCATCTTGAAACACATGAGGCCACTAATAGCATGATCTTAAAATCAGATGTTCGAAGGCGTTAGCTGAACCATGCCTAGTTTTGTATCTACCACGAAACTCAACAATGGCATGCTTTGCCTACTGCTACTCCAAACAACGTAAATAGATACCTTGAAAATTATTTCAGTATAAGGCTCCTCATTTGATCATGTAATGAGTAATTTTCAGTCTCAATGCTCTTTTCTACGTAGCATTCATTCCATCAGGACACTTATTATTTAACAATAAGAAAATCAGGTTTGCATACCAAGGGTCACTCAAGAATTATTGCACCGTGTACTGCTAGCATGTAATGTTAGGATCCACATCCATCATGGCCTTGGAAAGGCCTTGTCCTCATACCAATTTCATTGGATGTATCTCAAGCTCAAACTCCTATAGAATTTCCTTCCACTTCCCTCTTCTTTCTCCCAATACACTCTACATTAGAAGGGACTTCACTGTAGGATCAAGAATTATGGCTATGATTTGATTGCAGAGGATGTAGTATCAAAAATTCTTAATGGCTTGTACCAGGGATAAGGCATATTTATCCAAGGGTGGATACCTGATCTCAACATTCTTAAATGGGGAACTCATAAAAGCTATTGGTATTTCATCCCCTTCACCTTTTTGCTATGTCAAAGAAACAACACATGAATGATTAGATGCGAAGGAATAAATGTAAAAAGGCATTAAATAATTGGGGCTGGTTAGAACTGGTGCCTTTGAAATAGACAGTTTGATCTATGTGAAGGAAAGATTTTCCTCATTACTCCATTCAATTTTTTCCTCTTTCTTCATCATCTCGTTGAGGGGTTTCACAATTTCTACAAACCTAGTTATGAACTTCCTTACGAAGTTTATCTTTTCAAAGAAAGACCTCATTTCCTTTTTTGTTGCCTGGCATGTTGAGTTTTAAGATAGGTTCCACTCCATCTGGATCAATTGAAATCCCTCTCTTTGATATTATGTGATCCAATAATTTCCCTTCGGATACCCCAAACACACACTTCTTTGGGTTGAGGGATACACCATAACTTATGCACTTTCCAAGGACCTTTGACAAATCTGTAGTGTGGTCTTCTCTATTCTTAGAAAATATAGTTAGATCATCCCTATAAATAATAATACATTTACCTACTAGATCCTTGAAGGCAATGTACATTGCACACTGAAAGGTAGCTCTAGCGTTAATAAGATTGAATGACATCCTTCAATAAGCAAACATCCCCCACTTGGTGGTGAAGACGGTCTTCATTATGTCCTCATAGTTAACTAGCACTTGATTGTATCCTGAATAGCCATCCAGGAATGACATCAGCTGTGAGCTGTTAACTATTTGTAGCACCTCATCGAGAGAAGGGAGCGAGTAATTATCTTTCTCTGAAGCTTTTTTGAGGTTTCTAAAGTTGACACATAATCTGATTTCCCCACTCTTCATATGAACAGGGACCAGATTTGCTACCTAGGTCGAATGTCTTACTAGAAAAAATCTCATTGTTGATAGTAGTTTCTGTACCTCTTTAAGAATTAGAGGTTCAATCAAGGCATTCACTGGGCATTGATTTTGATGGAAGGGCTTTGCTTCAGGTTTCAAAGGGATAGTATGCGTTATTACCAAAGTATAAATTTTTTTTAGATATTCATACCCCCAAGTGATTGCTGCAATTTAATAGCCAGGTGATATACCTTGGACAAAAAATCAATATCTACAGCGAGGTAGGTTCTTTGCAGAAATAAGCCAATCAAAAAATCTATGGCCTTTAGGTATATTTTCCATATCAATATTCTTTGGAAAAGAGTGTTAAACAATAGAAATGGTTTGTTTGGTTCCTTCCTAATTTTGGAAAACTATTGATATAAGATAGCGGGGTCTACATAAATCTAGAATTGATTAAGAAAAGAATCTTCTAAGTTTGTTTGGAACTCAGGATGGATCTAGTAGGTAGGTTTAGGTACCAATTATAAGCCATATCTCCCAATGAATAGGGGAATAACCTTCATGGAACATCATGATGAGCTATCTTAGCATGAGTGTAGGAATATTTGAATACATGTATGTGCTCTTCAGCACTTCATGAATCTCCTTGGGCATACTTGGGACATAATTTCTTTGGATTCTTAGGCATTTCATGTATGTCACTAGGAATGGTTCCTAGTGGTGAAGGATTATTTGCAAAGAATTCCATTGGTGGCAGTGGATTTGGTTGTGCCAGTTGTGGTATGGGTGGAAATCTAGGTGGAGTACGTGGTGGTGTTAACAGTGGTGGGATCAAAACCTGATGATCCCTGGGTCTAAGAGGTGTTTGGATTTCAAGTAATGGGTCTATATTTGTAGTGAATCTTAGAACTCTTTCAAACCTGTCCGGTGAAAAGGACCCAATTCACTCCAATTTGTTCCCCTGGGCCCTCTTTCTAGTGCCAATTTTGTTGATGACCAAATTGACACAACAAAATGCAAGAAATATGTAATCACCTTACCTCTCTTGAAAAAGACAAAAAATTGTTAAATAAATTGCCTTCCAAGGTCCTACATGTTGGATCACAATATTGTTGTTTTGCTGAGTGGTCAATGAGGTTGTAGCGTTCAAGGGGCCTATTGGTAAACAAGTACAAACTTGATAGTAAAAAATAATTTAACGTTGGGGGTTTAAATAAGTAGCAAAAGATTGATCAAGGCTTTGGGACAACAAAAAATGAACACATATTTATTTTAATTCAGACACACAATTCTAACAATGAGCACATTCCTAATTAGCCAAACTATAGAACAATACAATTTAAAAAATGATCCATACCATTGCATTCATTCACAGTGAAAATTAAAATCACACAACCATTCATCGTCACTTGTTTTTACTTTTGAAGAATAAAATATCACAAGATCATTACCAAAATTAATTGATTGACAAATATCAAGAAACATCATTCACAGAAAATGCAATAAAATGGTTTCAATTTTAGAGTCTTCTATTAATTTCCATCAAATAAGAAATATTTATGCATAGAAATATGCATTGGCATATGAATAATCATTGTTTATCAACATCATCATTAAGCTAAAACAAATTTTGAAAAATAAAACTTCTATTAAAAAAAACTGTAAAAATAACTGTAAAAGCTAAAACTCCAATCTTCGGGTAGCTAATATGACTTCAATTAGACAACCTTTACATTGAGGATATAATTCTATAATATAAAGAAAATTAACATTAAATTCTCCTATCAAAAATCAAGATCCATAAAGCTAGGGCCTAGACCACAATTGTAGGGACGCCTAGTTAAGCCTAAGTTTGCTCTCTATTGAGCTAAAGGATTTGAAAGGGGTTCTCCATGTGTCACTTAGCAAAAATTTAACATGATGTTCTAACTTTATCTTCTTTTGACTACTTCATTCCATCTCCGAGTCATCAAAACTGATATGGGGGTCATCCACCGACTCCGAAAATTGACATGGTTCAAGTGTTATTGTCAACAAAAAAAGGGCACCTGAACTGGTTGACCGTGTTGAATCCATCCTTCTCAAACAAAATATTCTCCTTTATTTATCATCCTCGTGAGGAATCCCGTGATATTCATCATATTTCTAAAGAATCTATTTTAAGGAAAATGTCATCATCGGGTCCATCGACCCAGTCAACTTTGAACTTTGACTCCTCAAACCTCTTTTCCACTATAGCAACTACTTCCCTTAACTTGCTAATGTCTGTGATTGCCCACCTCACATGTCATATCTAATTTCCAATAGCCTATCCATAAGAGTTAATTTAATAGTGTCTCCTTCTTTCATTAATTTATCAAGTCTCACCTCCCAAGAATCTTTGATTTATCCCAATGATTTGAGTCTTTGATTTGGGGGTGAAACCTTATCAATGAGTTTTGCAACAATGTTTTCGAATATACCCGCATTTTCCCATATCTCATGAATACCTTTAAGCATATCTATCCTTTGTTCAATGAGATAGTGTGTTTTGAAATCAGATACATTAATAGACTTTGAAATATATTTGGGGCCCTCATCACCCAAAATCTGTGATTGGAACAACTCTTCATAAAAAAATTTCTCAATCACTTTGAGCTTTCCCAAGTATTACCTGAGCTTCTCTTCTTCTCCCCACCATTTCCTTATAGATTCTTCTATTATCTTAACCAAGGCTAAGCTTGTAGGATAATGTTTAAAACCTTCTTCTAAATTCTTATCTATGTCAGACTTGAAAACATTAAACCAATTATCAAACTAGTTAGCCTTCTTTCTCATTTCAGTCAAATCTTCTACCTCTTTCTTGCTCATTAGAATAGGAGCTTCTGAACTTGGTGACAGCTTTGATGTAGACACAGTTAACTCCTTGAATAAATTCTTCACCTATCCTAGTTGAGCCTTGAGTTCATCCTTGGCATGCTTATCTTTTATTAATCTAGATTTGGTGGTGGTGGCAACAATATCAATCAAGTTCATTTGCTGATTTCTAGTATGCTTCCCCACATTGACAGTGCTTATTTGAGAGTCCTTAGCTTGCAATTCTCTGTCATCCTTATCAGAAATTAGGGTGGAAACTTCAGCTATTATATCCCCTTCATTAGTTAATTTTTTTAAATGGACAACACAAGATTTCTTCTTAGGCTTCACATTCTCAATTTATTTTATCATGTCATCCCACACTATAGGTTGAGGCTAAATTTTTTGTCTCTTTTCTAGATTTAACTTGAGCCAAGCAAGCATAGCTGTCTGAGTAGTTACTTGTTGAACACTGGGCGGTGTTAAGGATAGAGGTGTAGAAGAAGTTACTACAATGATCTGCTTGGAAGAAGCCTTCTATTGGTCTTCTTGTTCTTTTTGTAACCTTTCTTGATCCATCCTTTCATTCTGGACCTTAATTTCTTCTATTTTTCTCATCTCTTCCTCCCTTTTAGCATCCTCCTCATTTTATCTCAACCTCTAATGTTTTGATTCATTTTCCCTTTTTTCTTCCATAGCTACCTTTTCTGCTTCAGCCTTCTTTAGTGCCTCAGTTGCTTCTCTTTCTCTACCTGTATCTTCATCTTTTCTTTTCCACTTTTCCTCTTCATGAGCTAATTTTTCAGCAGCTAAACTTTGGGCACTTTCCAACAACTCCTCTTGCTCCTTTTCTATTAAACCTTCATTCAACTAATTTTTTTTATCATCCAAAATTCTAGTTTCAAACCCAGTTCTTTCTTCACCTGGGTCCTCCTCAACCTTCTTCAAATACTCCTCCCATTCGGGTCTTTCTCCTTCTTGAGATGAAGTTATTTTAGAGTCTAAAGAGATGGGTGTTTCTGTTACATCAATTAAAAGGGCCCTCTCCTCTTCAAAAATTATTGTTCCTGACATTGATGGCATGGTAGGAGAGGTATCCTGAGTTTGCATAGGAACAACATAAGGTACTTCTCCATAAGTTTGTTCCCTAGGGTATACAGTAGCCAAAGGTGTGACACCTAGTCTTGAAACAACTCCAGCACCAACAGCGTCATAAGTTACTTTAGCCTTCTTCAAGGCATCATTAATTTTCTGCAATGAAATTTCTTCTTCTGTTGAGGCAAGATTTTCTATGGCTGCCTCTATTGTTGTAACACCTTTCTTTAATCTCTTGTGTTGTTGTTTTGTCTCTATGGAGGAAGCAGGTTCACTGCTGGAACCTCTCTTCTTTGAATTTTTCACTCTCAATTTTTTGAGGCAAAGGTTAAGCCATTTATTGCTTCTTTTCCATCCAATCGATGAGATCCAAGTCCTTTGTGCCTTATTTTTCCATTGAATCATAACGAGGATCCAAAGTAATCCCATCATCAATGACACTATCTAGAATTTTTGTAGCAACTTAAAAATCCTTCATCTGGGGAATTATTAATCTTTCATACCCCCTCTTCCTCACCTCAAACTCATCTTACAAATTAGCGAAAAAATCCTCTAGCAGTGGCCTGTGAAGCATAAATACCATACATCTTCTTAGGATCAAAGTTTTTCCTAGAAGTATGTTGTTTGAAGTTGAAGGCCTAAATTTTTTCTATTGCTGTCTTGGCCACCATAAAGGAATGACAAGAATAAAATCCCAATTCCATGGAGAAAGAATGACAACTAGATTTGTGTTGTGCAAAAAAGATTGCATTTAATTAAGTTGCTTGATGGGAAAACTCCATCAAGAGCCACCTGTGACTGCAACACCTTGGTAATTTAAATGGCTCATCTTCAAACCGAAACAATTTAAAATAGGTAGACTTGGGGTATTGGATAAACTAATAACCGCAAGGTTCAATGAACTCCATCACCTCTTTTGATAATCTAAAATCAATATCACTTGTTAGTTGATTGATAACTACATATAAAAATGCATCATTAACCCTTTTGAAATGATTCCCTACTTCTTTCAGCTCTAATTGGTCATAATATTCCCATACTTTCTACTAATTTGGGCCATTATCCATTGAACCTTTAGTATTCAACCCTCAGAACTGACCCATCCTTGCAGCACAATAAATGGCATATGAAGTCATATAGAATGTCTTGATTTCAACAACTTTTAACAATTGATTGTGAATGTTATTTGAAATAATTTACACCTAATCCAGATGTTATTTTCCATACGAAATAAGTTGAATAAAAGGAAACATCCAATTTTAATAGCTATGAGAATCATTCTTCCCAAACACCCATGACAACAGTGTGATTATGTCACTAATGTCCTATGAGTAATCAGACCTCTTGAACTTAGATGGCAGTTTCTTCAATGACTTCTTTTGTGTCTTTAACCACCTCTTATTGATGAGTGCTTTATTCCAATCCTCTTCTTGTGTCCAATATGTAAGTGCTTCATCTTCTGACATGATCTTGGGGTTAGGATGAGGAGGTGGATCAAAGACCAACCTAATCATTACATGAGTTAAGTCAATAATTGCACTACCTTTGAGTTTGAGTGCAGTAGTTAGAATGAACTCAGGGCATTGCACACAGATGGGGAATGTGGCTACATGTGCCAATCTAGAGTTAGCAATCATTTTAGCTCTTGGGGTAGCATCTAGTGAGAAAGTTTCCTTCCAAAACTAATAAAAATCCAAGTGTCCAACCAATGTGTCTATGATATCCATTACTTCAGAGCCAAACTTAGATGGCACTGGGTTTCCTTGAAAATTTTATTTCATTGTGACCAAGATCTCTTCTAGCTTTAATCTCTTAGGCTTCTGCCCTTTTGATTTTCCTTCTAGGGGCACTTCATCTGAAGATAAGATTTTTTAGTTATCTTGCAACATTGACAATTATCGGGCGAAGAAAATATATTTCAATAGTAGTTAAAAAAATACAAAAATTCATATTGTATCATCATTCATTCAAGATAAACTTCCATTTAACAAGTTCGTTCAACATCTTCGGGTTTCAGGTTCGGGACAAAACCAAGAATCTGGCCATTTAAGCACAAAACTTGAACTCGGTTCTAAGTTAGGATCGGGTCTTGACTTGACACCTACACCTTCAAATAATAGAAGACATGATAAATTTACACTACCCGATCCCGTAATGTATTCAAAAATCGGGATTATGCTTTGACTAGACAGTGGAACTTGAAAATCTAATTTGGTAAAGATCTTGTCCAAGTTCCAATCCCAACAACATATTAGAAGTTAGAATTGGGTTGAAATTTGGAACCATACCCAATATGAAAGAATAAGTTTAAGTAACCTTTCAAGTTCTAATCCCGACCATAGTTCAAAAGTCAGAATCAAGGCTTTATGAGGAACCTAACGTATGATATGCAATTTAGGACAAGTTGACTCCGAGTTTTGATCCTAACATAATATTTTAGAAATTGGAATGAGAGTGACATGAAGTTAAGAAACTCAAAATTACTCTAAGGGTCAGTGTCAGTTCAAGATCTGATCCTGATTATTAAGTGAAGATCAGATCAGGAAAGAAAATTGGTTCATTTCCAAAAAACCTTAGTATAGTTAGGTAACGATCCGAGTTCCAATCTCGATAGAACATCAGAAGTTAGAATCAGATAAAATGATGGGCTCATAATTATTGGATGGTGAAAATTGGAGGTGCCATTCCTATTCCCAATTTTGACATGAATGCAGGATCAGGAAGTCGAAAGAAAATGCATAATTCTGAAGGCAAAATAAATATAAGTATTTTTTTTTGCATAATTCCTTTAGAATCGGGAGGTGGTAAGGATCAATATTTTTTCAAAGCAATGATATAGCGAAGACTAGGGCATGGAGAAGGGTGAAAAATCCCACGACAAAAAGAAAACCAAAACGTGCGAGAAAAAATGCCCAAACCCCAAAACGAAAATTAGGAAAAATGAACCAAAGGGTTTGAGAACAAAAGAAAAATGCAAAACGCACCAACTGGTGGGAAGAAATGGGAAAGAGAAACCTACAAAAAATGAAAAAATACAAGAAACAAAAAAACACAAGCACAAAATAGCCAAAACGAAGGAGAAAAACAAGATAAGACACCTACCATCGAATGCAACCAAGAATTGTGACAACATGAATAGAAATCATAGCTCATACTCAAACCCTAGCTCTTGACGACACTCTGGTTTTTTACTCCAAACTATGAAAGTAAGAATGAACAAAAATTGAGGAGTGACGGGAATAAAAAATCGTTCACGCATGCGAATGGTTAAACATTAATGTGGGTTGGTCGAGGCTCAGGATCGGGGCGGGTGTTAGTAAAGTGCCATCACAAGAATGAAAGCAAGCAAAATTCAGGATTGGGACATGAACCAACATCAAAATTTCAATGGATGCAAAGTTGAAATGAGAGTGTGAAATCTGAGTCATAACAAACAGAGGACAATGAGAATCAAGATCGAGACAGGAGATGAAACGAGAACTTAGAAAAGTTCCTAGTGCAAAACCTAGTCCAAAATTCGATCTCGAAAAATAAAAGGCAAAGCAATCATAAATCGAGATCAAGACCAAAATAGGAACAAGAAATTAGAAAATCTCTTAGTTTTGGTTCTAGTCTGATGTCTGATTCTGATACAAACAAAATGAACAAGGAAGAAAGCAAAAATCCGGATTGGAATGAAAATAGGAACTTGAATCGTGAAGGTGCCAAGAGATTGTTTCGATCCGAAACTTGAATCCGACACAAATAAAAGAAAACATAAGGAAAAAGCAAGGATCAAGATCGAGACAAACAAAAACTAGAACTTTTGGAAAGTTCTAAGTGCGAGTTCCTATTTGAAACTCGAACTTGAAAAACAAAGGAAAAGAGAACTTAGGAGAAAAAATAAACAACTCCTAAGACCCCAGTGTTGTGTTGTTTTTGCACACACGCCCCATTGAAGTGAGGACCCTCTCTTCTTCTGGTTTTTTTGGGTTTTTTGGCCTTTATTTTCTAGAATTTTGCTTGCTTGAGTCTATGCTTTGATGTTCATCTCGCCAGCTGGAGTGGCACATTTTTGAATTTCATTGAAAATCTTAAAATATGAATGAATTCCAGACTTTTCACCGTTTCTGGGAGAATCTGCCCTTTCCGGCTTTTCCCGGTTTTCTTTCGGAATCGAGAGATAGTTGTTTGTCAACCCAAATCCGAGGAAATATGTCGTGTCCGGATTTCTCCGAAGTCCATTGCCCTGTCGGATCTCCGGGTTTTGGTCTTGGCTGTGTTTTCGGTCACATTAATGGCGATTGCACGACCCTTTTGAGGCATTGATATATTAAATCTTGTGGAGTAATTGGTCATTTGAGTTTATTTGTTCACTTGTCATTTGAGTTTGAGTGCTGAAGCTTGAGGTGTGTTGCTAGATCGTGCATTTCAAGCTTATTTTGGAGTGCTGCACTTTAATTTCGTGAGCATTGCTTGTATCCTTCTCGTGTTTGCGGATTAATTGTTAGCATTTCCAGTTCCAGTTCTTTTGCTCTCATGGTATGTGGACATGCTCTTTTCCCCTATTGGTCATTTGTCGCTTTGCTTCATTTTATTTCATGCCTTCTTTTTCTTAGTTGTTTCTTGGGTGTGTGTGCCATGTCCGGACATTTGGGGGTTTCATTTTTCCTATCAATCCACCAGGTTGATCATTGAGCACTTATTTTGGTTTGGTATCTCACTTTTCTTTTCGAGGCTTGTTTGCGTTTGTCATAAACCTCCCATCTCGCTCATAGGCAACTCTTGCTTGGTTTTTCTATGCTCCCATGGCGGAGATTTTAGGGTTCTTGACCTAGGGCAATGCCAATCCTTCTAAAATTGCTGGGAGGAGGGTTTTCAATTCATATTTGATCCGTTGGGGTCCGTCATTAGGTCATCGTCGAGGTATAGAACCTAGGTCTATGGTCTTTGATTCATCTTGGTAAAAATGAGATAATGTGGTTGAGTTTGGGTTTTGACGTCTCCGCGAAATTCCATCTGGTTCGAATTTCCCCGACTTTTCCATTCCTTCTTTCTTGCCATCTTAAGCTGGATTTTTTGTTTGCCTCGCGAAAATCCGCCTCATTTGGATTTTCCTGGTATCCGTGGTCGGGTCATTTTTTTGGATTCGTGCTTTGATGGTAATCTATCTTATTCCCACCAGAATCCGCTCCCACTGGATTTTTCTGGATGTTCCCTGCCTCATCCTTTTTCTCAGGTTGATTATAACTATTGTTGTTTTCGCTAAAATCCGCCTTGGTCGGATTCTTCCAAAGTTTTGGGAAGCGATGAGTATGAAGATTATGTGAGAGATTTGCTCATTGATAGTATGTTTAGATGATCTAATGAACTTGTGCTAAGTACCTTTAAGGTTGTTCCTTTATTGAATTGATGGATTGAGTAATATTTTGGGGGTTTATGTGTTTGTCTCGCCGGATTCCGCCTGGTCCAGATTTCCCCTAAATTCCTCTGTAGTCTGGAATCCGCGAGGTGGGATAAATCTTGGACTTTGTTGATATGGATTTCTTAATAGTTGTTACTTCTCTTGGACCTTATTTTGTCATTCTTATTTGTTTGCAGGCAGGATCAAGACAAGATGTTGTTGGTTGTGGCAAAGGGAAGGCAATAGATCCAAGTGCAGAGAGTTCTGTTGTCTCTGATGCAGAGAAGGTAAAGTTGGATATAAAAAGAAAGATTCTTGAAAGTAATTTGACTTCTATTTGGTTAGGAATCATCGATACCAATGTGGGTATGTGGGATTATGAGGAGTTTAAAGCTAAATTGGTAGCACCCAATCTTCCTTTGTTGGCCAGGAGAACTGTGGAATCCGGGTTGGCACATGTAGCTGGTTTTCCCTCCATGGTGTAGTGCTATGAATTGGTACTTGAGTGTGCCAGGAATTATGACAGAGGGACACAAAGGATAATTGGTCCTCAAGGAAGGATTGTGGTAGGTTTTAGTCCTGTGTCCATTGCATGGTCTTTTGATATGCCTAACAGGTCACATGTGGTGGGTTCTGACATAGATACAACAACGAAATGCTATGAGGAAAATGTGGTCAAGTCCCAGTAGGTAATCAACTCTTGGTTGGAGAAGCCCAAGTCTCATTTCTCTAAATTTCCAAAGCAGCTATTCAGGCTCAAGTTCAAAAGGGAGTATTACAATGTAATCACTCTTCTCAATAGATTGGTAGAATTGAGGAGTGTAGGGGTGTTTGAGAGCTAGATGTTTAATGTTATTGCCCGAATGGAATAGGGAATTGATTATCACTGGGCAGGAGCCATAAGTGCAATGATCCATGAGTAGTTGTGCAATGTTTTGCAAACCAAGACCTTCACTGTGACCTCTTACTTAGTGTATTTATTGGCGAGATTTCACCCATATAAGGGGTTGAGCACTAGAGGTACTTTTGGAAAAGATGCAATATATGAGGTATATCCATAGCTACACCTAGTTGGAGGAAGCTATAGAAGAGAAAATGATGCATTCACAATGTATATAACCTGATTGCTCCAAGGTGCAAAGCATGTGAGAATTTTTGACAAAGCTAAGGAATTGATAAAGAGATATGGGGCATGGTTTATCCAATTTCCCACTTTCTCTTACATTAGGATTGATGGTTGTCAGAGGGCCCCTTACAGACTCCCAAGGTACCCTACTGATCATATTATATTGTTGGAGGTCACTAGGCAGATTTGTGATTTCGATATAGTTGTGAAAGGAGATAAGCATAAAATAGGTTTTGGGAATGATTTTACCTTGAAGATAGGAATGGGTGAGATTTATCCTTCTATCCACTCTGCTCATGCTTCTGAGGAGGAGATGACATTTTTGGTCTCTCTTTCCATTCCAAGAGAGCAAGGTTTGACATCACTGGTGAGGCACAAAGGGAGACCGATAGGGATTACAGTCATAAGGTTAACATTGAGGA
Organism: Sequoiadendron giganteum; assembly: GCA_007115665.2. NCBI lineage: Eukaryota > Viridiplantae > Streptophyta > Pinopsida > Cupressales > Cupressaceae > Sequoiadendron > Sequoiadendron giganteum. The sequence goes on from CM021102.1 coordinate 835,206,792, forward strand.
TTATTGGGTTAACCTTGCTGATGAATTTTAGGTCAGGAAGAAGAAATTCTCTAGGTTCCCAGTGGACTTGGTGAGGTTATACAATGTGAAGGCCATCCCTGACCAGGTGGAAGAGGATGGAAATCTAATTCAGGGTCATGTCTTCAAGTCTGTGAAGGATAAGCCAGTTGGAGAGATCAACTAGTTAGAGGAAGAGAAAACAGACTTGGATCAAATCATGACTCCAGTGATCAAGTACACCAAAATGTGGTTGAAACACAAAATGCTGGAATTGGAGAGTGAGTGTGTCCAATGTACTTATGAACTAATGGGAGACTCGGAGTCTCATTTTTCTTCTAAAGAATCACACGAACAAGATCCTAAAGGTAAGGAAAAGGTGGATTCCCCTTTCAAGATTCAAGTTAGGGATGTTCAAACCGAGAAGGTGGTAGAGGTAGGTAAATAGAGGAAACCTATTGCCAAGAAGAGGAGACATGTCTCGACGAAAGAGGCTGAAAAGGAAAAAGAAGAGAAGGAAGAGGTAGATGTTACCCCTCCATTGACAAAGAGAAGAAGGCTTGTGAAGCTGTCTTAGAAACTGGAGGAGGCTCCTAAAACTAATAAGGAGGTTGAACCACCAGTGGTTGAAGTAGAGAGTTTAGGGGAAAGGACAAAAGTATATATGAGGAGGTCAAGGACCCCTTCCCCAAAAGATGCTGCTACAAATGAGGATGTTCCTATGACTTCTCCCATTGTTGAACAAGAAAGTATTTCCATTCCTTAGGATACTTATGGTGTACAAGAAGAACCAAGGAAGGATGAAGATCCTAAGGACTTGGATGAGGAAGAATTTTAGGAAGGAGACCTCTATAATGTAGGAAAAAATTGGCAAAGTGGTCCAGTCCCCTTTGGTAGCCTATGCAAATTCACCTATGAAGGAGCGATTGAGTAAATCCCCTCAACAGAAGGAGATACCAGCCAAGATCCCTTCACCGGTGCAAGTTGTTGTAGAGGAGCAGTTGCAAGACAAGGATTATCCAATCATGGATATCCCTACTGTGCCAAGTGTTGAGAAGGATGCCCATAATGACTAGCAGGAGCAAGATAAGCAAGATAAAATGTCAACTGAGTCTACTGTTCCTAGTTGGCTGAATAAAGAATTGAAAAGTAAGATGGTAATAGTAGAGGACACTCCTCCTAATTGGGATGACTTAATAGCCAATGTTGAAAAGGGAAAGATTAAGAAGAAATCCAGAGTTGTGTCCCAGATTGAGAGAGATGGGTGAAGAAATAGAGTGGTTCACATTGCTACCCCTTCTCCAAATAAAGATAGAGATAATGTAACTTCCAAGGATATCATGTGCAAACTATTGAATTAGGGCATGTATCTATGGAGCAAGACATTGAGGAGTATGAAGGATCTAGTGCTGTAATTATGGGCAGGTTGAAGAAGGCTGTACAAACCAGGTATGAGTTGGAGAAAGAGAACGAGAAAATGAAGAAGTACTTGCAAGAGTTGATGAAACCCTTGCAGTCCATTGGATCTTCCTCGTCTGCTGTAGGTTTCTTGCCTCAAGAAACAATCTCTGAGCTTGAGAAGATGAAAGGCACTATTCTTGCTATAGTTGCTTGGTTGCAAGGGGTTCAAACTAAAGGCGATGCTACCATTAAAGATATCTTGTCGACTACAGGGGATGCCATGAGATCAGTAGATTGGTTGAAGATTGTGCTAGCTCAAGACAAGGAAGATATTGACCTTCTACTATAGAAAACTAGAATGATCATGGAATTTACTGAAGATAAGATGGTAAAGAGTGGGATTCTTCCTTTCTCAAAGGGTTCCTAAACCTTGGGAACGGTTCAAAATCTTGCAGATGAGGCAAAAGGCCTTAAAAAAGATTCACAAACAAGGAAAGAAGATTGAGGACACTTTGACTGGTATTCATGATAAGTGTATCTCATTATTTGAAATTATGATAGGAAGGAAGAAGTTTTCTCTGAAGCATCTTAATCTGGAGCAACTTAGGAAATGGTGGAGGGATGTTTATTCTCCAGTGGGCGAGGGACCAGTCATTGAACATCAGCTAGATGATGCTACAACCTATATTGCAGTCATTAACAGATACTTAACTAATAGGGCTGATTGGGATGGTACAGTGAGGCATGCAAGGGATGACATTAAGTCTCTTGAAAGAAGAGTTAGGGTTTTTCATGTGCCACCTGTTGCTAAACTGGACAAGATATTGCTGGTCGTGCATGGTGAAGAAGATCGAGCTAAGGTCAAGGATGGGAAATAGTTATGTAGGGCTACCTCAAGATTTGTGCTTCCCATTATTCATGTGCATTGGGTCGACCCCCTTTGGTACCTAGGTCGACTTGGATGAAATTGGTGCTAATTGCACATTTCATGTTATATTCAAATATCTTTTGAGGCTGACCTCTTGTAGGTCGTGTTTTGTTGTAAACTCTTATTTTTGGGCCGACCTATCTTAGGGATTATCTATAAAATAGGCATGTTGCCTCATTTGAAAATATATAGACAGGTGATACATGATATTCATAGAGAGGTAGAATAGAAATTCCATAGTTGAGCAAATTAGGGTTTATCTTCAAGCAAGTGTTCTAACAAAAAGCTAGAATTGTTGCCATTTTGGATGACTTAATATAAGAAAGGATATTGTGATTTGGTATCTATCTTGTGAAGTTTCATTTGACATGGTTCTTGTTGTTCTATCTTTGAAATTGCTTAAGTTCATAGTTAAATAGTTTTGTGATGCTTAGGGTTTTATGTTTGGAATGTTTGCAACGATCTCTAGTCCATAATTTTTGCAGTTAGCTGATTGTTAGCTACTTTGCAAAGTTAGCCTGGGCTTAAAATTGTGCTTAGTTCAATTATAAGGATTTGTTCAGGATTGCTTAAACGAATGTTTGTGATATGAAAATCTTTAAATACCTTAGAAGATTGCACTATTTCTGTGAAATTGCAGATTTATCTAGATTGAGCAGGAATCAGTTTATGAGGGATCGGTCCATTTTGAGCATTTTATCTTTTTGCATTATCAATTTTAGGGTTAGAAGTAGTCTTAGAGTCATCTCTAAAACCTTCATCTTTTGTTATTTCTTTATTATCTGGGTTCAATTAAAGATTCAAGTATCGATTCATTGTTTAGATCTAATAAATTCAAGTCCAGTGTTTGCTTGTAGTAAGGTCCCTTTGTGATTGCTGGAATTTTCACATTATCTCTGAGTTGTTTCACTGCATTTTCAAGACCTGGCATTAGAGACCTTGGGGTTATCTCTTTTCCCATAGAGATTTACCTTTCAAGAGAGATAATATATCATATTCTGTCTGTAACACCAAGGCAAAAATAAATTAAGGGGGACCCATTTTGACCAAAAACAAAATGGGTTGGTTATGCAAGGCATAACACACCCCCTTCAGACGCATCCAGAGGATTGCTTGGGCAAGGCCATACATTCGTGCATGATGAGACCTGGGCATCATTGTAGGGGGAGATATTTGTTTCTTCCTTCACTTGTATTCACAGGTCAAGAGATTTAAGAGGGCATGATTTAGGTTTTGTAGACAACAAAAATGACATTGGTAGTGAAGAAAAGCAAAGCCAAAGTTTTTAGATGAGGTTTATTTTTTGAAGAACCACGACAGAAATCTCACTTTTTAAGTGATATAGTCTCTCTAAAATAGATTTCATAATTGAAATAATTGAATACAAAAATACAACCATACAATCTGAGCTCTTTGTAAATACAATACTATAATTTTTTATTATATATATAGAATTAACTCCCTCCGTTGCTGAGTTTACCCGGTTCCTTCCAAGCGCAGCTCTAGCTAGAAATCAAAGGATATTGATGAAATGAAAGCATGGGCAACCGAGGGCCTTTACACCCCCTCATCTCTTGCCTGGCCTTCCTTTCAGATGCCACCCCACTTTATTATGGCCACTCATTCCATCCTTATGGACATAGGATCATGACTGGTAAAAAGCAATACTTCTCCCCTAACTACCTGGTAATACCCTAACTTCCTATCTAGAGTGTTGGTCTAGTTGAACGAACAATCCTTCAAGTTGGAATTCCCTTCCTCCTTACTGGAGCTATATATCTTTCTTGGGAACTATATATAACTTGGGGGAAAGCAAAATTAATAAGTTTGACTAAAAAATAATATGACTGAATTTTAATAAAGCATCATATTTTTTTTATATTTCTTACTTACTAGTACTTTCTTTAAGTAGATATTATTGCATTTAGATTTGTTTATCCATTAGTTGTTAGTATGTGTACCTATCAAATGGTCATATACTAGCATATCTATCTTAAATTACATAAACTATATAGGAAACATCGAGATATTATCAATTTGTAAGAATCCATTTCACAATTTTATTGTTATGTGTTTGTTATAATATATTCATTAGTTGCATCGTAATATTATATAATTGGATTATCTTATAAGAATGTAGAGTACGACCACATGTATATGATATTGAATTTAGCTAAGGAGAATGAATATTGTCTATACATAAGGACATTGCATTGCATAAAAAATTATATAATTGACATTAGTTGTATCATTAGAGCCTATGGTCTTCTACTTTTTAGTTTGCAATTTTCTTTCCTTTCTTTAATTTTTTTATATATATTGTAGGGTTTGCATCTCTAATATTTGTTAGAAGTTGACATAATTTTTGTTCATTGTTTGTTCCATCTTGTCTAAATATATGATCTAAAGTAATGATAATTTTGAATTATTTTCATAAGATTTTAGCTTGTTTGTTGCTTGTATATGGTGGTATGTCATTAACAGGAGGTAATTGTCCAAGATCTTCAACCAAGATCATTGATATTCTTGCAAGTAATTGAAAAATGTTATATTTTAATGTATACTTTATCCATAAGGACATACAATAGATATCAATCAAATTTGTTAAAGTAAATCATATCTAATGATTTATATTTGTATGAGTCATACCCGAAAAGGGTTGATTTGCATATTGAGGGAAGGCTTGGAAAAATTGAGATTCTATGTTTTTAATCAAATTTTCACCAAGAAAACTCATTTCATCAATCAATATGTATATGATATGTGTTAATTCTTCTTCAAGACTTTTTAATTTGGTCCCTTCTCGTTCCTTCAAGTCTTTGATTGGAATGTTTAATTTTGAATAAATAGTTGATGTACCTATATTTAATGTTGCAACTCTAGTAGGTGCAAGTAGAAGTGGTGGAGATCGATTTGAAGTTGAAGCATTCTGAATTGATTTAGATATGAAACCTATCACATATGAATTTATTGTTCCTGTTGTGCTTTGAATTTCCATGAGAAGTGGGGATTCATTTTGATTAATATGTGACACCAGGATTGCTTGATATGACATTCCCAACATTATTCCAAAGTGGTATATGTGATTGGTTAGAACCATGCACCAGGTTAGCAAATCTACACAAAATGGGGTTTATGCACTTGGTTTAATGGTTGATATTTAGAAGACCCGCATAGGTGCAATCTTAAAATTAAATGTGCTTGAGAATAGTTTTTTTTGTGTATTTTTGACCATTTTGTGAGATACATAGTGTTGGAATTCATATTATTATAAGGGTTGAATAAAATTTGGTCATTTTTATTCATGGTTTTTTTTTATATGAGTTAGAGAATGGATTGAATAGTTAATAGAAGATCTATGCATCTATAGGCATTTATGTTATTGTTATAAGCAACTTAGGTGTCATTTTTATCAGATTAAGAACCATTTGCATAAGATCTATCTTTGTACATGAAATATTTCAATTATTACTACTCTTATTTGACACTATTAAAGTGAAGATATTTTTGATATATGTTGGATACATTTTAACAGAGAAAACCCAACATTGCAATATTTAATTAAGAAAACCAATATATAGAATTTGGAAAAGAGAGTTATTCCATGCCCCATCCAATGAAACATAAGCATTAGGAACTTGGTTGATCTTGATAGAACTATAATTTATGTATTAGTATGCTTTTTCACATTAATAGCTAAAGCACTCTAGTTAAAAACTCTTGGTTTAGGAGGCTCAAACACCCTCCTCTAGTACATGGTGATAGGATTATAGACATAGACATGATACTTATTGGTATTGTCTATGAAACAAAATAATCCAAATTATGACCCCACAAACCAAATTAATGTATCTATGGAGGGGAGACTAAAATTATACCATTTCTTCAAAACATGATAGAATAAAAACCTAAAGGGATCTTAAGATTTATCCATTGTGTTTACCCTTTTTAACATCTATTTATTAAGATTTATTTTTCTTTGCATTATTTATTGAATTCAAAACTTGGTTACAGTCAAGTCTTTATCATTTCAAAATTGGAATTAGATTACTATTAGTGAAAGGTATAATAGTTGTTAGTATTGTAAATCTTGTAAAACTTTTGAGAGATAGCTTGTAGCAAGCCTATTTTCTTGTTATGGCTATTCAAACACGAGTGTGACAATGAAATGACATAATAAGAAAATATATATTAAATTTAGTTATCATGCAATATATTTTTGGCTATTAGAAATGCAATATATATTAAATTTAAAAAAAATAAAAAAATAATGCAATTTAGTTACAAATTAATGAAAATTTTAAGCTCCAAATAAATGCCTTGAATTCTAAACATGAAAATGAAAATGACGTCTAAGCCAAAAAAAAACTAAAATATGGTAGAAGAGAAATTCATTCTAGTTGCAAGAGAACATAACTTCATCATACTTGTTTATTATTCAAAATGACAACATCAAAAAACTTGGCATGATTAATGATAAGGTTTTCATAGCTAAATGAGATTCACATGAAAATACTCACCTAGACCATTTTCATGTCGAGAAATAATTTGAAGAAATTTTTCATGTATATTGGTCTTTTTCACTATAATGCATTGGAATGGTTTTCAATAATACCCTCTATTGAAGCCATATTCAATAGTTCATGAATTGCAAAATCTAATTAACCGATAGACTATTATATGTGGGGGAACCCCACCAGCATCTCCAACAGTCTGACGCCGTGGGAACCCACAAAATTTATGGCAGGGGATATAAATAAGTCTGACCATCCACCAATTCAGACTGGCTTGCTCAGTGGCCGCGCCTGCTAATTCGTGTTGCATTTTTTTTACCTGTGAATGTAATATTTCAACACGTTTATCCAAGTTTTTTTTCTATGTAAGTTTTATTTTGCATGTTATTATGAGTTAATTTATATAGCGTAATTAGCAGATAGTGCTAAATGAAAGTTATTTTAAAAGAAAGATTATGTTTTAATTTTGTTTTTAAATAAATATATTATGTTTATTTATTTATTTTATGATAAATTTTTAATATTTAATTATAATTTTAAAATTATAAAAATATTTTAAATAGTACTGAAACTTAATAAAAATTTAAAATTTAATTTTAATGTAAAATGCATAAAAATATTTAAATTTTCAAAAAAAAATTCTATTAAATTAATTTAAGTATTAAGATTTTGATATATTTAATGTAAATTAATATTGAAAATATTGATAAAAATGAGTCTCTATTTATAATTTTAGAATCTATTACAACTATGATGAAATTTTTGGAGCAAAATTTTAATTTTCTTAGAAAAATCTTTAAATTTTAAAAAAATTACTATAAATTGAACATAGATCAGTAAGTAATCAAGATTTTTGGATAAAATTATGTGCAATTTTATTTCATCAAGGAAAGAGAGAAATGAAAATTAGTTAGCAGACTTGGATATAAATGTTATCAATTGAATATAAATTCTTTTAAATAAATCTTTAAATTTTAAACCTTTTTAATATAAAATGAATATAGATTCTTTGAATATAATGTCTATTTAATTTTTTTGACTAAATTTTTAAATATTTAATGTATAAGATTTTAAGTAAATGTCTTGATTTTTTACTTTATTCTAAAATAATTAAACAAAACATTTTATTAAAAAAAATATCAAATAAAAATCATATAAAGAAATCAAAATTAAAATATTTAAAATATCAAAAGACTAACATAATGTAGTTATCCTAAATACATCCATGATATTTAAAGTTTTATTTTAATGTAGAAAGCATAAAAATATTTAATATAAAAAGATTTAAATTTAAAAAAAAAAAAGTTTCTATTAAATTAATTTAAATATTAAGATTTTGATATATTTAATGTAAATTAATCTTGAAAATTTTGATAGAAATGAGTTTTTGTTTATAATTTCAAAATTTGTTACATTTATGATGTTCAAATTTTTGGAACAATTTTTTTTAAATATTTAATGTATAATTGTTTTTTAAAAATCTTTAAATTTTTTTTTTTTTAATATAAATTGAATATAGATTCTTTTAAATAGATTTTAAAAATATAGATTCATTGAATATAATGTTTGTTTAATTTTTTTAACTAAAAATTTAAATCTTTAATGTATAAGATCTTAGGTAAATGTTTTGATTTTTAATTTTACTCTCAAAAAATTAAACAAAACATTTTATTTAAAAAATTTATAATAAAAATATATATCAAATAAAAGTCATCTAAAGAAATCAAAATTAAAATATTTAAAATATTAAAATACTACATAATGTAGTTATCTTAAATACATCCATGGAAAGATATATCAATATTAAATTATTATATTTATTCGAGTTTATACATTATTAGTACTATTGGAATGAGTTAACTAGTTATGACATTCTTAAATACACACTTTCTTAATTTATTATCTTTCAAATTAAAAAAATAGATTTTTTTTTTTCAAAACTTATAATATCAAATTAAGAAAAACACTCTATTCAAAGAAATTATATTAAAAAGAAATATGAGAAAACATATTAAAATCTTTATTAGAACATTAAGAATTTATAATAAATTTTTTTTTAAAATTTCATATTTTGAAGTTAAGAATCAAAACATTTACCTGAAATCTTATAAATTAAAGATTTCAATTTTTTAAAAAAAAAAAAATTAAACAAACATTATATTCAAAGAATCTATATTCATTTTATATTAAAAAGGTTTAAACTTTAGAGATTTGTTTAAACTTTAGAATATTTTAAGTTATATAATAATTTATGTAATAATTTATGTAATAATAATTTATGTAATAAATAAAAAAATAATAATCTGTAAAATAAAATAATTTATATAATAAATAAAATTAAAAAGATTCTTTAATAAAATAAATAAAATAATATAATAAATATTTAATAATTTTTGTGTTATAAAATCCAAACAATAAATATATATATATATATATATAAATAAAATAAAATAAAATAATTTATATAATAATAAAAAAAAAAAATTCTTTAAATAAAATAAATAATATAATTTAATATTTTTGACTAAACATAAAATTTGTTCCTTGTTATAAAATCCAAACAATAAACAAATAGAAAAATGAAAAACTAAAGCTGTATAAGAAGTGTTGTTTTTGGAATGAATTGGAGAGGAGGGTAAAGAAGTAGAGAGGGAAGGATAGAGAAAGAGAGAGAGGAGGGAAAAGAAGTAGAGAGAGAGAGAGGGACAAAGGGAGGTAGAGAGGGATAAGTGAGATAGAGATAGGGAGAGAGAGAGAGGTGGGATAGAAATAAGTAGAGAAGGAAAGATAGAGCCAAAGAGAGTGAGGGAGGGACGGAGGGAGAGGTAGAGATGAATAGGGGAGACATAGAGAATTAGAGGGGGGAGGAGAGATAGGTAGAGAGGAATAAGTGAGAGAGGGAAGGAGAGAGAGAGAGAGAGAGAGAAATAGGTGGGATGGAGGGAGGGACAGGTAGAGAGGGATATGTGATATAGAGAGAAATAGAGAGGGAAGGAGAGAGCAAGAGGGAGAGAGAAGGGGGGAGTGAGGGAGAGAGAGGTAGAGAGGGATAGGTGAGATAGAGAAAGAGAGAGGAGGGTAAAGAAGTAGAGAGGTAAGGATAGAGAAAGAAAGAGAGGAGGGTAAAGGGACGAAGGGAGGTAGAGAGGGATAAGTGAGATAGAGATAGGGAGGGAGAGAGAGGTGGGATAAAAAGAAGTAGAGAAGGAAAGAGAGAGCTAGAGAGAGGGAGAAGGAGACAGAGAGAGGTAGAGGTAGAGAGGGATAGGGGAGTTATAGAGAATTAGAGGGGGAGGAGAGAGAGGTAGAGAGGAATAAGTGAGAGACAGAGAGAAGTAGGGAGGGAAGGAGAGAGTGAGAGAGAAATAGGTGGGATGGAGGGAGGGATAGGTAGATAGGGATATGTGATATAGAGAGAAATAGGGAGGGAAGGAGAGAGTAAGAGGGAGAGAGAACAGGGGAGGGAGGGATAAAGAGGTAGAGAGGGATAGGTGGGATGGAGGGAGGGATAGGTAGATAGGGATATGTGATATAGAGAGAAATATGGAGGGAAGGAGAGAGAAAGAGGGAGAGAGAACGGGGGAAGCAGGGATAAAGAGGTAGAGAGGGATAGGTGAGATAGATCATTGCTTTCTTCATGCCATCCACTTCTTTTCATGATTGTAAATAATGTGGGCTCAGCCTATCGACGTAAGTATTGCACCTTATTGGGGTGCAAGTGCTAGTATTTTAATCTTTGGGTTTGATTAATTAGCTATTTTCATTGATCACAACTAAGAAAAACTAGAATAAAAAACATATCAAACGATGAAGCATCAATTAATGGAGTAAATGGATTAAGTATGTCTTATGGGCATATGTCTCCTAAAATAGGCATTCTAATTAGATATTTGGAGAAATAAAAAATTTCTTGGTCATTATATAGGTATAGCCAAACCCATGTCCCATCTTGAAATATGTTTATCTCATAGAGACGCATCTCAAGAGTCATACTTGACACAAAGTTTAAGTAATCATCATAATACAAACTTGAGATTCAAAAATACAAATCATTCTATCATTTTGACAATTAGAACACAGTGAATTATGGACATACTTGAATATCTTCATTGAATACAATGTGATTTGAAGAATAGTTTTCCAACAAGATAAAGGCGTTGTGATTAGAAAAGTCTTCAAACTATCAAAATACTTTTTAAGCTAAAGCTATAAATAACATAATATGAAATAATGGCCTAAAATTCGCAAAGAATTGATTAACAAATAGTGTACATATATAATTTCTTCTAATAACGAAACATTGTTTATTAGGTTTTAATTTAAGATATAATTATTATAAAATAATTGTGTTAAGTGTCCATTATTATTTGTTCTAGGGAAAGTTATATATTAAAACTTAGACCATATTCTTAATATAATTTGATAAACGAATCTCAAGTTTAAGATTCATTGCAATTAAAAGGTGGACTCGTCCTTGCCTAGGGGTAAAAGCACAGTAGTGTGTCACACTTTTTGCCAAACAAATGGTTCCGATTGAGTGTTTTCCGGTCAAAAGGTTTCTGGTCGAACTACTTTCAGCCAAAACAACGTGGTGGTGATTTTGTGCTAACATGGCAGCCCCTTTCAATTTGAAGGTTTTCGACCGAAATAGATTTGATTGGAAATCTTCACACCGGAAGGGGGAAAAAATAAAATAAAAAATGTGCCTGCTCATTTTGGCATGCTCGGTTGAAAGTTCTTCTGTGCGAACAAGGTCGTCTGAATGAAGATAAGGGTGAATATAAATGTTTTGTGTGACCTCCACACCTCCACGTTGTGAATTCGACCTCCCAAGTTTTTATTTCATTGTGAAATTTTGGGTAAAATTTGTGATTGAATTGGCTTTGTTGGTTGATGAAATTTTGGTCGACATTCATTATTGATTTCTTGGAAAGAAATGAAGGATTTTGAAGTATTTTAGTTTTGTGAATTGGGAATTTGGGGTTTTGAGTTTTGTTTATAAAAGAATTTACAAATTTGGGGTTTTCAGATTAGGGTTTTATGATAAATGTTTGCATTTATTATAAAATAGAAAAAAAAAATCCTCCATTTTTTCCAATATATACTATGGTATGCCATTTCATGAAGGAAATCCCATAAATTTTTTTCAAAGAGATGTGTGAAGACTATAGAGTTGAGATATTAGAACAAACAAGACTCAAACTTCCCAAGTCCAGAATGTTTTGGAGAAACCACATTAAATTAATACCTTGACCATTGGATAATACATCTTGCGAGGGAATATTATTGTTAGAAATTAGAAACATAGCTCTACATTCAACCAAATTTTGTTAACTTATTTGGTTTTTAATTTTCATTTGGTTTGTATTTTAAGGTATCACTTTTTTTGGATCTAGAAGTTGTGGAACCCAAATTCCCTGATGACAAACTATACCTAAGTACCAGGGATGCCAACTTAAGGTAGATAGGTTGTAGCTTATGATTGAAAAAAAATAACAATTGGCCAAGTAATCAGGATGGGTAACTCCTTTTGCTTTAAACTTTGTTAGGAAAAGGGGGGTGTTCCCAAAGGTCTTTAAGATAATACAATTAAAGAAAAATAAAGGAGTAAACTTGAAATCCTAAAAGCCATACCTGAAGCACTATGAACTCAAAGATATTTCACTGAGTTCATGTCAATGTTGATTGCAACTAGACCATGAAGAGCTCCAAATGAGCAGATGACAAATTTCTTGCATATGCACCCAGAGATGATAGCAGTACTATTCCCTAGCAAGTGAAATCACTTAGATTCACATACACGTGTAAGAAAGACAATATACTTGTATAATCCATATAGGATTTATGAGTTTTAAGACATCATGAAATATGTTATGAATTCCATTATAAATCATACAAGCATGGTAGAACTTAACTCTAATCCTATGCTAATGAGGACACGAGATAGTATAATTTTAATATATTCAAATTTTTACCTCCTAGACTGGTGCCTACTCCAACAAGCAACAAAGTCAAACTCTACAAGGAAGAAGAGAGAACACTAGAAAACCAAAAATAGAACTAGACTTGCATATGCATAATAATAAAAGGTAAAAGAATTATGCAACTAAACATGCTTAACAATCCATTTCAAAACTGCATCAACACATATGAAACAAGAGAAAAACATTACAAAAAGTTTGCAATGCATTAGAACATTGTCACACATTCATCTAGGGTAATTGCACAAATTTGTGACACAATTTAGGTGCCAAATTGAAAAAACATCCAAAAAATCCCTGAAATAAGCCATTTGGCACATGCCGAATGGGAAAGTTGACATAAAAGCCAAAATATGGGTTTTAAATCCTCATTTCTCTTCAACCCGTAGCTTGAGAAAGAGGATTTCAGGTTTACAACTCGCGCTCGCCAAATCTCGTCCATTGTTTGCATCCTTAGCTTGCCATTTTCCATGAGGATGCCACCAACATGTCAGAGAGGTTGAATATTGAAAAGAGGTATGCATTTTTATTCTATTTATTTCAAATTTGATTTAGAATGCAAATTTAAATAGGTTTTTATAATAAAACTTTGTTCTAATTCTCAAGGAATGAATCTTCACTGTGAAACATTGAGAATTCATAATCACCCTCTCACGAAGAGCCTAGATTATACAAGAACAATTCAAAACCCCTCCATCAATTCATAGGCATCCTCAAGGAACACAAGAAAATATTCAAAATCAAATTGAAAACAATAAAAGAGACATTCAACAATTAATTTCAAGATTAACCGAGCATGCCGAAACCCACCCTTATAAGAGAGTGATTGCTGAATCATTGAAGTCAATTGTAACTCATGTAGGAGAAATGAGTGAGCAAATGAAATTTTGGTCAAATAAGAGGCATGAGATGAGACAATTTTATGCTAGTGGTTTGTCATATGCAGATGTCAAAAAAAAAAATTAACAAAGCTGACTTGTGTGCCCTATTTATAGACCCAAGAACGAATGAACCTTTGTCTCATGCATGCGGGAGGTTCCCCATCCATTGGTGCCACCATGAGTTAATTAAAAACAAATTTTGAGAGTGGTGGTGGATGGTATTTGACCAACCTCCATGCAACAACCATGAGGTGCCACAATACTATTTGAGGAAACTCTATTGCGAGTTTGTCCTCAATAAAATGATAAACTATTTTGACATCTTAGACTTTCAGGGTATAGGTGGGGGCTCCACACATGATAGACTTGTTGCATGACGTAATCCATAGTTGGCACTAAGAGCCTTGGCTAGACCAATGGTGGAGCATGTTGTCGTTCCTTCCATTGTTAAGGACAATGTAGAGGTGGACAAGCTGAAGTCCATTGAATCACTCACCCAGACCATTTTATAGTGTGTGAGTCTTCTAGTAGAGACTAGTGTGGAGGAGACGTGTAGGCCTCAAGCTCCAACCCACCATTGTGGCGCTTGTGGTGTTGTTTGCACGTACAATCATCACAGTGCTCATGATGTAGCTACACCTGTGCCTACATTAGTTGTAGAGGTGATGACTTTCATAGATGATATTCTGAATGATACATTCAACATTGACACTTAGGTAAAATTGAGCAAGTTATTTTAATGTTGTTTATTAAACTATATTTTGAAATTTAAGAATAACTAAATTAGTAGAATTTTGATATGATGAAATTTTAGGGTCACACTATTCATGAGGCATGCTATATTCGTATAGACCCTTATACATTCTTGATGATGAGTCCACAGGTATGCAACTAGTATTAAAGATATTAGTATTGCATTGAACAGTTGAATTTTATATTTGAATGTTTTTCTCATAACATTCTTTGGATTTCAAACATTTTTCTGGTGCACCTTATTCCTCCACACCTCGCAATTCATATCCTCAAACAAGGTCAACTCAGGTAGCCTTTATTCATTAGTGGTATTGTAAAACTATGTTAGCTAGTTTTCATAGTTTTGCATATATACAAATCTAAAAAATTGATGAGAAACACAAACATTGCATTTGTATTCCTTGATCGTGTCACATTATGTTCTCCTAATTCACTTTTGTTCCTTTATTCCTTCCTAATCCCATACCATTAACATTTAATAGGTCACCCTATTTTCCATGATCCCCTCCTAGCCCATCCCACTAATATCTTCTAGTCCATGCTATGTGTCATTATGTCCTGCTACTCCCATCTTATATTACCCATTATTATTTAACCCTAGAGATGTTTCGTGATCTCCTATGTTCCACCCTATGTTTCTTTATATCATCCTATGTTATACTATATTTATCCATGTTTCATCCTAGATAACTCTTCTCTATTGTTGCTACACGCAGGTCAAGTTTTAACTTCATGTACTATAATCAAACCCTAGACACCTCCTAATTCAACCTATGTTGCATTATTACCTAATAATCACATCCCATTAACCTCTAATTGTCCACCCTATATTTTTTATCCCATCCTAGTCCATCCCATCAATCTATACTAGTCCATCCTATGTTCCATTAATCCCTTTGGTGTAGGGGCACCACTCTTTTATATGTTTCTTCATTAAGTGTATGATAGGAAAGGTGTGTTGGGATGTTTGAGTTGAGTTCTTGAGTCTTAATAAGATATAATGTGACCATTCTATTGTAATTGATCAACTTTGAGGTGCTTTTATATTCATCTTGTAAGGTTTACAAATCATGTGGAAGGAATTGTCAAAGTTGAAAAGGGGTGTCAAGGTAGATAGGATGATGTTTTCTTGAGTAATTCATGTTTTCTTAGTTGAATAAGGTCTCATTAGACTATTTGTAATAGTTTAGGTGTTTAAGAGGGTCTAGGAAACAATAAAGAGTCAAAACTTGAAAGTACCAAATTTGTGAGTTGCATAAATGCAACAAATTTGTAATGCAATGGTAATGAGAGGTTTAAAAAGTAGTTATAAGGTAGTTTGGTGTTGGTTTGATGAGGAGAAGCCTTTAAAAAGTCATGGAAACTCATTTTGTATTGTTGGCTTGAAGTTTGAAACATTGGCAATAAGAATATCTCTGTTTTTCATCAAATTTTTGAGTTTTCTTGTCATTTGCAAGCCTGTACAAGCCCGTACAATTTGATTGTGCCATGTAAATAATTTTACTTTGTGATGGCAGGTGTAAACAATATTTTGGAACATTTTAGGGAGATCCATTGTGATTTGTGGTAAATATCTTCGTTTTCTTATGACAGGCTGATGACACCTTGTTTGAGGGTTTTGTAACTAAAATCATGATTTAAGGGCCCTTACACCAACTGTACCTACTATAAATAGTATAATGGGACCTAGGGAGTTTTAGTAGGTTGTAGGTTGCATGATTAGAGTTGTGGAGAAGGAACTAAGGAGATAAACCTTTTGTCTTGATGAGTTTTGTGAAGAAAAACACATGAAGATGGAGCCTTGGGTCTAGGGTTTGTTGAAATCAATGAGAGTGTGGAGTTTTTTCCAAATTTTGAGCATATTGGGGTCAAAATATACATGTTTTAGTCGGTGGCATGGTTTGGGAGGTTGTGCAAGCGGGACTTTGAATAAACCCTCTTGACTTGGCATGAAATTGAGGGTTTTGGAGTTTACTATGTTGGAGGTGTCAAACCTGGGTGTTGATTATGGTTTTAGAGGTTTTAGGGAATAGGAAATGCTTCCCCAAGGTTTCAAGGGTTTTTTTTAAGTTTAAAGGTATGTCACTTTGTAAATTTGGCCTAATTCATCTCCTAGGATAGCGTTGAGGGTCTAATTTCAAGGGATTGGTCCAAAAGACTTGTATCTATTTAAGAGATATGTTGTATAACTCTGAAATGGGTATCTGAATTCATCTTTTTATTGTCAAGTGTTTTGGAAAGCATGGGAGTTAAAGGACAAAAACCGAGTTTACACTACTGCTAGGTTACATGGGTGAAAGTGAGAAATTACACTCCCGATTGTTGTCAAGCTTTGAGGATTGTTTGGATTACTATAATAGGCCATTTTAATATTTTTAGATGCATCTTGAAGGCAATTTGTCACTTTGAATGAGTTTAAGATCCCTCTCTGCATCACCCTTCTATTCCCATCCCATTACCCTCTCTTATTTCACCTTATGTTCCATTATCCCCTCTTGGTATTTATATCATCATGATACCTGAGATATTCTTTCATTTGTAGTTGTTGACAAGAGATAACCCTGGTGATGTTGGTGGCACGATGGACCATGGAGTTGCTATAGCAATAGCCAATTCTGATCCATTGAGAGAGGTATGGAATAGATTAGTCGATTTGACAATATATTTTCTCTTTTATGGTCTATTATAAAAAAAAATCACGATAATTTTATGTAGTTTAATTTCTATCTTGATGGTTGCTACAAGTGGTTTTCTCTCCAGATTGTAGATGTGGTGATATTGTAAATGTGCATAATGACTATATGTATGCAGTAAGTGATTATATATTTTTTTATATGCCATTCCACAATTTAATTTCTATGTATTAACATCCTTAATTTTTATTGTATCAGTTGAATGTCCAGAGTGAAGAGAGGAGGACTAGCGAGCATTTTCGAAAGACAAGAGAAGCAACAGTCACTCCATCCAATCGAATTTTGAAGGCAACACAAGATCTATTTCCTTCCCCTAGAGGGAAATGACTATGTATTAGGGTTGTTTGTTGTATGCCTATGTGGCATTTTGGAACATATGTTTTGTACTATCGATATATATGTGACATTTTATGACCATATGACTCCTTTTTACTAATCATGTATGGTTTTTTTGCATATATTGTATATACTTTTATCAATATATATCATTGTATAAGCTTTCGGCTTTTTGATAAAGAAAAAATTATTTTGCTACTTCCATTCTTGAATGATGTTATCATGTGTATCTTGTAAATTGTATGCTTGAATGTTGTAGGAATGAATTTTGTTTACATTTAATGCTTAATTAATTATTGTTGAACTCTCAATAAGCCCCATCTAAAGCGTATTATGTAAATAAGCTCCATTCGTGGTGGTTTGTATCCTTTGGAATGCTTCAATTACTTGTGCCTCACTTATTCACATGTATGCTTCACTTATTCACATGTATACTTCACCTATATTGTGTGTATTCACGTGTATGCTTCATGCTTCCAATGCATAGCAGCAAAAATATTTTGGGGAAAAAATTGACAAACCAAAAGTATAAGAGTGTTTGAAAAAGTCGGGAAAAATTATAGAATAAGAGATATATATATATATATTTTTAATTGAAAGGTATTTCCACAGAATATAGAGATATAGAGAGAAAATAAAATAAATATTTTAACTAATGAATTGTAAAAATTGGATTTTTATAGTTTATATTCATATCGTTGATTACATTGCATTACACGTCTTTCAAAGTCAACATTACTTCACTTTTCATAACTAATAATTAGATGCTGATAGATGACAAAATTTCAATTATAATATAGTTTGTACAAAGTCAACCTAAGAAGTTATGCAATTTCTTCACATTGCATATTAACTAATAACTAGGAGCAACTTCCAATTGCATTTTCTTATCATGGCATTCTATGAGACCAAATTTCTTTGAGGTATTTTTTAAAATAGTTCACTGCCTTGTCTATGTTACCACATTTTTCATACATTTATACCAAAGAATCTTGTCAAATAGTTCACTGACTTGTTGCTATGGACAAAAGCCTAAAACAAGTGATTTCAAACAAGCTATGGATGCTTTGAAAAAATATATCAAAAGCATAATAGTAAGCAATAACATAGACAAGGCAGTGAACTCTTTGAAAAAATGTATCAAATAAATGTGGTGATGGAATGCCATGACAAACCATAGATAAGGCAATGAACTAGTTCAAAAGATTATTCAAATAAAAGTGGTCTCATGGTGACGAAATTCCATGACAATCAAATTGCTTTTGATTGTCATGGCATTCCATCAACATGAGACCTCATTTTTTTTAGGCATTTTTTCAAAGAGTTCATTGCCTTTTCTATGCTACCACATTTTTCATACATGTCTATCAAAGCATTATATCAAATAGTTAATTGCCTTACTGCTATGGATAAAACCCTAAAACATTGATGTAATAGGGGAGGTCTTGCAATCTCACTAAACACAATTCCAATCATTAATCACAATCCTCAAGTCACAAATCTTCACAGCTATGGATTTTCATGAAATTTCATCACCATGATACCATGTTTATTTGAGGAATTTTTTCAAACAATTCACTTCCTTGTCTATGCTACCATATTTTTTGTACATGTTTACCAAAGCATTTTATCAAATAGTTCACTGGCTTGTTGCTATGGCTAAAAGCCTAAAACGAGTAGGTTTATTGAAAATCATATTCCCACAAATCATAAAACCTTTCCAATGCATCAAAAATGCTTAAAAGAGCCTACACATGCTTAAAATTCCCTCACAAACTGCTGCCCCAAAGGATTTCAACCATTTCCACTCGTAAACCACTAAATTTCACCAAAACTCATCAAATTGCCAACTAGGGCATCACACAAAACTACTCAACTCACCTCCCCTGCTCCAAAAACCATGCAAATATGTTCCCTACCCCTAATTATGCCATTCCATTGATTTATAGTAGGATACAATGTGTGGAATGGCTAAAAAGTCATTTTTACACACTCAACTACTTGCATTTGAATTTTTTTTCTCCAAGCGAGAAATCACCACCATGGGAAACAAACTTCAAGATAGAAAAAACCAAGAGAGGTTATTGTAGAGGGGCCCAGCATAATCCCATAGGATAAGATGAGAAGTTTCTAAGCATCACGGTGTCCAAATATGAGCATGTTGAATTTCAAAACCATTTTGCACTTTGGACTCAAGGGATTATGCCGGTTGAACGTAGCTCAGAGCGATTCCACGTGTTTCAGTGGGAAAGAGGACCATGCATAGCATAAACATACCCACCTGGTTTTTTTGGGACATTTTATTTGGTTAGATGAGTTGCAGAACAAAAGTTGCATCACTTTGCAACTTTCAACTACTTGCATTTTACAACTTTTTCCCCAAGCGAGAAATCACCACCATAGAAAAAGGCCTCTGAGATAGTAGAAATCATGAGAGATTATTGTAGAGGGGCCCAACATGATCCCATAGGCTTAGAAAAGAAGTTTCTAAGTGTCATGGTGTCTGAATAAGAGCTGTTGAAGTTCGCAACCATTTTGCACTTTGGACCCTAAAGGGATCGATTCGGTTGAATGTAGCTTGAAGCGATTTCGAGTGTTTGGGTACAAAAAAGGACCATTACTACCATAAATTTACCCACTTGAACATGTTGGAACAATCCATTTGGTCACACGAGCTATAGAATGAAAGTTTCACCACTTTGCAACTTTCAACTACTTGCATTTGACAATTTTTTCCCCAAGTGAAAGTTCACCACCATAAGAAAATGCCTCCGAGATAACAAAAAATGAGAGAGGTTATTGTAGAGAGGCCCAACACGATCTCATAGGATTAGATGAGAAGTTTCTAAACATCAAGATATCCAAGTAATATCATGATGAATTTTGCAGCCATTTTGCACTTTTATTCCCTTAGGGGATCAATCCAGTTGAACATAGCTCAGAGCGATTCCGCATGTTTGGGTGCAAAAGATGAATGCCTTTGAGATAGAAAAAAAAAGAGAGGTTATTGTAGAGGGGCCTAACATGATCTCATAGGATCACATGAGAAGTTTCTAAGCATCATGGTACCCAAGTAATGACATGCTAAAGTTTGCAACTATTTTGCACTTTGAACCTTTAAGGGATAAATCTGGTTCAATGTAGCTCAGAGCGATTCTGCGTGTTTGGGTGTGAAAGAGGACCATTCCTAGCGTAAATTTACCCACCTAAATGCATTGGAACAGTCTGTTTGGTCACAAGAGCTGTAGAATGAAAGTTGCACCACGTTGCAACTTTCAACTACTTGCATTTGATAACTTTTTCCCC
The DNA here is from genome assembly GCA_007115665.2 of Sequoiadendron giganteum. Classification (NCBI taxonomy): domain Eukaryota; kingdom Viridiplantae; phylum Streptophyta; class Pinopsida; order Cupressales; family Cupressaceae; genus Sequoiadendron; species Sequoiadendron giganteum. The sequence goes on from CM021102.1 coordinate 835,227,582, forward strand.
AAGTGAAAATTCACCACCATAGGAAAATGCCTCTAAGAGAGGTTATTGTAGAGGAGCCCTACATAATCTCATAGGATTATATGAGAAGTTTCTAAGTGTCACGGTATTCGAGTAATAACATGTTGAAGTTTGCAGCCATTTTGCACTTTGGACTGTTAAGGGATCGATCCGGTTCAACGTAGCTCAGTGTGATTCCGTGTGTTTGGGTGTGAAAGAGGACAATGCATAGCATAAAAGTACCCACCTAGACACGTTGGAACAATCCATTTGGTCACACGAGTTGTAGAATGAAAGTTGCACCACTTTGCAACTTTCAACTACTTGCATTTGACAACTTTTTTCCCAAGTGAAAATTCACCCGCACAGGAAAATTCCTCAGAGATAGAAAAAACCGAGAGAGATTATTGTAGAGGGGCCCAGGGCAATCTCATAGGATCAGATGATAATTTTCTAATCATCACGCTATCCGAGTAATAGCATGCTGAAGTTTGCAACCATTTTGCACTTTGGACCCTTAAGGGATTGATCCGGTTCAACATAGCTCAGAGTGATTCTACGTGTTTGGGTGTGAAAGAGGACCATGCCTAGAGTAAATGTACCCACTCAAATGTATTGGAATAGTCCATTTGGTCACACGAGTTGCAGAAGGAAATTTGCACCACTTTGCAACTTTCAACTACTTGCATTTGACAAATTTTTCTCCAAGTGAAAATTGACCAGCATAGGAAAATGCCTTTGAGATAGAAAAAATTGAGAGAGGTTATTGTAGAGGAGCCCAACACAATATCGTAGGTTTAGAGGAGAAGTTTCTAAGCATCATGGTATTTGAGTAATAGCATGTTGAAGTTTGCAGCCATTTTGCACTTTGGAGCCTTAAGGGATTGATCCGATTCAACGTAGCTCAGAGTGATTCCACATGTTTGGGTGTGAAAGATGACCATTATTAGTGTAAAAATACCTATTCAAACACGTTGGAACAATCTGTTTGGTCACACAAGTTGTAGAATGAAAGTTGCACCACTTTGCAACTTTCAGCTACTTGCATTTGACACTTTTTTCGTCAAGTGAAAACTGGACACCACAAGAAAATTCCTCCGAGATAGAAAAAAAGAGAGAGGTTATTATAGAGGGGTCCAACGTGATCTCATAGGTTTAGACAAAGATTTCATAAGCACCATGGTTTATGAGTAATACCCCATCAAATATTTCTACCCTTTTGCACTTTGGACCCTTAAGGGATCGAGCTAGTTGAACATAGCTCAGAGCGATTGTGCTCTCTTTTCAATGGAATTAGGTGGGAAGCAAACTTAACTCCATTTTAGTTTTGGTTTGGTTGGATTTCAAGTGATTTTGTGTATTTTAGAAGCTAATTACTAAGGGTCGGTCTATATACCCTATTTTAAGAGTTTTGAGTGCATTAAAATGTCATATTAAGCCTTCCACCCATTGTATGCTTCTATAACTTGATCAAAAGGCTTAGTTAGGGTTATAAAAAATGTTTGAATTTTTCTTTTGTGCAAGGGAGGTGAATAAAGAGTTTTTAGGTGATTCCCTAGATGTCAAATGGTGCATTTTTGAGTGGAAAATGGTTGTTTAGTGCTAGGGTTTGAAGAAATCCTTGGGGGTAGTGATATCTCTTGAACTTTTAAGCTTATGCATACCTTTTTGAAGGTGTTTCAGGCTTTGGTTAGCTGTGGGAAGGTTTAGAGTATGGTTTTTCAATAAACCCTTGCCTAACTTGTGAATGGAGAGGTTTTTGGGGTTTATTATGTTAAAGGGCTTATCATGCCCTAAAAGTGGAGGAATTGGTGGTTTGGCAGACTAGTTTATGCTGCCCAATGGTGGTTTGGTAGACTGGTTAATGTTGCTCGATATAAAAAAGTGCAATTTTGTACTCCAACATCCATAACAAGTCTGAAAATTGGTTGGAGTCAGTTGTAGGATGGTAGTTGGTGTTTTTGGAGTGTTTTTACATGAAAAAGTGAGGTTGGACAATGTTGTTTTCAAGTTGTTAGCAAGTTGCTCCAAATGAGTCTTAGGTAGAATTGAGGTACATTAGAGATGACCTAGGTTGCATCAATTTCTATGAGGCATATGCTGCCCCTACCTTGTCAACCCTACAAAATTGGCAAGCTAGTGATCTCACTAGCTTGTCGAGCTCACTAGCTTGCCAATTCGGTAGGATTGACAAGGTAGGGGCAATAAAATATGCCTTTGTACAATTATATTAGACATTATTTCATTCTTACTCATAAATCCACATGATTTTCCTTGAAGACAACTTTAAATGTAAACCATGAAGCATTACAACTAATTTAAAATGTCATATACACGTTTAATTGAGGCATATATTAAAGAATATACACATTTGCATGTATTAATTTCTCATAATTTTTGTATATCAAAAAATACACTAAGTCAATGAAAAATATTACAATAGTGATGGAAGAACATCTTGAAAATCTTCCCATTTGAAAATACTTGTAGCAATACATGCAGGGAAATAATCCTCCCATTTGCAGCATAGATCATGAAATATATTGTACAAGAAGAAACAAAATGAGGTGATGCCTAGTTTCGTTTCTCCAATCCACCTTAGCTGGCCAAATTATTTGCATTCCAAAATGCTTCAAAACATGTACATCCCATTCTCCCTACAAAACACATGGGTAGTAGCCTCTCTATGGTTGTGTACTCTTGTAGGAATTTGGTCCACAAAAAACTTGCAAAAGCCTATCAATCTTAGACATGGACTCACATAAAAATCATTAAAAGAGAAATAACTAAATAATGTTAGTCATACACCTGACAAGACCTACTATCACCTTCATGCATGCTAGATAAGGAGGTCAATTGAAGTTCCTACAATGGTGATGTGGCCCTTCACTACTTTCTCATCTCTCGATGATCCTACATATAAATTTCAAATTTATCACTGATATTAACATAAAACATGTAGCATATAAGAATCTGATAAATCCATGAGATGAAAAAGAAAAAGAAGATTGACAACCAGAAAATGCACCAACAACCGATGTTTCTCATACCACTAAACATTTGCACCACCAACCGATGTTATTTTCTTAAACTTTGACAAACTTCAGTATTGCCTACAGTCACAATCATTAAAGGATCAATGATAGTCATAAATGCATATGACATCAAACACTAATAGGGAATATGGTGCAGAGCACATTGTCCTCCATTTTTCAGAGTTGTCTAGTTAGGATGAAGGAGTCAAGATGTTGTCAAATAAGGTTTGAAATTCATTTAATATGGTAAAATGAACCATTCCTCTCATTGTGGCCACTGTAACTTGAGGAATGGGTTTGCAACATCAATAACCTAGTGCGGGAATGTGGAATTTGTGTAGGGGAGGTCGAGAATTTTGTTGGGCATGAAGCCCCAGAGTGAAAATTTGTGTTTTCGAAGTGAAATAGTGAGGTTTTGAGATAGTAAAGTGTGTAAAAAGGTCGTGCAGTGTTATTTATTGATGAATTAAGTTTAGGCAGAGGTATTTAGACCTGTTTGAGGTATTGGAAAGTTTTGGTGAGGGCTAGATGTGTGATTTTCAATAAGCCCTACGTTATTTGGCTTTAAAGGAGGGTTTTGTGATTCGGTGCTTGGGTGAATGATTTTTTGAGGGTAAATGGTGGATTTTTTGGTTTGAAAACATGTAGAAGGCTGCCCAATTGAATTTTGAGTGAAAGGGAAAGCTTAAAGTAGAGTCCCTTTGAAAAAGTGACCTAATTTGGGTGAAATTGAGTGGTTTGAGTAGGAAAATGATAGGAAACTTGGAGTTTGCAAAGATCTTATATCCTTTTGAGTTTTTGTAGGTCTTTTATGAAGTGTTGGAGGTATTGGTTGGGTTAGGAAAGCCCTGATTTTTTTTTTTTTAAATAAACCCCCATGTAAAGCGCAAGAAATGAGGGTATCATGGTAGGGCAGTTTGGGAAATGTTTCTCTACAAATTAATTATGGAATTTGGGGTTTTCTTCACTGCTGAGTGCTCCCCAATCAAAATTTGGGTGAAAAGGAATTTTTAAGTTATAGGTTCTTTGGAAAAATGACCTATTTGGGGGTCTAAAATGGTGAAAAATCCTGATTGCAAGGTGTTGGTCCAAAAGAGTGATTTTTCCCATTTGAGATATGTTTGGAATGAGTATAATGGGTATCTAAAACCCTAAATGGTTTGTGTGTTTTTTAAGAGGGTTGATAGTTATGCCTCGGTTTTGGTGTTTGGACACGTACAAGGAAACTAAGTTGAAATAGTGAAGAGTTGATGAAAAAGAGTTATTAGGGAAAAATGTTGGTTTGAGTTGGATGAAATTGTGTTTGTAATTGGTTAACCTTCATGTTATTGATCAAAATACCAACTTAAAGGTGCTTAATAGAGAGCAACATATAACCATCATTTTGCATATCTACATTAATGCAATTTTGCTAACCCTTATACAATCAAACTTAAACTCTTGAAAGAAAGCAATGATCAATATAATGACTTTAAAAATTCAATGTGCATAATTACAAATCAATCCAGGGAACCATGTGGTTCTTCTCTACTCTTTATTATGTCAAGTATTGCTGTGTGGTCAGACTCACGAACTTTCCACAAGTTCTTGTTTGCAGATCTACCCTTATATTTGATCAAATGAACGTTGGTGGAGACAACAAGGTTTGAGTAGTGAAGAATCTTCCAATGCGTGTAAAAGTCCTCAAACAACCAAACTACAACATTCTTAACTGGATACCTTCGAAGCCATGTTCTAGTAACAACCATCAAACCTATAGGATATTCTATGTTTTCTCTGTCTATAACTGGGGCCTCTAATTTATTTTTGGCCTCAATACGTCACAGGTAATAATCTATACCCTCTTCATTGTCTTCATCTGTAATCATCGCATAAATGTGCCCTGCATTGATATGTTCATCTTGTTAGATGTATTTACTGAGCATCATAATAAAACCTATAAGTAAGATATATTACCTGGTTCTAGTAGGTCCAATACATGATCAAAGTCAATGGATGATTGCATCTCCATGATTTTTAGAGCCGTTAGGAGATGATAAGTGTCAAGCGGGGTTAGACTTCTTAAAAAAAATTCGTCAACCCACTCTATTGACTCACAATCATTCCATGCTTGAAGTGTACATTTAGAACAAAAGCATGCCATCTTCCATGTATGGATAGTCCATGTACCTGCATTGGAGCTTCTAAAAGAGTGTAGCTCACTCGATCCTATTACTGTACAACAATCCTCATATTTTTCGATGTTAGCATCATCTACTAAATGAAAAAATATATGAACTAAAGAATTACCTTCACTACCTAGACCCATTGCACCATTGCACCTCTAGATAATTGATCTTGCATCTATCAAATTTACATTGTTTGTGTACTTTAACTCTTCTCGTGCTAGGGCTCTTTTGATACATGCACCTGCTCCATTATGCTCCCCCTTTCCATGCCTAGCCTTTGAGAAGTTCCACATATGCTGAACACCACTGATCCTATGCATCCTTCTCAACCAATAAAACATTCTAACATTCTTGAATTATGATGTATAAATATCTGACCATATGATATGCTAACTAAATGATATGCCCTTGCTAGCTATATCAACAGAGAACATATGAAATCAACCTTGCACAAACTCTGTAGAATGTGTGCGATCATCACTGATGTAAAAGTGATACTCCCTCAATACTTTCCTATTTTCCTTTGTACTATCATTTGCATGAATGAATGCTATATGCAAAAATATAGTAGCCTGTGTGGAGTTGTAGTACTATTATTGCACCTCATTCTGTGGCTATAGTGTGTAGTTCTTAGCGAAGTCAACAATTGAAACAATATGACGAAGTGGAAATGTGTCCTTGCATAACTTGAATTCTGAGTCCAACCATTTTGCTCTGTGTGTATGCCTTGCATACTCATAGACCACCTGATCATGAAAAATGTCCATAAACTGATACACTAGAATCTTATCATTGACCAATTCACACTTCTTTGCTTCTTTACCATCTTTTAGACTGTATGCCACTGTCTTATATTTGCCAAATTCGAAAATTTTGTCTCCAATTGTGTGTGTACTATCCATGTGTTATAAAATTCACAAATGTTGCATGCCACCACAATGATCACATGTGCCATCCAAACATGACTTGTAAAAAATTTGACTGGTCATCCTCTCTTTCACATAAAATGGAAGACAAAAATTTCCGTGATGATTTAGGTGGAGGCATTATGTTACATTCCTGCAAAACATTGTTAGTATGCATATCTACACATATACATCAATAAAATTCATATGGTTAGAAAACTCGATATGAACTCTACAACAAAAATTAGTGCATGTGTGATTTATTTTGACATAAAAATGCTTTAGCATTTCAAAATACGTTTAACATATTTTAATTTTAGGAAACTTCTGTACAAAATCAATAAAAAATTGGGTTTGAGTGGTATATAAATAATGCATTGGATGTGGCTCACATATTTTACTACCAATTCTCCTTCTTACAACATATCTTTGATTAGGAGAGGTCCTTGTGTTATCCTTCCAATAATTCACTATGAAAGATCTCAAGCCTTGAGCAATTCTTGTATCTTTTCGTGGAACTCTACCCGAGAAAGCCCATAAATCATTGCTATTTGGATCCTCCACTCTTTCATGCCTTCCTTTGGCTCTCATTAGAGATGAGCTACTTATTTTCAAAGACTTACTTTCCTTTGTAAGGTTCACCTTGTTCCTTGTTTGACTGCTTAACAGTGTTGTTGTCATCACACGTTATGTGGCACAACTATCCTTTGTGAGTGAGGTAGAACCCACGCTCTCGTATGCACTCATAAATTTCTTTACAATATAATTTTCACTTGACTCATTCAAAAATATTAGCCCAAGAGACTTCATGATGGGCATAAATTTGACATGCCTCATCATTTCAACAAATAGTTGGCATCTTCCACTCTCACTTAGCTTCACAAAAAATAAACTCCATATCCTCTGTGCATATATTTGACATGTACATTTTGGAATCTTATTAGGCATCCATTTCAAAACATTGTAATCAATATCAATAAAAAATATAGGTTTTCTATGTAAAAATGTAGAAGGAGTTCTCAAATGTAAATTTGTGTCAACATTGGGAAGGTCAACAACATCAAGGATAGATCATGTACCTTCAATCGGAGGTGCAATTGATGAATTACCTTGAGATTGACATGTAAATTATGTTGTACCTCCAACTTGAGATGTCATTTCTGGAGTTCCTTCAAATAGAGATGTGTTTGTTGATGTACTTTCAAAACATAATGTTGTTGATGGTGTGTCTTCAATTGGAGGTGTGATTTCCGATGTACTTGGAAAACCACATGTTGTTGCCGATGTGTCTTCAACTGGAGATGTGCATTGAGCTTCACCTATGGTTGATGATGTGCCCCCAACTTTGGTATCCATTCTTGTCCTTCCATGAACTTTCATCATTCGTGCCCTTTGTTTTGCCAATTCGACATCTCTCTTAGATTGCACGAGAATTTTTGGTTGTATGGGCTGGAATTCCTTTGCTTCATGAGCTACATTTTTTGATTCTCTTCTCCTTGCATTTTCAATTGCACGTTCTTCTGGTGTTAGAGGATTTGGTTGTTTCCTTGGCATGACCTTCAATTCTACATGTTCACAAGCACACCTAGAACCACAAACACACGTAGAAAAAAAGTAAGTAATGCATTTTATGAAAATATTGATATCGTTGATTATATTGCATTAAATATGAAACAAACCAAAAAAATTTATGAAAGAAGGTAGTGAGCTATTTAGGTAGTGAGCTATTTAGAATTATCAAACATGTCTATGCTAGAAAACATTTTTCATATGATGGAATTAGATGTCTGTAGGGTTAGATATTAGAATAGGGATTTTGAGTGTGTTTGAAGAGTTGGCAAAGTAGCTAGAGGCTGATGCAGTACATGTAGGGATCCACAATAAACTTGTTCAAATATTTAGAGGAAGGCTCTTAATAGACTTACACACACTCTTTAAAATTTTCATCAAAGGAAATAGGCTTCTAAGGACTTCAATACATAGTAAGGTATAAGGGCTTTTCATGAGCCTATTAAGGCATCTAACAAGATTAAAATAATAAACCAAACACAACTTGATCACTTAACTTACCAAGAAACACAATTTTTGATGTGAAGAGGGGTGGAAACCATTCAATACACCAAATCAATGAGAATCAATCAGATTCCAAAGCAAAATTAGATGTTCAACTAAAAATCCCAACTTCTATCAAGCTTTCCCTTATACCATAGGTAACCTGGTTCAAGGGCCTTTTTACCAAGATTTTCCAAAAAACTTGAAAAAATAAAGGATGATTAAGATACCCATTTGCAAGTTATAAAACATAGGCAAACCCCAACATCAACTCCTTTGGAACAACATTGACTTCCAATAGACCCACCTTGGAAAAGGCTATTCAATTGGCCTAATTTACAAAGAGAGTACCTTATCAACAAAGAGTACCTTTTAAAAACTATATATTCACTCAAACTCCTCAAACAGTAGTATGTTATGTTTCAAAACCTCCAATTTCCTGATTTTTTTCCAGGTCCAAGACCTCTAGACCCCTAATACACCAAATCCTCAATTTCAAGCAAAATACTTGGGATTTTAATGAAACTCCTATCTCTTGGACCTGCCAGACCCATAAAAAGCACCAAACAAACTTACCAGACCCTACACATGGTGAATAATACATTACATGGACAATCCTTGCCACATTTTGTCAAAACACCACTTGAAGCCCTCATTTTCACCATGAAAATACCCTACTATAGTCCTAGAACATCATTCCAAACACCCAACCTTGACCCCACAACATCTTAAATAGGTTAGGAATGTATTTTAAAAGTTAGAGGACCCATTCCAAAAGTTACAGTAGGCACAAAAAGTGGAATGGGTCGAATTACATCATGAAACCCTTCAATCCAAGAACACTGTGAAAGTAGGTAGTTGAAGTAAAAACAAGATAACTGCCACTATACAAAGAGTTAGAACCTCTAAATAGGTGAAAATGAAAGATAATTTATTAATATACATTATACAACCAGTTTTAGATCATCTTAGATTCCATACAAGCCGTACAACAACAAGAAAAGTGAGAGAAACCAATAAATTTATGAGAAAATAACGTTCTTCTTGATAAAAAATGGGTTACAAATAAACAAACAACCTCTCCTGAGAGGAATTAAAGGTTATTATATATATTTTGATTTGATTCCAACTCCCTCCAACACCCATAACTGATTTTTAATCATTGAGACCTTCTAATCTTCATTAAGTTGCATTTTAGACCTTTTACACATGACAACATTACATGAATTTTGCAACTTTTAAAGTTTGACACCTAAGGACTCATAAATCACTCAAACACATTTAATTCACACTATTGCAACCTTTTAGACCTCATTATTTCACATTTACATCCAAATTCAAGGATTTTCCTTCAAAAGGCTACAAATTCAAATATTGATAATTTTGTAGCAAGAATGCATGTTTTTGCACATTTGACCACCAAGACTTAAAACTCAACCTAATACACCTTAAATGGTCTTGATTGACATTATTCATGAAATAAAACATGAAAATAAAACCTATTCCATACTCTATCCACCTAGACCTCATTTGTCATCATTGACATTAACAACTTTTACAATTCAATATATTTTGCAACTTCCTCGTTTCTTATTAATCAAGAAATTTAAACCTATTCTATTAGAGCTTCCAAGAATCTATTTTCTTTCAATACAAGGTGTAGGTTCCCCTGCACCAATTTTGTATCACTTACAAACTAATAATCCTTCCTCATAGGACAACCACTCATATCTAATGAACTAGGTAACTTATGAAGACTGTAAAAATATTTTCAAATACCCTTTTCCATTGCCTAAAACATATCTCAAAACTATTGTAAAATATTTTGGATAAAATACCTCAAAATAGCTTTGTTCCACTCAAGAAACTAGGCCAATATGGTCACTCTTACAAAGAAACACTCCTTTAAACACCTTCAAAGATCTTGATCCCCATGAATAGTATCTTTTAGGCTGTCAAACCTTAGATTCCACCTATTTTAGGGACTAGAACGTTCAATAGGGTACCAACCTTCAAACCCTCAGTCTAAGCTATTTTAAACTAGTTTCCCCTAAGGGTTTATTGAAACCCAGACTTCCTCAACACACCGCACCCAAACACACTTGGAAAACTTTAAAAATAGCCTCCATATGCTCGAAAAACTTACTCCCAACCTTTAGCATTGTTATTTTCTCAAACCATTACTTTAAACATCAATTTTTGGTCAAGACACACAAGAAATCAACTAGGACAACAACTCACAAAACACTTCCATCAAATCTTCAAATATTGAATCCTTATTGAACATGGAAAAAAACCTGTTGGCCTTCATTTCACTAAGTTCTAGAGGTATTCACTGAAGGAAAATTTCATACATGCATTCTTTAGTGTTCAAAACCCCAAAACAGGGTTTCATACTCGTTAGCACCAAAATGATCATAAAACTCACAAAACTGCATGGAATTCAATCCAACAAACTAAAAATGAAAATTAATACATGCATTTAATGTTTCCCATATATTTTAGACCATGAACCACTTGTACGGGGCTGTACAGTGGTCTAAAACATAGATTTACCAGTCAAAACTTAGAATTTTACACTAAAAACAAAGAATACTTCTTGATCTTCTTCATTTTTTCCATACTCTCACCTCTTCCTCGAGGTTCTCCTCACATTTATGGACTCATAAAAACATTAAAAAAAGGCCTAGAGCTAACATTATACTTAGCTAACCTTGCATGCACCTAACTCTACAACTTTTGCATCTTTTAGCAACTTTTCTGACCACATTTTGCCAAATTGCAAGCTATGACACAACTGAACTCCCTTAGCTCCAAATACATTATAAAATTGTCTAATTGACCTGATTGAACACAAAATAATCAACATTAATTAAAATCCTAGCATTTGACCATGATCACTAAAGATGACCTTTTTGACAAAATTGAGCTTACAAGGTGCTCCTGCACTAGAGGCCTCTAACATTGATTTTGAATATACCCTCCTTGTTTCAAGAATAGAAAGGACTAAAGCAAGGGTTTAGTGTTTAGATGCATTAGAGAGGGTTCCAGCGACTAAGATACAATAATATATCAACAATTTTCTCTGTTGTGAATGCTACAAGGAAGTGAATGTGAATTGGTTAGTTGAGCATTGAATTGAGGTTTTTGAGATTGAAGATTGTTTGAAACTAATATAATTGTGTTTGTTGAAGGTTTTATCTCCCTACTCTGCATCATAAACCTAGGGTATAAGTTGTTGCCACCAAAATGAAAACTAAAGAATCTTGTGTTTATTGTTCTCAAAACTGAATTTGTGATTGTCAACGAAGTCATGAAGAATATGAATTCAAAGAAGGGTTTGTGATGCTATATCTTATAATTATTCACTATCTATTTTGCAATGAGGTAACTTAGAAAGACAATAAGCATTCTCAATTTCACAAAATTTTCCATTTTTTCTTTATTAGAAAGGTAAATGGTATGAATGAATGAAAACTTGCATTAACAACTATGTCAACTCACTTGAATTTATCTAAGCACATGTGATGAAGGTGAATGCTTTATAGAACACAAAATTTAATGTAAACTTGCATTAACATTGATGAAAGCTATTAGGTTTTCCAAATTAGTTGAAAATAAAAGTTTTCCAAATTAGTTGAAAATAAAAGTTTTCCAAAATAGTTGAAAATAAAATGAAATAGAGTGAATTCCACTAGCCATGCTGGAAATGGACTACTATAAGCAATGCAAATAGAATTCATAAGTAAATTTGTGTTAAGTAAATGTCATGTTTTTCATTTTTTTTGTTCTTCAAACTCATAAAATTAAACCTTTTTTATGCAAATCCCATCTAATTCAATGTTGAATTCTATGTCCAATTGTTATGATTAATAAAATCATTAAAGAAATTAAGTTTATATTGTCAAAAAAAAACAAATATACTAAATATAAACATTTCAATATTACCAAAATGAATATATCACCTTAGATAATGTAAAATGATGTAGAAACTTCAAAATGTATTCTTCTACGTTGTCTACCATGCATATTGGTGGTAAAAAGGTGATGGGTCAAGCATAGATTGGTACAACATGAAGTGAACTACATAAAAAAAAGGTGTTTTTGAATCGGATAAAGCACTGAACTAGAAAAATACAGAAGCATGTGGGCCTAAATTGTGGGCTCAACCCCTATTTTACCATTTCAAGGTAAAACACATTTGGCACTCACCAAATTTGGTGCTCTCCAAATTTGGTGAGTGCCAAATGTAAGGTTTTGAAAGGGAAAGATTCCATGGAGACTAAGGGAGTGACACTCGAGATAGAGAGAGAGGTGATAGGATTGAGAGAGATTAGTCTAGGTAGTGTGGTAGTGACTGAGACTTGAGAGCGATAGAGACTTGAGAGGGATAGAGAGTTATCCAGTTATAGTGGGGGGAAATACCTGACAATGGGAGAGGGGTTGGGAGGGATGAGACCCAAGAGATACAAAAAGACCAAAGGGGGAGAGGGGGTTGGAGTGAAATATACTTTTCTAGGTAGGGTGGGAGGTAAGTGAGGCCTGACAAAGAGGGACTATGAGAGAGGGCATTGAAGTGACACAAATTAGTCTAGGTAGCATGGGAGGGTGTGAGACCCGAGAGAGAGAGTCTTGAGAGGGAGAGATTTATCTAGTTATGGTGGGGGGGAAGACCTAAGAGAGGGAGTGGGACCCTTAAACCATAAACCCTATACCATTAACCCTTAAACCCTTCAACCCTAAACCCTTAACCCTTAACCCTCTACCCTCAACCCCCCTCTCTCTCTCAACCCTGCACCATCTACCCTTAAATCATATATCATAATCCCTAAACCCTAAACCCTCTACCCTTAACCCTTAATTCCTAAACCCTCTACCCTCTACCCTCTACCCGCAAACCTCAACCCTCAACCCTCAACCCTCAACCCTCAAACCTTAACCAGGTTAAACCATAAACCCTTAAACCCTCTACCCTTAAACTGTAAATCCTATACAGGCTAAACCCTCAACCCTTAAACCCTAACCCCTTAAACTGTCTACCCTCAACCTTATGCCCTCAATTATCAACCCTCTAACCTAAACATTGGATCATCGACCCTCATCTATCTCTGTCCCTCCCTCCTCTTATCTCTTTCTAAACCCCTCTACCCTCTACCCTCTACCGTCAATACCCCCCCCTCTCTCAATCCTACACCATCTACCCTTAAACCTTAAATCGTAATCCGTAAACCCTAAATCATCTACCCTTAACCCTTAATCCATAAACCCTAAACCCTAAACCCTCTACCCTCTACCCTCAATCCTTAAACCCTCAACCCTCAACCCTCAACCCTCTACCTTTAACCAAGTTAAACCCTAAACCCTTAAAATCTCTACCCTTAAACTCTCTACCCTTAAACTATAAACCCTAAACCCCTATACCCTCTTAATCCCTCAACCCCTCTACCCTCTACCCCTAAACCCTAATCCCTCAACCCCTATACCCTCTTAATCCCTCAACCCTCAATCCTTAAACCCTAATCCCTCAACCCTTATACACTCTTAATCCCTCAACCCTTAAACCCTAATCCCTCAACCCCTATACCCTCTAAATCCCTCAACCTTCAACCCTTAACCCTTAAACACAAATCCCTCAACCCCTATACCCTCTTAATCCCTGAACCACTCTACCCTTAAACCCTAATCCCTCAACCCCTATACCCTCTTAATCCCTCAACCCTCAACCCTTAACCATTAAACCCTAATCCCTCATCCCCTATACCCTCTTAATCCCTCAACCCTCAACCCTCAACCCTCAACCCTTAAACCTCAAACCTCAACCCTCAACCCTTCAACCCTAATCCCTCAACCCCTATTCCCTCTTAATCCCTCAACCCTCAACCCTTAACCCTTAAACCCTAATCCCTGAACCCTTATACCCTCTTAATCCCTCAACCATCAACCCTCAACCCTTAAAACCTAATCCTTCAACCCCTATACCCTCTCAATCCATCATCCCTCAACCCTTAACCCTCAAACCTTAAACCCTAATCCCTCAACCCCTATACCCTCTTAATCCCTCAACCCTCAACCCTTAAACCCTAATCCCTTAACCCCTTTACCCTCTTAATACCTCAACCCTCAACCCTCAACCCTTAAACCCTAATCCCTCAACCCCTATTACCTCTTAATCCCTCAACCCTCAACCCT
>CM021102.1:835242027-835435351 GCA_007115665.2 Sequoiadendron giganteum
CTCAACCTTCAACCCTCTACCCTTAAAACCTAATCCCTCAACCCCTATACCCTATTAATCTCTCAAACCCTCTACCCTCTACCCTAAACACCCCCATCTCTCTCTCAACCCTATACCATCTACCCTTAAACTGTAAATCATAATCCCTAAACCATCTACCCTTAACCCTTAATCCATAAAACCTAAACCCTCTACACGCTACCCTCTACTCTCAACCCTTAAATCCTAAACCCTCAACCCTCAATAATCTACCCTTAACCAAGTTAAACCCTAACCCTCTACCCTTGAACTATAAACCCCTAAACCCTCTACCCTCTACCCTCAACAACCCCTTCTCTCTCTCAACCCTACACCATATACCCTTAAACCATAAATCATAATCCCTAAACCTTAAACCCTCTACCCTTAACCCTTAATACTTAAATCCTAAAGCCTAAACCCTCTACCCTCAACCCTCAACCCTTAAACCCTCTACCCTTAACCAGGTTAAATCCGAAACCCTTAAACCCTCTACCCTTAAACCGTAAATCGTAATCCCTAAACCCTTTACCCTTAACCTTTAATCCATAAACCCTAAACCCTCTAATAGAGAGAGAAAGAGAGGGAGAGGTGGTGAGAGGGACATACTTGAGAGAGAGGGAGAGATATAGAGGGAGTGAGAGAGTGGAAGAGAGATAGAGGGAGTGATTGTGAGAGGGAGAGGTGGTAGGAGGGGGAGACTTGAAAAAGAGAGAGAGGGAGAGGGGGTAGGATGAAGATACTTGAGAGAGAGAAAGAGGGATAGGGGGTGGGAGGGAGAGACCTGAGAGAGAGGGAGAGAGAAAAAGTGGGAGAGAGATAGAGGGAGTGAGGGAGAGAGGGAGTGGGAGAGAGAGAGGGAGAGACATAGAGAGAGAGAGAGGATGGGATAGAGACACCTAAGATAGAGGGAGAGGGAGAGAGGGTGGGAGAGAGACACTTGAGAGAGAAGGGGATGGATACAAAGTGGGAGAGAGGGGGTGGGAAGGAGAGACCTAAAGTGAGAGAGGGGTGAGGAGAATAAGAGGATGGGAAGAAGACCACAAGGAGTGAGAGAGAGAGAGTGAGAAAGGGGGTTGCAGTGAGACAAATTTATTTATGTACCTATGTGGGAGGGAAAGAGACCTGAGAGAGAGTATTAGATTGAGAGAGTAGTCTAGGTCATGTGGGAGGGAGTGAGACCTAAGAGTGAGACCTAAGAGAGAGACTTTAGAGGGATAAAGAGTTATCCAATTAGGGTAACAAGTTAGAGAGCATATGAAAGGTAAAACCTCAACTATCCATCTACGATCATAAACTATGCACTCTAAGCATTATCAAAGTTGTTGACAAAAGAGAGGGGAAATTTAGGTTTTGTGCAAAGCAGGTAATTTGGTGAGAGCCAAATTTGGTATTCGCCAAATGACACATCACATTTGGTGCATGCCAAATTTGTAACTTGCCAAATGTGATGTGTCATTTGGTGAGCACCAAATTACCTGCTTTGGACGTGTTAATTGATAGGATTTGCCAAATTTTTTCATATTTTTTTCCATGTTCCCCGTCTCATTTGCACGTCTTTCAATGCAACTATATAAAAAAATGTGATAGCATTAACCTCTCTCTTAGCTATCTAAATATATAATTATTTTTTCATTTTGATTTAGTTAAGGTTTTGATCCATGATTCCTTTTGTAAATGCCTCCATTTTTGGTCAAAAGCCAACATGTGCTAGTTTTAGGATAGATTTTTACTCGTTCATCGAAACGTGAAACACATTACATTTTTTGAAACTAGACTCCATTCTACACATGATGAAAAAAATCAATTTTCAATTAGTTTTCAAAAAATTTAGGGGGGATCACGCTCAAATTTTAGCTTTTTAGGAGGTGCCCACTTTGAAAAATCATAAAATATTATATATTCATTAAAAAAATTATCCGAAAGAACGAGGATAAACTACATGGTGTTAACTAATTTCTCACTGATGGGATTTTTGAAATTCTAAAAAAAAATTAATCAAAAAGGGGGGAGCCCTTAGGTAGTATGCTATTGTTTTTAATAAAATATAAAAATAGGACCTATTTTGCCCTGCCCCCCCTTTTTGAGACCCTTCATCTTCATGAATTTCAAAAAAAAAAAAAAGCTTAGAAACTAGACTCGAAGCATTTCAACTTTTGTTCTTGCTGCATCTTGAAATTTTGAGCATAACTATCTTCATTTTCTCATGCAAATCAGATTTTGCTGATTTAAGAAAAAAAAGTGGCATTTTAAGAGCCAAAATTGTGTCATAGATTGGTGCACGTACACTCTAACTAAAATATAGCAAAAGGGAACCTGTAACTAGGTTCAAATATTTCCTGAAGTTACTATATTCTACCATGGAGACACTCAATTACAAACACACTTTAATTAACTAACATTCCTATGATTTACAAAGCATGTTCTTTTCCCTTACAAACTTGTCTTGCACAAATTAATGCACTAAAATAACTTGAGACATATATAGCCAGAAATTTCACTCTAGACCAATTCCTTGAGCATATTACATCTTTGTATATATAACATTTCATTTACATTGCATTCAATTCCTTCAGCGGTTGCAAAGATTGCTTGCAATCAATACATGCCATTCACCAATACATCCCACCTACATAAGAAATCTCCCTTGGATATTTTGATAGGTACATTTTGACCCAAACTTTATTGGAAAGATCAAATTAAAGAAGAAACTGGATTTGCTTCATTTCTTCATCAAATTCATATTGTTTCATTTGGAAACCTCAATGCAACAACAAGCGAAATTGATAGGTACCTTTCGACCCAAACCTTATTGGAGAAGATCAAATTAAAGAAGCAACTGAATTTGCTTCATTTCTTCATCAATTTCATATTGTTTCATTTGGAAACCTCAATGCAACAACAAGCCAAATTGATAGGTACCTTTTGAACCAAACCTTATTGGAGAAGATCAAATTAAAAAAGCAACTGAATTAGCTTCATTTCTTCATCAATATTCATATTGTTTCATTTGGAAACCTCAATGCAACAACAAGACCAATTGATAGGTACCTTCTAACCCAAACCTTATTGGAGAAGATCAAATTAAAGAAGCAATTGAATTTTCTTCATTTCTTCATCAAATTCTTATTTTATTTGGAAACCTCAATGCAACAACAAGCCAAATTGATAGGTACCTTTTGACCCAAACCTTATTGGAGAAGATCAAATTAAACAAGCAACTGAATTTGCTTCATTTATTCATCAAATTCATATTGTTTCATTTGGAAACCTCAATGCAACAACAAGCCAAACCACTTTGAAACAATAGCTCACATCATTATCAAGCTTCAAAGCAACTTATTCATCAACAAACATAGCTGATCCAGCCAACAAAAGAGTGATCAACAAATTTGAAACCAAGCAATCCTTTCATTAAACATGACTGTGATTAGCATCTTGAGTACCCATTTTAGTGCCTCTAATATTTAATGCATGGTTTTTTCTAGATTCTTCATTGTAGATCTATAAACCCAAAATTTCTAATTCACTGGATGCACATACATGTATGTATACATATGTGTATGTACATGTGTGTGCATATATATGTGTATGTGTGTATGTACATGTACATATATGCATGTATATGTGCATGTATGTGTTTACACATATGTGTGCACACACATATGTGTGTACATGTATGCATGTTTGTATTATATACATGTGCATGTGTGTATGCATGTATACATATGCATATATATATGTATCTATGTGTATGTGTGTATGTACATGTACATGCATCTATGTATGTATAACATGTGTGTATGTATGTACATGTACATGTATGTATGTATATATGTGTGTATGCATGTATGTATGCACAAATATATATATATATATATACATGTGCATGTGTGTATGTATGCACATGCATGCATATGTGTATATGTACATGTATATATGTATATATGTATAATGAATATATGTGTATGTGTGTATGTATATATGTAAATATACATGTACATGCACGTATGAATACATGTGTATATATGTATGTACTTGAGTATGTATGTATAAATATATGTACGTGTGCATGTACATATATATTTATGCATACATAAATTCAAGTATATACATATATACACATATATACATATGTCATGTACATTGTGTACATTTATGTATATATATACATACATATGTATGTATGTACACATGTGTACATACACACATACACATATATGCATGTACATACAGATATATACATGTATATGTACACACATACACATATATATGTACATACACATGTATATATAGATATATCCGATATATTTTTAAGCGAATTTTTACTCTAGTCCCATTCTTTGGAAGATAATTTTGATAAGTTTAAATTAGAAATGATTTTATTAAATTGTAATCTTACACTATGAGATTTGAGTTGTGAATTGAACTATGAAACCTACCTTGAACAAAGAATTAATCATGAATCAAAACATAATAAGAATATGAGATTTCTATAAACCATGAGCTTTAAATGTCAAATTTAGATCGGGTCGTATGAGCTTGGCCCTAAAATGTGAGAATATGTTTAGAGATAAAATGATAATTTATGTATAAGAAAGCTTTGACAAGACTAAATTATACAAGAAATTAAAACTTGATTTCTAAATTATTATGCATTGACAATTTACTTGATTGCTATTATGAGATTCTTGAATATAATTAACGGTTAATTTTATGTTTTTTATCTAATGAATTGATGGTAGATAATTTTGTTTCCCAATCTATCTTTAATGGGATCACATAGAATTTTTAAATGGTTTTAATTATACAGGGTTCAAAGCTAGTTTTGCAACTTTTATAAAATTTCATTTTTCTTAGGTAAATCTATTATCATTTCCATTTGTGTTCCAAACATAGTTTGATGTTTTGATTACCTAGATATCTAGATCTATTTAATGCATATATATATATATACATACACACATACCCGTAGATCTATTGAAAATATTGTACTTTAAATTTATATATATTTGTTTTAGTTTTGAAATTTGATTTAAATTCAAGTTTAACATGTTGTTCATGTATATTTTATTTTAATGATATGTAGATCTCTAGATTTATATTTAAATCTATATATATCATGGCTGATGAGGGATCTCACCATTCCCCTTGTTGTAATCAAGAGCTCAAAATAGATCAAATTTATATCAGGATAGTATTGTCATGATATAGTTGTATGGTAATCTCTAGCTAATCACATCAAGCAACCATGCATAATCAAATTCCATTGCACTTTCCTAGAATTAACTTATAAACACCTTTATATTGGTTATAATACAAAAATAGACATTATCATGTACCACACTCTATTAAACTAATCAAATTTTAAAGACATAAGAAAATCTTGGCAAAAAATTTAATATGATTAATCATAAAAATCTCTTCATTAGATAATTATCCATCATAATAGTCTATTCAATTAATACAAAGAAATAATGTTATACAAGGGTTAAGCTCGTTGTCTAGTACATAAGATTTCCTTGTAAATTTTTATCATCATCTTCTAAAAGTTAGATTTGGTTTGATAAAACCAATCTAGAATGGATATATGCTAGTAATGGATATCTATATCAGTTATAATAGAATGCATATCTATTTTATAAAATAAACATCCATTGCTCAAAACAACTATGCTTTATTCAAAATAAAAATTTGTTATTCAAAATCCAAAAAATAACACTTTAGTAAAATAGGCCTAAATTTTGTGTTACTTTAATTAAAATTTTGATTTTTAATAGGGATTGAAAATATGATTAAAATATATATACAATAGATCAAGTATTTTTCTAAATTTTGTGTTACACGAATCCATCAAAGAAGAAAATTTATTTAAGAAGAAAATTTCTAAATGGATTTATTTTGATTAAGGTAAGTGATTTTAACTAGAGCTATGAACTAGAATACATGGGAAGGACCTAGACCCCAATACAACCTAGCCACAAGGGTGAAACAAATATCTCACAAGAAGAGAGTTATAAAAAATTGTAGTAGGGACTAGTAGAAATAAAGCCCCTAATAAATCCATAGTTGAATAATAGACACAAGAATTACCAAAATATTCAAGGAGGATTTAAGATAAACCTTTAACCAAGGAGCTCTATCTATTGTCTAGAAAATATTGCTTAAGGATGTTATATTTTTTTTGTTTAGCTATAAGGTTGTAAGGTTTGTCGACCTATCACATTTAGAGAAAATTTTTTTGAGGATATTAAATTTTTCCCTTGTTAATTGTAACTTCTAATTTGTCCATTATATGTTCTCTTTCCAAAGGAAATTTTTATGTTATAGTTAGGGTTATTATGGATGCTAATGATAGTGATTAAATGGATGAATTAGATGTGACATGATTAGAATGAGATAGGATGGATTAGAGACATGTGATATATGGATTAAATTATTTGGGTACATGATTAAGATAAAGTGGATAATTAAAGAATGATTAGGGCACAAAAATAATAAATAAAGATGATTATATGAACATGATTAGTGTTGGACTAACCGCTAGATCTCCCTTTGGGTTCATGACATGATTTAACTGCCTCCTTATCAATTCATGACATGGTTTAACCGCCTCCTGTGGATCTTAACTGACGCTTGTATCGGGCATTGATAGGTCAATATTTTGGTGCGATGACAAAGCCAAAAATTGGTATCAGAGACGATCACGGGTTCAAAACCCTTGAGTGATGTTGAGGGGGGGAGTTTTGGACTAATCATCAACATCTCTCTTCAGGTTCGCGACATGGTTTAACCGCCTCCCATGGATCTTAACTGATGCTTGTATCGGGCATTGATAGGTTGATATTTTGGTGCAAATTAGGATTAGAATGGTGATTATTATAGAACATGTGATCTAATAAATGATTAGGAAGGGCTGATGCAAGAAGTTGGGTCCACAAAAAGTTCAAAAAGTGGAAGTGTTTTTGTTGTTTTTCATAATTTGTCACACTTGGACTAAAAATTTGAGGCACTTACACAATGAATTTTTAAAAAAATCAGTAATATGAAATTTTGAATTTTGAATCTAGTTTCTAAATATGTAAATTATTCAAATACCCAAATTGTAGAAATTAAATTTTGATAGGGATCTATAAAAACCACTTTTTAAAAGTCCCTATTTTTTTACCATACCATGCACGTGTACGGACACCACTTTTTGACCCAAATAAAAGTATTTTGCTAATTCCTTTTGAGAAAAGAGAGCTAACAACATGAAGATTGATGAGGAATTTTTTTTGTAATTTTTTGTTGAATATTTTTTTTTTTATTAAATTTTTATTGGCCTTAATTGTTGTTTTTAAAAATCAACGTGTATGGACAACATAATTTGACCTAAACTAAACATTTTTTGAAACTTTTTTTTTTTCATTCTGTAAAGAATTGTCTAAAGATTGATGTCATATAATTTTTTTTACAAGAAACTTCACCAAAAAAAAGTTATTAAAAAACAAAAAAAGTCTGATATTTCATGTTTAAGGACTAGTTTGCTTTGAAATTAATTTAAAAATATCAAATATAATCCAATATTAATAAAAATTATATATTTGGAAACTAGAAATCGTGTTCTGTAATGGGTTTTAATTTTATAGATTGATTCAAAAAAAAATCCATCAACCATACTGTCAAAGATGGACATTCTTCTTCAATCTGCCTTAGTTTTTTAGTTGCAGGTCAAAGGCTAAGGCTCGGATTGCCAAGCCTTTCCCGAGCCTAAAACCAAGGCTGCAAGTGGGTTGGAGATTCAAGTTTTTAATAACGCGTATGCATTTTTAAAAACGCGTACGCGTTACAAAACGCATATGCGCTCTTTATTTGTTTGATTATTTAAAAAAAAAACTTTTTAGAAACGCTGCGACGCGTTTCTAAAAAGTATTTTTTTAAAATAAATGACTTGTATGCACTCAAAAACGCGTATGCATTTTATAACGCGTGCGTTTTATAACGCATACGCATTTTTTTAGGCTCGGGTACCCAATGCATAACGCATACGCATTTTTTTAATAACGCGTACGCGTTTTTTAATAACGCATACGCGTTTTCTAAGATTTTTTATTTTTGCCTAAACTTCCCTCTCTCGTGGACCCAACTTCTTGCACTTACCCAAGGGATGATTACATGGTTAAATGGGCTATTAGGATACTTGGTTCAATTAAAGATGATTAGGACGAAGGGGGATGCTTAGGATGAAAATAATAATTTTCTAGGATATGACATATTAGGATATGAAAATGGATGATCAAAAATTTGAAGGTGAACAAGTAAGGTCATTCCATGTCAACCATAAATTTATACAATCAAGGAATAGACATGATTTAAAGGAATTTCTAGGCAAAATGTGAACTTTTTAATTTAGGAATTGCATATTATACATATGTGCATGTGTACATGATCTAAGATTCAAAAAAATAAATTGAAGATTCATGTGAACTTAAAAAATTATTCCATGCACGTCCAACATATATAATTTTTAATGTAAAATTGGAAATAGATGAATTCAAGGAATTTAGGCAAAATGTTTAAAAACATTTTTAAAGTCACTAGGTTTTGTATCAAGCATATATATGATCCAAAATACATATTTAAGTGGAGTTTCAAGTTCAAGTAAATTATGAAATCAAAGATTCTTGAACTAAATTAAGAATACCATATGGAACAAATTTATTTATATATACAATTTCAAAAATATTTATGACGAAGCCTTTGAAAAAACCCATTCTAAATCATGCCACATGTCCAATCAATATATAAATATATATAGATCCAGAGATCTATAAAAAGTTTGAGTACACACATGTGCATATCCAAAAAACAACTTAAAGCTCCTAGTACATAAAATCTGGATCCTCTCTATCTTTAATTATCTCTAAATTTTTTTCATGATCTTCAATAGACAACCTCCACTTTTGTTTGGCACGTCCTTTTTTAGGTAAAGTTTCTAAATTTATTTTTGTTGCTATAACTAACTGACTGTAATGTAGAACCTTTTGTCCTGGCATATAATCAACAAAATATATACCATTTCATCTATCTTTATTTGTTGATAATATGTGCCTTCAATAATGACTAATCCAATGGGATACTCTTGTCCATCACCATCTATCATTGATTCCACCAATTTTCTTTTTGGTTGTGTACATCTTAGTAGATAGTAATCTACACCTTCCACATTGTGAGGATCTGCAACAACAACAAAAATATCTCCAATACACACACCACATGTAAAGTAAATACAAAATTTGAAAATATATTTTTAATCAATTTTAAGTAGATTAAACACATGCTTGAAACTTATTAAACATAGAATATATATGAATCAAATTTAACTAGATTAAGATCAATTTCCATACCTGTAACAACTAAATTAGATACATGTTTGTAATCAGCTGAATATAGAGGATCCTAGACATCGACATTATCATCTTCAACAAAAGGAGGCATTGATATTAATTGTTTCATTTCCCATTGTGAAACATACCCAGATGCTCTAATATTCTCACATGTTGAAAAATATTTGCATTGTTCTTAATGTAATCAACACAAAAACATGTTTTTTTTCTCACATTAATTGCATAAGACTTACTACTTCCCGTTGTCATGCCATGAATTGCTTGACAATTATAAGGATTTGATCAATCAATATTTGTAAATTTAAATTTGAAAATTCAATTAAAAATCATGTACACTTGAACTTTGAAATTCAAAATTTTAACAAATTTTGACTAGATGTACCTGTATCTTCCCAAAAATACCATGTGTTGTATGTTGAGTCGCGAGCGGAAAAATGAATTTTACACCATTCAACAATTTCATTTGCATTTTGTATGGCATTACCTGCAAGTACACATGTTGGCACAATTTGTCACCTGTTACTTTCAAGGAACTTAAAAGAATTTTTAATTTAATTTAAATATATATCTAATCTTTTCAAAAATATATCTACATTCCATATATATATATGGTGAAAGTTACCAACAAGTTCATGTTGACGAAGTGCACGCTTCACACATGCTCCTACTCCATCGTGCTCTCCTTTTCCATGTCCACTCGTAAAAATTCCACAAAAAAAGGGTGTTGTGTCTAGCATGTTGATGGCTTAACCAAACAAAATATTTTGAAGACTTAAATTGTCCTGCATGAAGTTACAAATAATTACACTAAAACCAAATTAGCTCTTCAAAAAATTAATTATATATATATATATATATAGTGCAATTAGACTTGATTTAAGTCTCAAAATTAAAAGTAAATATAAATAAATACAATTTTAAAAAACAATGTACACTTACTAGCACATCCATCAGACCATATCCAGTGTTGTTCTTGATTTATGCCACGTCGTCTTAGGTCTTCAAAAAACATTTTGAAACAATGAGCTACATAGCTTCTATCATGATTCATATCATAACTGATATAAAAGTGAACCTCTTTGATGATAATTCGATCATCTTTGCTACTTTGTATTCCATCGACCTCTAATTTGGCATGCCTATAGAAAACTTGCACAAAGATTGCAACTTGATCTGAATGATAATATTGATTTTGAATCTCAATTTGAGGACTAAATGTATGGTTCTCAGAGAAATCTACAATAGAGAGAATACAACTTGGTGGAAAACAATTCTTTGAATCACAAATTTTTTTAGCTTGCCATCTTGCACCATGACAATGTTGGCTATGTGGATATATGATATTGTGAAATTTACTCATGAATTCACTGTAAGACAATCCACTCTCTTTGAGAATAATTTTTTGGCCTCAACTCTTGACTTCGTTAAGTATGTCTCATATTCAAATCTCTTCCAAACAACTTGCATTTCATTACTGTCAACATGTAAAAGATTCTTCAAATCTCCACAATCATTACATACATTTTTTATACATTGAACATTGAATTCTTTCGAATCTTCTGATTTTTGGCATACAAGAGACTTCACAAATTGTGTTGTACTTCTAGGGATGGCTAAATTTTGATCAATTGTTGTCATAGATTTTTTTATATGATTGTAGGTGTAGATCAAATTCAACATGATTTTGACAACAACAAGTTTCATGTACTTTATTTATACGTACAAATGATGGTCGTAGTGTCTCAAACATCCTTTGACAAATCTTCACATTTGAAAAATCTTGCTTGAATTCTTCAAAAAGTTCACTTTGTGTTGTATCTATAAAATGTTTTGGATGAGAAATTTTTGTACCATCTTCACTTATTATTTGTATAGTATCCCTTCTATTGGATGAAACACAAGAGTAAGTAGTTCAATATACAACCACCTATTTCTTTACATCTTCTGAAATTATATCTTTCTGGGGAACCCTACAAATGTTTACCCAATTTTTCTCAAAGTTTTCATCTATTTCATTTCTCTTTTCAATATACCTTTGAACAATTCTCCTAGAAAAAATTAGTAATTCAGAAATTGCTTGAACTTGTCTTCTATGTGATGATTTTTTACTGGAAATTTCAAAATGGAGTGACTAGGTAAGTGACCATTGCCTCTCATTTCAAGAAGCAATTTGGAAGCCATGTCTCCTCTTTTGGAAACACAAAAACTATCTATTAATGCAAAATAAGTTATTTTCTTGATGAAGACATTTAACTTTACAACATGCAAAGAATTTCATATCCATCATCAATTCTGTCAGCTTGGCTAAAGGCAGAAATGATTTCACTACAAGTACGATAGTTCGGGACACATTGCCTTTCAACTCCTGCAACAAAAAGTTTATAAGCGTTATCAAGTTTCCCAGCCATGCAGAGAGCACTGAGAAGAATAGCCAGTGTACCTTGACATGGAAAACAACCAGCTTCTATCCCATCATCTAGAACTTTGTAGGCCTCATCCACTTTTCCCAAACTACAAAGAGCATTTAACAGTTTACTGTATGTAATATTATCAGGAATAAACCCTATTTTTGATCTTTCACTGTACAGATCAATTGCAACATTAAAACTTTTATCTCTGTAGAGCAAACAAACTACAGGATTCATAGTCCTTGTGTCAGGGACAATATTATTATCTTTCATACTATTCAGCAAAAAACTGACTACTTTGTGTCTATTATTTTTCAAAAGGCCAATTAGCAATGCACCATAGCATTGCGAGTTGGGATGAAAACCTTCTGAAACCCTTTTTATAAAGTGATATAATGCATCATCTACTTATTCTCTCCTAGAAGGCACGCAATCCATGTGTAATGTACTTTATACATTGGAATCAACCCTACTTTTCTAGACTCTTCAATTAACATCCTTGCTTCACCAAGTTTTCTTGCTTTGCCGAGCAATGTTAACAAGTGAAACAACACCAATCTCATTTCGCTACAAGCTCAAACACGGGCAATTTCTGCAAACTTTCAATCAATCTCTGAAAAATACAACCGCCCAAAAACAAAAAAAACTCGCCCAAGATAATTACTGCCAAAGTTTTAATAAATACAATTTGGAGCAAAGTTTTTACTTCAGTAATTTTGAAATAATAGAGTCAGCTTTTAACAAGTTCTAGAAACTGCGGTATACTGAAACCCTAAAACCTTGGATCCATTATCGTGGAAAATGGTAAGAAAAATATGCAAGTTAAATGAAACGTTGAAGCTCTCGAATACAATGTAGAAACCCTCTATCTTATTCACGGAACAATGGAAGCATGTCGCATCAATTCCTCCGTCGAAAGCGTTTGAGGGTGAAGAAGAAATAAAAATTGATGCAGATTATAACCTCAGTATCTGCAAATGAGGCTTCAAATACCCCTTTCAGCCTATGTGTTAAAACTCCATAACAAAACCTGCAGCTAGAAGATTAAACTTACAACAAAAAAAAACAGAATCCATAGGATTTTCATCCATCCTGGTACCAATGGGCTTTTGGAGAGATTAAAATTGTTTTAACCTCTGTAAACCAAATAAAGAGAAGCAAATAGACATGGAATCTCAAGACTAGGATGATTCCTAACAACTGAAACAAAACAAGGAGTTAAGAATACATCTCACAATGGTCATTTTACTTGTAATTGTAAACTTACAGCGATGGGCCAAATTGTAATTGTAAACCCCGTCAAACTAAAACCAATAAATTCAACAGAAACATTTTTTAGTAGCTCTAATACAAATTCGACTACCAGGAAATCACAACGCCTCATTTGCTTTAGTTTGTTGTAAAGTTCATGATAGTGCTATAAGGCCTCCAAAATTAGAGGGCAGTTATTTGGATGCTCATATATAGTTAGGATGGTGCTATTTATTATACAATGTATTCAATCCTTTTAACATTATATATAAGCCTGGAATGTAAAAAAAATGAATCAATATATACAAAGTTTTCAATTAAAATTTCGCTACCAACTAAGCAGGAAAGGCTGCTTCAATTGATTGTAAACATTGATCTCAAGATTATAATTGGTTACAGCATTGGTTTGAGGTTCCAGGAATTGGCTATTGATGAGGATTCCCTACCCAAAATCACAGGAAATATCCAAATCCGATCAACACCTAAATGTTAGGAGTACCTGTCATAATCAAAAACTTATTTAACTTAAGCATCGGAAATAGAATACATGTATAAAAAACAAAATTAGAAAAATTATTCTTCTGAATTGAACAGCTCTTAATAGTTGTTATGTCTTAAATTGTTTATTATCTACTTCATACTATTCTTATTTTAAAAATAATTTTAACTGAATATTATTGAAGATAGATATATAAACTCACCCTTGACAACCATATATATTACGAAAGCTTGACAGTAGTGTTCAAAAACCCTGGACCATATTAATGATATTGGTAGGGTGATTAGACAGAGAGCTAAGAGAGGTGCTTAGCAGAACATTACAATGCCGTTATTCAACCGAAAATTATGACATATCGACATAGAGGTAGAGATAATATAACACAGAGGAGTTAACCAAAGATTCCTCTTATGATATTAAAGAAGCAAGATTTAAGAAAAGCAACAACACAAGAACCCTAAGGTGAGACTAAGTACAAGCTAAGATGACCCCGTCTTAAAATACTAAAACCAAAACATAAAATGTATCTACCTCAAGATATCCAATAACTGATAATGGATTAAAAGACACTACTTAAAATTGAAAAGTCGATATTTAGTTGAAATAGGAAATTTAAATAATAGACCTTGGTTTAAAGCAAAACGTCGTTAACAAGCATAATGAATGCAAATGTAGAAGGCAAATCCAATGCAAATCTAGAAAGGAACAATGATTTGAATAGATAATAAGAAACTAATTTCCATATCCTAACAAACATAATTAATACAAATCTAAAAGAGCAAAATGCTTTGAATAGATGATGAGATACTAGTCATACCTTTGTTATTTCCATATCCATAGATAATAATTTTCTCTTTGGATAGACTGTAAGGCCAAATTATGCTAAGTTTGGAAGAAAATGTCCTAAAAAAGTGCTGGCAGACATATGTATATGGACGCCGCCTTCTTTAATAGCTCGACATACCAATAAAAATCAGTCTAGGAAACATGGATTTGGATAAGCTATACAAATATGAATTGTACCAACTTCCTCCATAGCCTTGATGAGATTCAATTGATCAGCATTCTGTTCTCTTCCCTGGAAATGACTACATCAAACTTCTTGATTGGGTTGCATAATAGTCTAGGGATCCCTGCATATGGGTATCATTAAAACGATACGATATTCATTAAGAAAAAAAGTTGTTCATTGCTTACTGTATGCTGTGAAAAATAGTGTATTAGTGACTCACATAGAGCATAATTTCTCCTTTGGCTGTGAATAGCTCTAGGGCTGGACCTTGACAGGATTAGTAGCTGTGGATTCCCTAATAAAAAGAAATGAGGGGTGGGCTTTGGTAAGGCTTGCATTCGATAATAACCCCATGGCGGCCAATTTAACCGTCTATTACCTGTCTAACAACTGATTGAACTTATCTGTGAGATATTCTAATTACATACAAACGAGAAATATACAAAAGAAAGACTGTTCTAGCATTTATATTTATAGCCAAGAAACTTTTGATCTCAAGGATCAATATAAGAAAAATTCATCACAATAAAAATAGTACATGTGTATCAGATAGTCTCAGAAATTTACAGCATGCCCACATTAGGGCTAAAGCTAATTAAAAGTATGCCTCCGGGGCATATAGAAAATTTTAAGGGCGTGGGGAAAACTGTGCTCTTATTTTGCTTGTAACCATTGAAAATTTCCTTCTGCTGCTACAGGATCAACTTGGTTTGATATACATCTTTATCACTAAATGCAGTTATTATCCAAATACAATCCTTGGATCCACCAAGGCGACTCAGGACAAAATCTTTTTCACAAAGGATTTCGTCAAATTCAGCTTTTTTCTGAACATCGCTGTTACATCTGCAGACAGAAACCATTTGCCATTGAGAAGAAGCCTCGTCCAATTCAAATATAAACATAAATTTCCTCCCAATGGGTGGATCCCATACTGCTACTTTAACACTTTTTCCTAGCACACGTCCTTTCAATCGTCCACCATATTTTTCCTTTGCATGAACAATTTCTCCGCATAGATTGTAGGAAGCCAGAGCATGCCCCTCCAATGGAAAACAATAAACTGTTTGGTTGCACTCTGTTCTGTAAGGAGCCCAATTTGCAAATATTGTGGTTTTCTCCACAACTTTAATTTCCCAAGAAGATGTAGCAGATCTGTATATCAAAAGACAGACAGTTTGATTCAAACCACCTAAAACAATCACTTGATAAGTCTTGGTTGTTGAATCAACAACAAGATCGATGACAACTGGTTTTATCATCTGATGTTCTTTTCCCATGATCGGATCAGGCAGCTGCCGAGCTTCCATTGTTAATGGATTGACAACTTGAAACATTCCATCAGTCTTGTTCAAATAAAGCAAAAGACCTCCATCTGCAGCTTTGAGAAGCCAAGAGGAACAATCAAACATCTTCTTTTTGAACTCTCCACTGCGATTACAAATCTCAAGCCCACCGTCACAGTGATCCAAAACAAGCCACTGCTCGCTATTCTTCTCCTCTCACAGTTTGTGAAAGAGGGGAGAAGAGCAAACAATGTTTCGCCATGAATGAAAAACTATCTGAGCTTGAAAACGTTAGGAAGAGGCAGCCTAGACAAGATTTCTACACTGATTTCCTCTGGAAGAAGTTCAAAATAATTCCCAGTCTTTTCGCTTTTCTTGAATAACTGGATGCCATAACAGTTATGGGGACTAGAACTGTTTGCAATATACGGTACTGAACACTGAGCAGAACATAAATAGGAGAAATTTATGAGATTTTTGCTTTTTCTGTTTTCTTGAGATTTCTTTCTTAAATCACAATTTACCAGAAAGTCTGAATTCTTAAATTGCAAGTGTCGATAAAAAGGGTCTGGT
Source organism: Sequoiadendron giganteum (assembly GCA_007115665.2). Taxonomy (NCBI): domain Eukaryota; kingdom Viridiplantae; phylum Streptophyta; class Pinopsida; order Cupressales; family Cupressaceae; genus Sequoiadendron; species Sequoiadendron giganteum. Next base: position 835,258,464 of record CM021102.1, read on the forward strand.
GTATTAAGATTATATTATTATAATATATTAATAATAGATAAGTGTTAATGAATATTATGATTATTTTTATATTACATCAAAAATGTTTTCTATATGAACATTATCCATCGATTTTAAATCATCCTAATTGAGAATAATATTAAAAATAAATAAAACATTTTATACAAAGAAATAAAGTAAAAATTCAAATATTCTTTCTACATTTCCACTATAAAATATGTTTTACATTCATATTATAAAAGTCAGAAAAAAAAAAAACAGAAACCAAAGAATTAGATATTGTTTCTAATTTTTCACTAATATTCAAAGTGTATAAATTATATTATTATTATATATAATATAAGTTGTTATTTCTACTTTTCAAAAAATATATATTTTTATGTCATTTTTTATTTTAAATTATTCGCTGATAGTTAAACCACTCTTGAGTTGTCAGAAAAGAACTTTCATTTGCCATTAAATGGTAAATCCGTTGGTCTTTTTTGTCGTTAAATGGTAAATCCTTTGGTCTTTTTTGTCGTTAAATGGTAAGAGATAAATAAATATTCATTTTCCAATTGGATAGAAAATTCTATTTTCATGTGCAGTGTTTTTGGCCAATTTGGTGGCAACTTTCTTTTTCCACCTCATTGCTTTAAGTTTTAAATCTTAATGCAAATATATTTTTTAAAATAGATAATATGCTTTAGCAACTTTCTAGCAGTGGGATGGGAAATTCTATTTCCATCTATAGTGTCTTTTGTCAAATTGATGGTAACCTTCTTTTTGTTCACTTGCATTGCTTTAAGTTTTAAATCTTAATGCGAATATTTCAACATTAGATAATATGTTCTAGCAACTTTTCAACAATTGGATGGAAAATTCTATTTCCATTTGAAGAGTCTTTTACCAACTTGATGGCAATTTTCTTTTTCACTTGCAATGCTTTATGTTTTAAATCTCCGTGCAAATATTTCAAAATCAAATAATATGTTGTAGTAGTTTTTCATAAGTTTTTTTCATTATTTTTAACAATTTTTATATTTTAATATGTAGATAAATATGATTGATTGTCTATGTTTTTTTATAAGAGTTTCCTATATATATAGTTGAATTGAAGAATAAATATACTTGAATTCAATAATTACTATAGAAAAGAACTCTTCACAACACAAAATTCATTTGAATTTTTTTATTACAATTTTTTGCAAATAAACAACTAGTAATATCAAAATTTCTATTAAATATTCTTTTTTTGCATAGTAATATCATATTTTCAACCTATTTTATTGTCTTTATATTCTATGTTGTAAGAATCGTTATAGATCCAATTTGCACACTAGAAAGAGTTTGCAGCAAACAACATATTGAAGAAGACAAATTTGAACAGTATGTTTACTATGAAATTTTTGATTGTTATTATATACTTGAATTACATTGTAATAGTATTTTCTTATCAAAAATGCATTCCTCTCCTTAATTTTATTCAGTTTAAGCCATTTTGCATATCTAGGAAAGTCATTAAGGGAAGAATAAGAATTATAGGGGATGGAGTTTGAACCTTTGGGTTTGCCAGCTCGATAATTATCTTCAAATTCAATGTGATTGATCAATTGGGCATTAATATCTAAGGTTTGAAATCACCAAAGTATCCATATTTTTTCAAAATAATATTTGAATGTTAGGAAAATGCAACACTGGATTAACAATGGATTAGGGTCCTATTCTGTGTTTCAATTTCACAATTGTCCCCCTTTGAGCACCATGTTCCTACTTTGATTTTCACATGTGCTTGCACCATGCATTAAGGATTACATGTTGTTAGTTGCCTACTGCCACCACACAATATCAATTATAGTATTGTATATAATTGTTGGGTGATATCTAGTAGCACTAGTTAATGATCTCACCTCTATGTAACCAATAAGAGATTTTTCCCAATTGGGGTGTCTGCTACAAGTGAGCACCTAATTGTAGAACATTTGAATCTCAAGTCTATTTAAATTTATATAGGTGTCCAAAAATTAGGCTTGGTTGAATGAAGAACTTAGGATAGAGTTGGAACAAGCTTGCATGCATAGGACTTGTAGAGTTGTGGTCATGTGTAAGACGAATTTAAAAAATAAGGAAATAACATGCACTCATGAAAGTGGTTGTGTTACTATATTCTACATGTACATCAACATTCATTCACGACTACTCCAAATTAGTACATGGTAGTTTCTTCTTGTATGATAATTATATCTAGGGGATTTGAATAGTATCTAAAAACCCTAAAAACCTTTTCGAAATAGTTATTTCCCTTACTCATTTCAATATTTTACATTATAACACAATCCCATGAACATCAAGTGACACCAATATCATATATAATAAAAAGCCACGTAATAACAACCTATTTGTTCTTGTTAAGTATTTTCAAACACACGACATCTAGGTAATTGCATCAAACAACTATTGTGAGGCAATAAATCACATCTTCATAAACAATTTAGGATAAATAAATGTAAATAAGTAAATAGTAAATAAATTATTTTAGATAAAAGAGTTAAGGGGTTTTAGGTGTGACATTTGATTCTCAGTTAACATTTAAATTGGATTTGAAATGATCAAATTGAAAAATTAAGATCCAAACAACTAAAAATATTTGTGAATGGAGGTCATTTCCATGTATGAGGAAGTGACCTTTACCACTTAGATTTTTCACTAAACTTCTATAAATGAAATTTGACTACATATTTGACCCTATTGTGTTAGGCCTTTTGTATTTGTAAACAAAAATTCATCATGGTGTTTGGAACTATGATTGAAAGTAGTGGTATTGACAATCAATGGATTTTGAAGGTTCTTTAACCAAATCCTAACTTGTGAATTTATACATTGTTGCTAGAGTACATGGATTTATAGGTATTAAATACACTCAACTCTAATTTTTAGAGCACAAATATAGGCTAATAAAGTGATAGTGCTTCCAAATTCCAAATGTTAAAATATTGAATAAAAAGGAAAGATAGACATACACAAGATTGAGAAATCTCAATGCAACATACCTCTCCTTATTTATTATCTTCCACATGTATAAATATATTACATATCGCAACTACCTCTGAATAATTGAACACAACAACCTAGGCATCAAATAATCATAACAAAGGTTACAATATAAGTACAAGCTAGGAACTTATGTATTCTAATAAGGTGGTAAGTGTAGACTTCAGTACTAGGAATTTAGAATTAGATACATGTAATAAAGTATTCTAAAATATTCCCTTAATCTTTTCATTAATCAACTATATGTAGTCAATCATTCTCAATTAGAATTGGTATGAAATGAAGAGGTATTTAATTTCCAAATCCATGTGGTATCTCACATTGATGATCACAGGTCCTAAAATCTAAGAAAAATCCATGTCCATTATCTCTACTTTACAATTGTATTTAATTTAGGTTGACTCCAAAATGCTATAAATCTTGAGTACACCAAGATAGTAATTGAATGCATCCATTTATGTCCACTATAAACAAACTCTCTATTGTTTCCAAGTGAGAGAAAACCATAGTATGTCATAGTGGATTACTTATACTATAAGTCATAAGCATCCATGAACTCAACCAATCTCCGCATTATTAGATTGCTCATGCTTTATCTTAGTTGAGTCTTGTTAGCCTTGAATTTAGTGTGCTCAATTCGTGGGATAACCCCTATGAAACTTGTTTCTTTCCTAGCCCACATACTCTAAGGAAACAAAATGAGGTGAGTTGCATTGGTCCTCATGCATGGCACCCCATCCTCAAAAAGTCATTCCTAGCATTAACCTTTGTTAGTTCATCAAAATTCACATTTTAAACCAATTTGTGAAAATTCAATTTTGGGAGTTAGAAAATTTTATGCACATGCAAGAGCTCTGGTTTTTAGTGCCTTTGCATATTTTCCATGCCTTAGTCATTTTCTAGCACATGTAATGTCAGGGTTTTTTAGCGCCCTTGCATATTTTCCAATATGTAGTGTCGCTGAATTTTTTCACTCTTTCACATGTAATGTCAGGGGTTTTTAGCTTGCCCTTGCATATTTTCCAACATGTAGTGTTGCTGATTTTTTTCTCTTTTGCACATGTAATGTCAGGGTTTTTTAGTGCCTTTGCATATTTTCCATGCCTTAGTCATTTTTTGGCACATGAAATGTCGGGGAATTTTTGAGCCTCTGCATCTCAAACAACAAGTCATATGCAGAAACTCTGTTTTCCACCGCCTTTACATGTTGATATGCAGAAGCTTTGTTTTTCATTGCCTTTACATGTTGATATGCAAAAGCTCTATTTTTCACTGCCTTTACATGTTGACATGTAGAAGCCTTTTTTTTCACCGCCTATTCATGAAAATACCAAGTCTTTCCCAAGATACCAAAGCGATGATTTTTAGTGCTCATACATCAAAATGAACTTATGAAGTTTTTCTAGCATGCAGAGGCAACATTTTTCAATGCTTATACACCAACGGAAATTCCTTAATGTGTAGGGGCGCTGATTTTTAGCGCCCTTACAAAAATTTCTAAAAAAATTATTAACACCCAAGAACTTCCAAAAATGCATTCTGAGCTTTGTTTCGCCTGTTTCGCTCAATTTTTCTCACTCCATTGCTCACATCCACTTGCTAGTTTGCTCATTTATACTCCGTTCTCCATCATCATTGCATCCAACTTTCCCAAACCTATGAAATTGCTTAGATTTACACCCAATATCTAGTTTCTTTAGAATTTGTGTAATTACATCTAAAGTGCAATATCCCATGCTAAAACATCAATTTTTCCCACCTTTGCATAAAAATTGTTAAAGCCTAATTTTTCATACATTCTGATCTCTTGTGTCTAGGTTCCTAAGCAGTTTTGATCAAGTTCTTTCTTATCACCAAGCAAGAAGGATTTGAAGTACAACCAAAAAGTTCTTCCCATGTTTCAGTTTTCAAAGAAGTGTTCATCAATGGTTCAAGAAGAATTTGAAGACAAAGCTTTCTCAATAGATTCAATGAATAAAATGATGGATTTCCATCTTTCTCTAGATTTAAGAATTGTTCCTAAAAGGCACCGAAAAGCGTTCAACCTCATTGGAGGATTCAATCTTAAGAATCCTCATCATCTCCAAAGTACACTCTAATGCTAGATAGTGATGAAGTGCACGTCATCATGAATTTTTCATGGAGAAAGATTTTGAAGAAGGCCAAGCTTCTCCTTAGATTAGATTTCTTAGTTTTATCATTTTTCATGCTTTATGTAAATAGGTTTTGACATTTTACATGTCATTTTGAAAAATGTAATTACATGTAAAAAAAAATATGTTTTCCTACATTCATGGACAATACCTTTGAATAAGTCAATTAGTTAGTTAGGTTTTTCCTAGATTAGCTCTCCTCTCTCACCTATAAATATGAGAGAGTTCTATTGTAATTTTTACCTTTTGATCTCTAGAGACTAGATGCTGCCCAAATTTTGGTGAGCAATTGCAAAATTTGAGTTGAATGTGCATACTTGAAATTTATCAATAAAAGAAATAGATTGCTTCAAAACTTTGTTTTGGAACACATTTTCTATATATGAGATTTTTCTCATGTCACTCATTATATTTTCTTGAAATTGATATGAATGTGACATGTTATCTTTTATTAATCAAAATAGAATTCAGATATAGTATTGATAGACTTTGTGCTATCATATTGCATTTGGAGTGTGTGTGGATTTGATTTAGAACTTGAAGACTTTGTGCTATAACTTTTTATTGATACAAAAAAATTTTCTCATGGCCTAGAAAATATTTATTATTAGTTATTCCAATGTACCATAATTTTTATATAAACCAACTTCACTATTTGGAACTTCACCAAAATTTGCAATCTCTCTATCACAACTCTACATCATCATATATTCATCCTGAATTGTCTAACCAATGCATGTGTTCCATAACCATATCTAAAAATCAATTCAATAATGTAGGTCATAATATGGTGTATCAACACAATATCAAAGGATCTCGATGAAGAAGAATCGGTTGTACTAAATTATGACAATGTGCAAGTACACACTATAAACTCTAATCTCTCTCAATCAATGAAGCTAGATGTCTCAACATTTCTAACGATATGAATTATTCCAAAAAAAATATCTCCTACAAATGATTCAACTAAATATGAGCAATGAATCAAAACAAACTTTGAAAATGCTGGAACTCAACCATAGAAATGTAGAAATATATAGAAGTATATAAACAACTAAATTTTTTCAATAAAATTCTATTTTTTTGCTTCGAGAACATTTTTTTCCTATGCAAATAATCCCTAAGAAACACAACTAGAAATATAGTCATATCAATAAATATAGAACCCAAATGATTGAGCTTTCTCATATCTAAAATATTATGTGGGTTTTCAAGTTTTAGTTTACTCAATCGATATACTTGTGTACATCCAAGACACCACCTAAGAATCAGGCCTTTCTATATCAATTTTTTTAACTTTTCTACATGATGTCAATTTTCTGGTTACTTTGCATATATTCAAGGCACCATATCTCAATGAAGCCTTTTCATATGTCAAATTTTAGATTTCTTAGACTTTGATATACTTCTTGTGTATATTTAGGACACCATCTAATGATTAGGCCTTCTTGTGTCTAAAATTTTCTGCTTGTTTTCAAATTTCAGACTACTCAACTTTCAATATATTACTTGTGTATATCTAACAGATCACCTATTGATTAGGGCCTTTAAATTTCTTAATGATGATGAAAATAGTGAATTTGAATATGTTATGTTTTTGCATCTAACATTAGTGTTACTTGGGATTTATTGTATTTTGAAATAAAGATTGCTATCTATTGTACCTTTACTGAAACCTTGTTGAATCAAATATCTATCCAACCTTCCATACCAAGCTCTGGGAGCTTGCTTCAATCCATATAAAGCCTTCTTTAATCTATAGTTCATGTCTTTTTGATTTGACAACTGAAATCCTTCTGGTTGTTCCATGTAGACTTCTTCTTCCAACTTACCATTCATAAATGTAGACTTTACATCCATCTGATAAAATTTAAAATCCGTATGAGAAAAAAATGCCAAAAACATTCTGATAGCTTATGTCCTAGCCACCAGAGAAAAATTCTCTTGAAGATCTATAAATTCTACTTGTGAGTAAACCTTACACACAAGCCATGCTTTATTTCTGACCACTTCTCCATTCTCATTCAACTTGTTTCTGAATACCCATTTTGATCCAATTATGTTTTTATCTGTTGGTCTAGGAACCAATTCCCAGGTTTGATTTTTCTCACTTTGCATAAGTTCTTCTTCCATTGCTCTCATCCAATGACCATATTTACATGCTTCACTTAATGTCTTAGGTTCAACTGTAGAAATTAAACAAAGATTTATTTTAGCAGCAACATCTCTGCTTCTTGTCAATACTCCTTTTCTTTTGTCTCCAATGATTTGATCTTCTGAATGACTCTTTTGCACATATTTAGGTGTCTTTTGAGACACCACCAGAGCTTCTTCTTCTTCATTCTGATTTTCTTGTTCTTCAAAAAATTCTTCTACTTCTTTGTAATCAGGTTCATCTAATACATATCCATCAACTTTAATTGAATTCTTGAATGCTTCATCAATCTTGACATAAATATTCTATAGTATTTCTTAGCCTTTTAGTGTAGGATCTGTAAGATTTTCTTCTAAGGGAGTATCCAAGGAAAATACCCTCATCACATCTTGCATCAAACTTTCCTAAATTTTCTTCATCTCTTTTGATATAACATCTGCTTCCAAATACCTTGAAATACTTTATAGTAGGAATCTTTCCATACCACAACTCATAGGGAGCCTTATTGTTGTTAGCTTTTGCTTGAACTTGGTTGAACACATAAAAAACAGTGTGAATTGCTTCTCTCTAGTAAACTTCTACTAGATCTTCCTCAATGATCATCGTTCTAGTAGCTTCTTGAATTGTTTTGTTCTTTCTTTCAACAACTCCATTTTGCTAAGGAGTTCTAGGGGAAGACAATTGACTTCTTATTTCATGTGCTTCAAAAAACATGTTAAAATCATTGGAGGTAAATTCACCATCTCTGTCAAACCTTAAGAATTTTATTTTCATGTCCATTTCATTTTCAACCATCACTTTGAATGCTTTGAATTTGTCTAATGCATCAAATTTCTCTCTAAGAAAAGTAACCTATGTCATTTTAGAGTAATCATCAATCAAAAGAATAAAATAAATGTCACCTTGTAGACTTCTCACCCTTGTAGGACCATAAATATTTGTTTGAATCAAATCTAGTAGTCCAAAAGTAGATTGTTCCTTTGACCTAAAGTTGTTTCTAGCTTTCTTTTGAAATTGACAATCCTTGCAAATAGCATTAACAGGTTTTGTAATTCTTGGGAAATCTCTCATCGCTTGTACTGCACTGATTCTCACCATATTGTCAAAATTCATATGAAACATCCTCTGGTGCCATAACCAACTATCATTAATCCGATACATAAAGCAATGCCCATCAACATCCTTAAGCTGATAAATATTTCCTTCAAACTTCTTTCTAGCAGCAATCCCAATTCGGGATCCTTTCCTCATTTCACATTTATCATGCTTGAAGACAAGATTATATCCTTTAATAAACATATGTCCAATGCTCAAAATATTATGCCTTAAAACCTTAACATAGTAGACATCACCAGTATTATTCTTTCCATAAAAAATGACTGAACCTATCCCACAAATCTTAGCAGCAGTACCATCTCCGATCTTAACTAAGCCTCCATCATATTTTTCAAGTTCAACAAACTTACTTTTGTCACTAGTCATGTGATGTTAACATCCATTTTCAACAACCTAGTAGTTGTTTTCTTCTTTAGCATGAAGTGCAAAGATCACATTACCTTCAACTTTCTTCGAAGAGATTTCCTTCACATATCTTTCAGTATTAGAAAGAGTAGTTTCATATTTTATATCCAAGAACAAACATTCATTATCATCAAAATCTCCATAACTAGACTCTTCATCATAAATACTAGAATCTTCATTTACATAATTTATGCTCTCTTGATCATCTTTCTTTCGTTTTATTTTAGTTCTCTATGTTTGTTCTTCTCAGCTCTTTTAGGACATCTTGAAGTATAATGACCAATTCCTCCACAACTAAAACATTTGGGTAAGTGCACCAATCTATGACACAATTTTTGATTTCAAATTGGAAAAAAATAGAAAAAAAATGTCTAAATTGGCACCAAATGAACAAGTGAATTAAAAGAAAAAAATGCATTGCAAACCTCATTTTCTTTTCAACCCGCTGCTTGGCTTGGAGGTTTTCATCTTTGCAACTCACGCTCGTAAAATCTCTTCCATTTTTTGCACTCTTAGCTTGCAATTCTTCTCGAGGATTCCACCAACATGCCAAAGAGGTTGAAGATTGCGAAGATGTATGCATTTTTATTATTTTTATTTCGAGTTGGATTTAGAATGTAGATTGAAATTATAGGGTTTTTTTGTTTTAAGACATTGTTCTAATTCTCAAGGAATTAATCTCCACTTCCAAACATTGGGAATTCACAATCATCCCCTCAGGAAGAGCCTCCTATACAAGAACAACCTAAAACCCCTCTATCAATTCATAGGCATCCTCAAGGAACACAAGAAAATATCCTAAATCAAATTGAAAACAATAAAACAAATATTGAAAAATTAATTGCAAGATTAATCGAGCATGCCGAAACCCACCCTTATAGGAGAGGGATTGCCAAATCATTGAATTCAATTGTATCTAATGTAGGAGAAATGAGTGAGATTTATTTTTTTGTCAAATAAGAGGCATGAGATGAGACAATTTTATGCTAGTGGTTTGCCATATGTAGATGTGAAAAAATAAAAAATTAGCAAATCCAACTTGTGTGCCCTATTTACAGACCTAAGCACCAACACAACTTTGTCTCATGCATGCAAGAGGTTCCCCATCCATTGGTGCCACCATGGGTTAATTAAAAATAAATTTTGGGAGTGGTGGTGGATGGTATTTGACCAACCTCCATGCAATAACCATGAGGTACCACAATAGTTTTTGAGGAAACTCTATTGTGAGTTTGTCCTCAATAAGATGCCAAATTATTTTGATATCTTAGACTTTTAGGGTAGAGGTGGGGCCTCCACACATGATAGACCTACTGCATGATGTAATGTATAATTGGCATTGAGACCCTTGGCCAAACCCATGGTGGAGCATGTCATCGTTCCTTCCATTGTTAAGGATAGTCTAGAGGTAGACATGTTGGAGTCAATTGGCTTGCTCACCCAAACTATTATACAGTGTGTGAGGCTTCTAGTAGAGCCTAATGTGGAGGAGACATGTAGGCCTTGCGCTCCACCCCACCATTGTGGCACTTGTGATTTTTTTTGCACGTATGATTATTAGAGTGCTTAGGATGTAGCTACACAACCTACATCAGTTGCAGTGGTGATGGATTTTATAGATGATTTGTTGAATAATACATTCAATATTGACACTTAGGTAAAATTCAGCAAGTTCATTTAATTTGTTTATTAAATTATATTTTGAAATTTAAGAATAACTAAATTAATAGAATATTGATATGATGAAATTTTAGGGTTGGGCTGTTCATGAGACATGCTCCATTCCTATAGACCCTTATTCATTCTTGATGTTGAGTCCACATGTATGCAACTAGTATTAAATATATTATTAATGTATTTGAATAGTTGAATATTATATTTGAATGTTTGTCTCAGAACATGATTTAGATGTCAAATATTTTCTCAATGGACCTTCAATTTCCAGACCTCGCAATTCATGTTGTTAAACAAATTTCACTCACATGGCCTTTATTCATTAATGGTGTTGTAAAATAATTTTAGCTAGTTTTCATAGTTTTGCGTATACAAATCTAAAAAATTGATGAGAAACACAAGAATTGGTTGGTCTTGTGAGATCCTAATTATATTTAGCATTCAACTTCCATCTCATTCTTCCATTCCTTTCATCACACATATTTTAACCATTTTATATCACATATCCCAATCTTTTACACCTTATATATTATACCACCTTCCTCTATATTTCATCTTATACACATATTGTTACAAGAAATCTTTCCTTCCACTCATTATTGAATAAATCTATAATACATTGTTACTACACAACTTAAGTGCCCACTTCATGTCCTATATTCAAACCTTAGACACTACCTAATTCACTTTATGGTCTAATATTCCCTCCTAATTACTTCCAATTAACCTCTAGTATAGTCCACTGTAAAAATGTTTTATTATCCCATCCTAGCTCATCCAATTAATCTCTACTAGTCCATTCTATGTTCCATCATCCCCTCTTGATCATGTCACATTATCTTCTCCTAATTTACTTTTTGTTCCTTTATTCCTTCCTAATCCCATCCCATTAACATTTAATAGTTCACCATATTTTCCATGATCCCCTCCTAGCCCATCCCACTAATATCTTCTAGTCCATCCTATGTGTCATTATTCCCTTCTACTCCCATCTTATTATACCCATTATTATTTCACTCTAGATGTTCCATGATCCCCTATGTTCCACCCTATGTTCCTTTATCTATTCTATGTTATACCATCTTTATCCACATTTCATCCTAGATAACTCTTCTCTATTATTACTAAACACGGGTCAAGTTCACACTTCATGTACTATAGAAAAACCCTAGACACTTCCTAATTCACCCTATGTTGCATTATTCCCTACTAATTGCATCCCATTAACCTGTAATTTTCCACCCTATATTTTGTTATCCCAACCTAGCCCATCCCATCAATCTATACTAGTCCATCCTATTTTCCATTAACCCCTTCTATTCCTATCCCATTACCCTCTCTTATTTCACCTTATGTTCCATTATCCCCTCTTGGTCTTGTCCCACTATCTTTTCCTAATTCACCCTGTGTTCCTTTATTCCCTTCTAATCCCATCTCATTAACCTCTAATAGTTCACACTATATTTTTTTATCCCATCCTATCCCATCCCATGTTCCATTATCACATTCGACTCCCATCCTAGATTGTAACCTCTATTATTTCACCATATGCTCCATTATCCCCTATTTGTCTTGTCTCTTTATCCCTTCTATGTTATAGCACCTCCATCCAAATTTTATCATACACACTGTTAGAAGAAATATTTCCTTCCAATAATTATTAGCCAAAGTTGTCTTCTCTATTGCTACTGCACACTTCAACAACCAACTTCATATGCTATAGTAAAACCCTAGACACGTACTGACTCATCATATGTTGCATTATCCCTTTGAAAGTTTCTAGTAACATAGTAATCCTCAATTCATTCATGTGAACTTTATTGTGGCATTATCACTATGTTGACAATATGACCTCATTAACATTAGTTCATCAAAATATACATAATGAATCAATGAGGACTGAAATTTGGCATTTGCAAGAGTTTGGACTATCCCAGTGGACTTAGTACTTTCACCATTTTGTGATCTATAAGAACTGTACTATAGTCTCAATTGAGGCCAACCATTTAACATTTCATTTATGAAAGCTATAAAGGGAATACCTGAAATTCTTTATATTACTATTAGATATGTTGTTTCATTTGTAGTTGTTGACATCAGATAGCTTTGGTGATGTTGGTGGGATGATGGACCATGGAGTTGCTATAGCAATAGCTATTTTTAATCCTTTAAGAGAGGTATGTGACATATTAGTTGACTTGACATTATATTTTCTCATTTATGATGTATTATAGAAAATTGTCACGATACTTTTATGTAGTTTAATTTCTATCTTGATGGTTTCTATTGGGTGATTGTCACTCCAGATCATGGATGTGGTAATGTTGTAAATGTGCATGATGACTATATGTATGTAGTAAGTGATTATATTTTTTTATATGCCATTCCACAATTCAATTTCTATGTATTAACATCTTTAATTTTTATTGTATCAGTTGAAGGTCCAAAGTGAAGAGAGGAGGACTAGTGAGCATGTTCGAAAGACAAGAGAACCAACAAGCACTGCATCCAACCGAATTTCGAAGGTAGCATAGGATATTTTTTCTTCCCCTAGAGGGAAATGACTATGTATTAGGGTCATTTGTTGTATGCCTATGTAGCATTTTGGAACATATGTATTGTACTATTGATATATATATGAAATTTTATGTCCATATGGCTCTTTTGTACTAAGAATATATGGATTTTTGGATTTATTGTATATAATTTTATCAATATATATCATTGTATAACCTTATGGATTTTTGATTAAAGAAAATATTATTTTTCTACTGCCATTCTTAGATGATGTTATCATGCATATTGTGTAAATTATATGCTTGAATGTTGTAGGAATGGATTTTGTTTACATCTAATGCTTAATTAATTACAGTCGATTTCTCAATAAGCTCCATCCAATGCATATTGTGTAAATAAGCTCCATTCTTCGTGGTTTGTATCCTTTGCAATGCTTCAATTACTTGTGCTTCACTTATTCACATATATCCTTCAATTATTGATGTGTATATTGTTGATGGTGTTTTATGCACAACAACTCAGATAGAATATATAGTATCCTATCTCTCTTGAAAGGTTGATCTCTATGAACAAAAAGATAACCCCAAGGTCTCTCGGGTGTCACCTCTTGACAATGCAGTGAAACCACTCAGTGATAAATGTGAAAATGTTGGTAATCACAAATCAAACTTACAAAAAAAATGCTAAAGACTCCAAACTTATCAGATTTTGCAACAAGGTGATACTTGAGTTCCTAATTTAACCACAGTTCAAAGAAATAGCAAAAGGTAAGGGTTTCATAAATATTGAGATTAATATTACATCTAAGATCAACGATATTAATGATGGAATACTTGGAACAAACCAATCCCTTAAAACTAGTTTATGCTTAACCCAAGCTATACTTGCAATCTCGTAGAAACAGTGCGATCTTCTAAGGAATTAAAGATTTTAAGATTATGCACATTCATGAAAGCCAATGCTAGTTTTGCAATTGACATTGAAAAATTCCCACGATTGAACCAAGCACAAAAATATCAGGTACAGGTTGACCTTGCACAAAAATCCCGCAATCAAGAAGCTACCTAAAGTATGAACCAGAGATCACTACAACACTCCAAGCACTAAATCACAAGCACCATTAAATCATTTAACTCTACATCTAAAATACATTCAAATATCTCCAAGCAATTTCAAAGATAGAATAAGAACCATGCAAGACAAATCAATCCAAAGAAGCCACCAATAATAGAACAATGTCTTCACTTGTATTGAATAACCATTAATCATAAAAATTCTGATGTTCTGTGTTACAACATTTTCTTGAAAATAAAACTAACTCCTAACTCTAACTTCTTATTGTATTACTTAACTTGCTTCAAAATCTAATTGTCTAACTTTTAACTTATAACCAATTAACCAACTGTCTAACCCTTTACAAACTTTTCCTAACCTCTTACAAAAGAGGTGGAATGCCATATATATAGAGATTCATCCCACATGAGTCCAAGCTAGGGTTACAAATAAAGTCGGCCACCAACTAGATTGGACCTAGATCGGTCGCATTAAATCACTGCCTTGTGTTGAATGCATGAGGCACCCCTCATATCAACTTGGGATCTCCACAAATTCTGATTCAGATTGAATACACCCTATGGGCCACTTTTGCCATTAATGTCTCACCGACGCGAAGCAGAAGAATGGTAATGTGCATGTAATGTGAGTTTGAATATGAGCCACCGATCAGTAGCTGAGCTGGGCATCAGGAATGACTCTGATCGAGTTAAACTAGTTTGAATCTACCATATCACCTCTAACTCAGATGAATGACCATCGAGCATGTTGACTTAATTGTGTAAGAGCGTGTTTCACTTGCCCACAACCGTAAAATGTACTAGGTTGTATCCTACAGATCCCACAACATCTTAAAAGTACGCTCACTCCCCTTGATTCTGGAGTCATTTAACCAATGACTGCCTCATTTGATCCAACCTGCATTCAAAGAAGACCACAATTAGTACCCATCATAGCATTGGAATCCAAGTTAGTCAATCAAAAACAACATATTCAATCACCAAAGAGATCAAAACAACCATCAGAATCCCTTAAAATATCATTAAAGAAACCTCTACCAAAGTTCAATATTTTCACCCCTTTGCAGAATTCAGGTCAGGAAGGAATTTTGAGAAATTTTGGGCCAGGCGGATTTTAGTGAACAAAGCCCAAGCAACAAAGCTACTCAATCAACACCTAATACTCAAGAAATACTTGCAAATGTCTTCAAATGATCCAAATCAACCATGAAATGCACAATTATTTATAGTTAAACCATGAATCCTTTTAGTTCTTGATAAATAATAGATCTTCAAAAAATTCCGTCAGGGACGAACAATACTTTAACACATCTCAGGAAAAAAAAGGAGGAATAGATTTTGGGATTTTCCCAAGGCAATAGATTGTCATGTACTCAACACAATTCCCATGTTATTCACTGAGAAATTTGACCTCCTAACTCCTCCAAGGTCACTAAAACCACACTACTGTGAGTCACTTGTCCAACCATTGAGGTAAGGCAGTAAACTGCGCTACCACAAGCCAAGCGTGAAGCCCTCATGGTATGGCAGGGCCACCACACTACTGCACCAGGGATGAAAGACCACTGTGGTATGGCAGTAAACCATACAACTATACAACCGTGACAAGAAAACCAAAGGCGCTACTCGAGAATTCGATGAGGCATAGAAAATTCAAAAAATAAATAGAGGGAGACAAAATTCCACGAAGCATTAAAATCTCTAAAGCCAGTGCAGAACCAACATCGTTGGGTTTTCTAGGCAGTTGGGGAAATCTGCTTGAGGGAGAAAATCTCGAAAATAGGGAAAAACCTAAGATTGACCCAAAGACTTAAAATTATCAAAGTGTTAGCTCAGTGGGGGCCCTTTACAAGCAAGACAAACATTTATGATCATAGAAAAGTAACACAAATCCTAGGACCAAAGCACCAAAGACCTAAATCTTAATATTTTCAAAGACAAGCTCAAAGGGCAAGGCCACATAAAAGAGCCAAAAGAAAAGGAAAAAGAGGGTCCCCACTTTCAATGGGCCGTGTGTGAAAAATGCACAACAAATGATGACTCCATTGGGGAAATGCTCCAGAGCATTTCAATAAAAAACTAGAATCAACCCAAAATCTCTAGTTTCAGTCCATGCATCAGGTTATATATGGACAAGGTTTCAAAAATTACCAACAAGCAAACATTTCTTGTACTTGGGTCAAAGTGTGTGTATGCATTCATTTCTCTTTCCTTAGTTGCAATAGGGACCAAACTAAGTCTGATAGAGCTACATAAGGATCCCAACTCCAAAATAAACCTCGATAGAGCCTCTCTACCAGTCATGCATCTATAGCCCCAACGAGGTTATCACTGTGACCTTCCCTAGTATAGCTCTACTGCTAGCCAGGAATCCATATCCCCGATAGAGATACTAGGATACCCTCGATAAGGTGAAAATTTCTTTTGATTTTCAACATTTTATTTTTCCTTTTCATTTTTTGATATTCTCTTTTGAGATCTTTTAAACTTTCTATTTCACCTTGCAAGTAATGAATCCCGCACTCAGAGATGAGAAGTGCAACAGTGTTGGAGAAGAATATAAGATTCTCACCCAGTCAGACCTCATAAGGACCATATGCAACTTTGGAAAATTTAAGATTTGTGTGTAAGTATGAGACCCAAATACATTCCAGAATTTGATTTAATCAAGTGACTCCAATTCCAAGCATATGCAACATCAAATGAAGGAATTCCACCAACTGACTCTAAAAATATTATTAGAGTTTTAAAAAGAAATCCCAAAATGACCCTAGGAAAGTAACCAATCATACATATGCAACAAGCCCAGAAGAAAGCAAGAAAACCCAAAGGAAGAGTAGAGTAGAAAGAAAAACCAACCAAAGTAGACCTACTCTAACCAAAAGCAGAAAATGAGCAATGAAAACAAAAGAAACCCTAACCTAATAAAATAAACAGAACAAAAAGGAAACCTAATCTACCTATGTACAACGAAAGAGCTATAAATAGCCCAAGACTAGAAATAATGCTTCAAATACTGCCCATTGACATGTAGTGGGATATCCTCTCCAGTGAGAGTTTTCAAGTGTAAAGCTTTATCTCCTAGAATCTTTGCAATCTGATAAGGGCTGAGCCAAAGTTTGTCAAATTTTCCATGCTTCGATTTTTGGTCATGGGATTTTTCCTAGTAGAGAACCAAGTAAGAGATTCTAAAGGATTTTACCTTGGCTCTCCTATCAAACCATATATTCACTACACCTTGATGTTTGGAAAAGTTTTCTAGGGCTTCATCTCTTCTCTCTTCAAGGTGAACAATTCAACTAGGCGGGCTTCACACTTATCCTCTCCATCATAATACTCATTAAAAAATTATAGGGTAGGGATCTTCAGCTAGATGGGAAATATAGGTTCCAAACTATACACTAAGTGATAAGAAGAGGTTCCTAGGGATGTTTTTTGTTTGGTACAATCTGCCCAAAGAGAAAGTCTAAGCTGGGTGTGCCAATCCTTGGGGTTATTCTCTAGTAGCTTATGGATGACTGTTAACAGGTTCTTATTGGAAGACTCAGCCAAACCATTACCCTATGGGTAGTAATTAGATGCAAATTTTATGTCAATTCCATGATGATAAGCCCAGTTATAAAATTTTAATGATGTAAATGTAGGACCATTATCACAAACTAAAGCCAATGGACATCCAAAGCGATTGATAATACCCGACTTAATGAAATTGATTACCACTTCAAAGGTGCATTGTTTTCATACAAGAGCCTCAATCCATCTGGTAATGTAATCAGTTATGTTGAGAATGTACCTATGGCCTGCAAAGGAAGGTGTATTGATTGTACCTATAAAGTCTATTCCCTATTGTGCAAATGGTTTTATCTCTATAATAGGTTGAAGTGGAAGGGTTGCACGCTTCTCTCTACTTGCTGTAATCTAACATACATGACAAGTCCGCACATGGTTATGTGTGTCTTTGAACAAGGTAGGCCAATAATATCCTACCCTTAGGATCTGATTTGTAGTGGAAGGTGTTGAGCCATAGCCTATGCAATATTTTTCATGAAATTTAGGCATCACCCTCCCACCATCTTCCTTTCCTAGGCATCTCAAATAAAAACCCTCATGATTTCTCTTATATAAGACAACTCCCTTCATCATAAAAATAACACTCTTCAAACGCATAGCTCTCCTTTGTATTGCATTAAGGTGTTTAGGACACTACTGGTTCAACAAATAGTAGATGATTTCATCATACCAGTCTCCTAGAGACACTTCTTGGAGGTGATATTGCTGAGCTGTGAGGTCAGGACCCATCTCAGCCATTGTCTTTGTTGGTCCTTTCCCTCTCACCAATTTCATTGGCTGAATTTCAATATCATACTCGTACAACATGGTTACCCACTTAGCTTTGCGTTCTCCCAATTCATTCTGCATTAATAATAACTTCACCCCAGGATAAGGTACTATGGGAAATACCTTATTTCTCAAGATATAGTGTCTGAATTTCTTTACTACTCGGACCAGGGCATAAGCCTTTTTTTATACATTGGGATATCTTAGTTTTGCATCCTTTAGAAGAGCACTCATAAAAGCTATGGGATATTCATTCCTTTGATCAAATTTCTGGGTTAGCATTCTAGCACAAGAATGTTTTGAAGCAAAAGAATATATGAAAAAGGGTTTTCCATAATTAGGACTTACCAATACTAGAGCCTCAATAATACCTCTCTTGATTTCTGCAAATACCTCCCTAGATTTTGCACTCCATTCAAACTTTGCTTCCTATTTTAGCATGGCATTCAAGGGCTTTACTATTTCTGCAAATCCAGTGATAAAATTTCTGACGAAGTTGATTTTTCCAGAGAATGATTTCATTTCTTTTTTGCTTGCTCGAGGTTGGATTTTAAGTATAGCCTCCACCCATTCTGGGTCAATGGAAATGCTCTATTCTGAAACAAAATCCCTAACAAACTCCCCCCAATGACTCCAAAGATGTATTTCTTTGGATTAAGTGGAATGCCAAACTCCCTACACCTTTGGAATACTTTGCATAAATCTGCAATATGATCACCTCTCCTCTTAGAAAAGACTGTCAAATCATCCATATAAATAATGATGCACCTACCAATAATGTCCTTGAAATCAATATCAATTGTTCTCTAGAATGTAGCTCTGCATTGATCAATCCAAAGGGCATTCTCCTTTAAGAAAAAGTTCCCCATTTTGTAGTAAAGGCAGTTTTGTGCCTATCCTCATATTGTACCATAACTTGATTGTATCCAGAGTACCCATCTAGAAACGAAATCATTTGAGACCCATTAACAATCTAAAGTACTTCATCGAGTGAAGGGACTGGATAATTATCTTTTTTTGATGCCCTATTAAGGTTCTTGAAATCAAAACAAATTCTAATTTATCCATTTTTCTTTCTTACTGGAACCAAGTTTGCAACCCATGTTGTGTGTCTTATTAGAAATATAATATGTGTTGAAATTAGCTTTTGCACCTCCTTCTGACTGATGGGATCCAACAGAACATTAATTGGCCTTTATATTTTCCTGAATGGCTTAGCATTTGAATTCAAGGGAATAGTATGTGCAATGATTGAAGTATCATATGTCTTTAAGTCATCATAAATCCATGCTATCACATCTTGGTAGGTGTGCAAGACAACAATGATTCCTCTCCTTTCCTCTAGGGTGCACACTTTACCAATAAAGACATTTTTGACACCATCCTAGTTCTGCATATTGTATGTTTCACATTGAATGCTAAGAGACTCTCTTTTCACTTGTTGTTCCTAATATTTTATCTTATCGAGATCAATTTTTTTTTTCTAATTGAACCATGCCCCTTGGGATAGTATTATTTTTTAGGTTAATGACTACTTCTAGGTCCATTTCAGCCTCTTGAGGTTCTACTTCATCAATCACCTAAGAAGCAAACAAATCACAGCTAGTGATGAAATCAAGAATATGTTTGTCATCCTCAAATACTTAGATAATTGGTGACATTGCCAAACACTGAGGGTATTGGAGTGAGTTCCACAGTAAAATGATTCAATCCTGAAAGCGATAAGGATTGCAATGTACATGTTGCTTGTGCCAGAGAGTCAACAATTTGATTCTTACTTCATGGGATCAACTGGATATTGAAGGCATCAAACCCTTAAATAAGATCCCAAACTCTATGTCTGTAATTGGTCATCCTTCTATCATGACATGAGTATTGTTTCCTTACTTGCCTAACCACTAACTCAGAATCTAGAAACACTTGCAACATTTTAACTTTCTTTCTTAAGGCCATTAATAATCCATGGACCAAAGCCTCATACTCAACCACATTATTAGTGCACTAGAATTGAAGTCTATGAGCAACAAAGTAGGTTTTACCTTTAGGGCTGATCAATTCAAATCCTACTCTAAAACCTTGCTTTGATTTGGATGCATCAAATCTCAATGTCCAAAAACCATCAGCCCTTGATTTCCTTGAATTACCCTTGTCCTTGCTACTGCTCGAAGCTCTTTAGGAGGCCTTGGGGTCTTTCCATTTAGATCATTTTGAATGCTCTATATATCCAACCTGACAGTTGGGGCTGGATCAATGCATCTTTGTATTTGCTCCACTGCAATTTGGCACATGCAACATTCTAGCTCAGAGTGAGGAGAATTGTGAACTCTACACTAGCTAGGAAGAAGCAATTCTTCAATGTTCATATTTCTACCCAACTGAATCTGATCCTCCACACACTTCTAGATAAACTCTTGGAAATTATCCAACAAGCTGAGTTGTCTCTCTTCTTGATCATCAATTTCCTCTATTTGTTCAAGTAGTGCTTCAAAACTGCTGGCTTCTAATGTGGATCCATTAGAGGAGCTTTGCAACATAAAGAATTCTTTAGTATCTGAAATAGGGGCAGCAAGGACATAGTTCCCCATGCCAACTTCTGACACCAATATCTCATTCAAAGTATTTTGATATTCAGTGATCATATATTTCATTCTGGGTGCTTTCTCAATTCTAATTTGATTTGGGACTCCTTTCTAGGGGAGCCACATGTGAGAATGATTTGTGGATGTATATCCATTTTGTGCCTTGGTGAAATCTCGACCCAAGATCAAACCATAAGTGTTAGGAATATCAGCCACTTGAATATTAAGTACTTGTTGCACTCTAGGGTCCGAAGCAACTTGCATGGGGATCATATTCAATTCTTCCACTATATTTACCTTTGTCTTGTCCAACTGGGTGACCTTCTTTTGGGTGGACACAGGGGTAATACCGAGAGCTCTATAGACAATGAAAGGCATAACATTTGTAGATGCCCTTGAATCCAATAGGCAATTTTGTAGATTCTTCCCAAAGATACGAACAAAAAATATAAAGGGAGGGGTTTCCATTTTTCCTTGAAACAAACTCAACTGAGTGTCGACTTGTGCAACCTAGTTCTTATCTTTTTCTTTCCCTCTATCTCTAGTATGTGCTTAAATTGGACCTTTAGGTGCTTGTGAACTAGGAGGCCTACCAACTACCTCATTGACTGCTACTCCTTGTGTTGTTGTACTTGAATTGAAAGACCCAAGGACAATATTTCTGATTTCAAGAACCCTTAACAACTCGAAAGAAAAAATAATCACCTTTACTTTCTTGAGTTCTTCAGTCACATATTTGCCTAGTTTCCCCACATTCATGTCAGTGTGGGTCTTCTTAGATTGACCAATCTACTTATCTTTTTCTGCATCAACATTGTTTCCTTTTGACACATCAGGTTGTCCTCCTTTTATAGAGTATTGTGTTGGCACTTGAGGGTAAGATGGATTGTTACTGGCATGTGGGTCTGGTGGAGTGGTAAATTTTTTTGGAGGAATAGATGTATTAAATGGGCCTCCAACTTGTGGATTCTTGTTAGGCCTATTCCTCAAATCATACTTTCTTGTAGGTTGCTGAAACATCTGTACTTCTTCAACACCAGCTTCCTCTTCATCTAAGGGACCGTTATCATTCTTAGTTTCCTCATTAAATAACTAAGATATTTCCTCTTCATTGAGCACTTGTTCAGTCTCCTCATTTTGGCTACTTGACTCCTCTTTTGGTTCATTCTCTTCATCCTTCGAGAAAGGAGCATGATTCAACACCAAAACTAGGGAATCATAAGGATTTGAGGGTACCAATTCTTAACCTATGGAGTTGTTCTTGACTTCATACTTAAATATAGAAGCAAAAATTTGAAATTTAGGACAATCGAGCTTAGAGTGTTGACTTGTCTTATGAAGCCTGCACCACCCTAACAAAGTTGCTTTAGCTAGATATACACCACCTGGAGGTTTTTCTTGATTGGAAGGTTGAAACTGTGGAGTGGGGACTCCTCCATTGTTAGGCCTGGCATTCCATGGCCTATTATACCTAGGTGTTTCTCTCCTTTCAAACCCTTGTGCACCTTGTTGACCTTTTTCAAAGTTATGACCAAAACCTTGTCTTCTTTCAAAATTTTGATTTATGTCAGAATGTTGCCCTCGTGCAACATCTCGGTTTTCCCTATTATAATTTGATTGCATGCTCTTCTGAGTAGCTTGGATTTGGTTGTTCTGATTCCTCAAGTTAATTACCAACATTCAATTTTTTCACTTGCTCAGTTAGCTCATCTAACCTTTCCTTATCAGGACTACTGTAAGGCACTGGATTTACATTGTTTGGAGGGTATCCTGACACTACTCTAAGACCTATGGACTGATTCAAATCTTTTGAGTTCTCACAAAGATAGTGAAATCTTCTAAGGAATTAAATATTTTTAGATTATGCACATTCATCCAAGACAACCATAGTTTTGCAATTGACATAGAAAAATGCTCACAATTGAACCAAGCACACAAATATCAGGTACAGGTTGACCTTGCACAAAAATCCCACAATCAAGAAGCTACCCAAAGTATGAACCAAAGATCGCTACAAAAATCCAAGCACTAAATCACAAGCACCATTAAATCATTTAACTCTAAATCTAAAATGCATTCAAATATATCCAAGAAATTTCAAAGATAGAATAAGAACCATGCAAGAAAAATCAATCCAAAGAAGCCACAAATAATAGAAAAATGTCTTCACTTATATTGAATCACCAATAATCACAAAAATTGTGATGTTTTATGTTACAAAATTTTCTTGAAAATAAAACTAACTCCTAACTCTAACTTCTTACTCTATTACTCAACCTTCTTCAAAATCTAATTGTCTAACTTCTAACTTATAACCAATTAACCAACTGTCTAACCCTTTAGAAACTTTTCCTAACCTCTTACAGAAGAGACAAAATTCCATATATATAAAGATTCATCCTATACGAGCCCAAGCTAGGGTTACAAAGAAATTCAACCATAAACCAGATCGGCCTTGGATCAATCACATTAAATCGCTGCCCTGCATTGAATGCATGAGGCACCCCTCAGATCAGCCTGGGATCTCTACAAATCTCGATTCAGATTGAATACACCCTACAAGCCACTTCTACCATTAATGTCTCACTAATGCGAAGCAAAAGAATGGTAATGCATGCATCATGTGAGTTTGAATATGAGCCATCGATCAATAGCTGAGTCGGGCATCATGAATGATCCTAATTGAGTCAAACCATTTTGAACCTACCATGTCATGTCCAACTCAGATGAACGACGATCGAGTGCATCGACTTAACTATGTACAAGTGAGTTTCACCTACCTAGAATCAAAATATACTAGGCTGCATCCCATGGATCCCATAACATCTTCAAAGTACGCTCACTCCCCTTGATCTTGGAGTCGTTTAACCAGTGATTGTCCTATCTAATCCAACCTACATTCAAAGAAGACCACAATTAGTACCCATTATAGCATTAGAATCCAAGTTATTCAATCACAAACAACGTATTCAATCATCAAAGAGATCAAAATAGCCATCAAAATCCCATAAAATATCATTGAAGCAGCCTCTACCAAAGTTCAAGATTTTCACCCCCTCAAGGAATTCAGGTCAGGAAGGAATTTCGAGAAATTCAGGGCCAGGAAAATTTTAGTTAGGAAAGCCCAACCAGCATGTAAAGCTACTCAATCAACACCTAATACTCAAGAAATACTTGCAAATACCTTCAAATGATCTAAATCAACCGTGCAATGTACAATTACTAATAGTTAAAGTAGAAATCCTTTCAGTTCTTGACAAGTAATAGATTTTTGAAAACTTCCGTCGGGGACGAAAATTGCCAAAACCAACAATACTTAACACATCTGAGGAAAACAAAGGAGGAATGAATTTCAGGATTTTCCCAAGGCAACGAATTCACACAAATTCAACACAATTCCCATGTTATTCACTAACAAATCCGACCTCCTAACTCCTCCAAGGTGACTAAAACCGCACTATCGCGAGCTACTTGTCCAACCACTGAGGTAAGGTAGTAAACTACGCTACCGCAAGCCAAGCACGAAGCCCTTGCGATATGGTGGGGCCACCATTCTACCACACTATGGATGAAAGACCCTTGCGGTATGGTAGTAAACCACACAACCATGACAAGACAACCAAAGACGCAACCAAGGAATTCGATGAGACGAAGGAAATTTAGAAAAAACTAGGGGAGACAAAATACCACGAAGAATTAAAATCTCCAAAGACAGTGCAGAACCAACCCCATCAGGTTTTCTAGGTAGCCGAGGAAATCCACCTGAGGGAGAAAATCCCTAAAACAGTGGAAAATCCGAGATTTACTCAAAGACTTAAAATTCACAAAGTGTTAGCTCAATGGGGTCCCTTTACAAGAAAGAGAAGCATTTATGATCATAGAAAAGTAACACAAATCCCAGGACCAAAGGACCAAAGCACCGAAGACCCAAATCTCAAGATTTTCAAAGACAAGCTCAAAAGGGAAAGGCCACAGAAAAGAACCAAAAGTCCAAGCAAAAGAGGGTCCCTACTTTCAATGGGGCATGTGTGCAAACTGTACAACATGTACTTCATGTATATTGCATGTATTCACGTGTATACTTCATGCTTCCAATGTATAATTCATGTGTTCATGTGTATTATTCATGATTCATGTGTATACTTCATGTATTTGTGTGTATGCTCCATGCTTCTTGAGTTATATTAGATTGTCTAGTGGTAAGGAATTTAACACGAAAAGGTTTCAAATGAACTGTAAGAGCTCCTTCCTATAAAAAAATATCATAACAAAATATATTACTTTTGATTCATGGTTGAGGCTGGCATCCAACAACTAATGGTTCTGATTCTAAAGCTTAGCAATAATTACATTTGCATCTATAGAACAAGTGGATGTTTCAAACATGTAGTGCCCCCTTGTATTGGACTTCCTTGCATTTGATTAAGTTGTTTATTCATAATGTCATGTGATTTTTTTGTTTATTGTGTTATTGAATTTGTGATGAACTTAATATTTGTATGGACTTAATATCTTTATGTGTTGATTGTTAATCTGATCGACACTCCCTCTCTAACTGTTGGGAATTTCTATTGGGGCCCGACTTCTATCCCATTTTGAATGGTCTTTCTTTTGGTGTAAGAATATGAGCATAGCCATCACCAAATTAGCCATGATAGCATTATGAACTCTAGTGTTTTTTGTTTGAAGAGTTGGGATATATGTTCCATGCTTGCAGTTGACTCTTTTTACTACAGTAAAAAAATGGATCCATGCTTTAGTGTTGAGTTTTTAGGTATGCATTGTTTGGCGGTGGATTATTTCTCTGTTGCATTAGGTATTCCTCTCATACCATTTTGAGGACATAGGTTGGAGTCGCTTCATTTCTTCCTCCAACACCTATGTGATATGGCTTGACTTCGCTTGGTTGTTGAATGTGCACTTGGCTTGGCTGCACCCTTACTCTCCCATTTGAGTATTCTCTTACATGCTTTTAGTTGATATATATATATATATATTAGAGTTGGATTAGATGTTTTTTTTGTTGAGTTTTCGATATGCTGTTGAAAAAAAATCAGTGACTGTAAATTGAACACTTACCTTCTATGTAAAAAAAAAGTTCATACTATATTAAAATATTTAAATATACACATAAAAATATGTGTGAGATTTTAATCAAATATATATATATATATATATATTAATTATAGAATGATCAAAAGATACACATCATGATTTGTAGAAGTTCAATCAAATACTCCCACCACCATGCCCTCCTAGTACAATATTAAGTCAAAAAACCCTCATTATAGAGTATCCCAATAAAAAAAATCCCCATTACAGAGTATCCCAAGAGAATTTTACATTTCCTTGATCTCCCTTAGACTAATCCTATACAAAATTTACAAGCATTCTTAACTGTAGTTGATCAAAATACCAACAAAAGACTTGTACCAGAGTGTTAGAGATACATTAGAGAATAGTAATTCTACATACAATATCACTAAAGATCATATATTATAATTTCAAAACAAAAGGGATATGAGAGCTCCATTGAATAGCCGGCTAGCGTTTCCTTTGAACTTATTTTCCATTTCAAAGTGCCAACATGGATTCAACTGCATCTTTCTCTTTAGTAGAGGGTTGTGTAATCGAGGCTCTGTTGGCTCTATGTATATCTATAGGTATAAAAAAATATCTAATTTTTGAGGTAATTTTTAAGGAATAAATTGTTGTGTGTAATTATACATTGTGATAGCTAAAGAATCTTTTCAATTAAATGATCTTATTTTGGGTATTTAAGTAGAATGTAATTGATTATTGGAAATATTTTCTAATAGTGTATCTCTCTGTATGTTTTAGAGAAGTATAATGATGATTTAAATATTCTTGAAGCTTAATACTCTTGATGTCTTAGTGAAACATAAAAGATTCTATAAATGATGTCATGTTGATTTGTCTCCGTCTTGAGTTAATGTGTTTTGAGGATTTATTATAAGTTAGAATTTTGTGTTCGAACCCATTATGTTTTGTTTAACCCTCGACTGTGAATTCATGGGTGGTCAGCTCTAGGATTCCAGAGGTAGGGAAATGAGTTCTTATGTTGTTGATTTTTGTACTCGATTTTACGGGTTTAAGCCTTGCACTTCAATGTTGTCTTGTATGGTGATCTAGTGTGAGACGGTGCATGCCTCACTTGGTGCATTTACTTATTTGGCATTGTTAGTTGTGCAAGCTGGCTTACCCGGTATTGTATTTATGAGATTTTTATTGCTAAAAGGGAGTGTGGCTTTCCAAGGGGGGCAGAAACCTAAGTGGTATCTAGGGTAACTCATGTGGAAGTTGAGTTAATTAAGTGACAACCTAATAAATAGTTAGGGGGTGGGTAGTAATCACATTTAAAAAAGATAATGGATGCCTCACTCATGACTCAAGCACTCGATTAGGCTTGAGATGAGATGAGAAGGATTGGAATGGAAAATTAACTACCTTGTCTTCAAGATAGGTAAGTTGATTCCACATGTGTAAGAATGGGGCTTGAGGATTAGTTGAGGTCACCAAGGTAACCTAGGATGGGGGCTAGGACCTAGGAAGATCTGCATTGGGTAACTCATATCGAGTCATGCGATGACACACCTCCTTTTAGCAGCCCTATATATGAGTAGTTTCCCCTTGTTGTTCTTGTACCTCTAGAAGTGGATGTTATCATGTTTTGTCCTGTTGCCATTTGGATTGTGGATTCATGTTAGCCTTGTCCATTTGATTGTTTTTATGCTGTGGGTCCTCTTTTCATCTCGCAGCACAAAGGGTGGACCTTAGGGTCCACATGGTCAGGTGGAACCTGCTATGCACTCCATTGGATTCCCCATCGATGATCGTGATGCATAGTGTTGTACTGGTTGTAGTGGCTCTTGAGCTCTATTGTGTTGGTAACAATTTTGGTGCAATGATCTATATTCCTTTATGATGTATTAAATTATGTAAATGTGGAATCCTTCCCATTTTTATAAGGGAATTTTTTTGTTATATATATATTTTATCCCATGTATGGGTATGAGGTTGTAAGCTTTGGTTTGTATACAGTACACTTATGTGGTGTTGTATCTGTGGGAATATTTATAATCATGTAACCTTTGGATTCAATGAGTATTATTATGACAAATGTAATGGTTTTATCTATGATATTATTATTTGATCTTAGATGTATGTTTATTTATTATTTTATATATAAGGGTTTTTAAATGAATGCATGTGTATAGCTATCATTGTTAAGGGTTTCGTGTTGAGTTAGAATGTTCACAATGAAATTGAGTAATGTCACCCTAGAGGACCAGTTAAATGTTGTATATGTATGGTTTTAGTATTAGAGTTGTACGATTATTTACATATTATGTTAGTTTTAATTTTTTTTAAAATTGTGGAGTAATTTGTTAGATGTTATGTTGTCCTTTGGGGTGTGTGTGGTGAGGCGTTACATCTTGGTATTAGAGCCAAGGTTATCAAACTCTAGTTACTCTAGGTTCAATTGATTCTATTATTTTAACCTTGTGCTTAACTCTTCAACTTATGTGTTTCCCTTCAATTGTTGTGTAGGAGTATTCCTAGGCATCAAGGTCATGGGAAAGGTAGAGGCCAGGGTGGTGTCCATAGGGAGGACCACTAGATTACACCTTTTGAGAGTTCCCATGATAGTGAGGAGGGTAATGGTGGTTAGAATCTAGGGAAATTGGGTGGAGAAGGCGCTCAACTTCATCATTTGCTAGAGGAGGTTCTCAACCGCTTAGGCCCTAGGTAGGAGGAGGATCAACAGGTGGTTAGGGAGAGAGAGAGGTCACCAAGGAGGATAAATATAGTAGCGAATTAGGATTTCATGGTAGTAAGTCACATGAGGGACCTTTTGAGGGCACATCCCCACACTTTTGATGGTTTTGAGGGAGGAGTGGAGGCATATACTTGGCTAATTGATCTGGATCATGTGTTTTCTATGCATCGATACGATAGTAGTACAAGGGCTAGGTGCACCATCATGCACCTCAGAGGTTTCACATCCACATGGTGGCAATTAGAAGAGTTGAAAATACACCTAGACATTGGTTCAGTGACTTGGGAGTTATTCATGGAGTGGTTCAAAGCTCATTTCCTGTCAAAGCACTAGAGACACTTGTACAAATGAGTTCCATAAATTGAAACAAATGACAATGTCTGTAGAGTAGTACAAGTACCAATTTTATGAGCTCAAATAATATGCTAAGATTGGTAATAGATAGTACACCTTCATCTAGTTTTGTCTCTCATGGTGGACAGATTCGGGCAATAGCCTCATCTAAGAACCATTAGGCACTCACCAAGGGTGGTCAACAATAGCAACACTCTCAATCTAAACATAAGAATTCCCAATCTCATCATGGCGATGGTGGTTCTCAATCTAGGAAGAACCAGAATTGGTGGCCTAACAAGCGTAACCGTTCTGAGAAACCTCCATAGAGCACATAGACTGGAGCTAGCTGAGGCAGTGTTCAACAGTCCAATTCACCTTCTAGGGGTAGAGGTTTTAGCAAAGGAACATGTTGTTTTTCATGCAACTAGTAGGGCCACATTTCTAGGTAGTTCCCACAAAGGAAGACTATAAGTTTTAGTCAAAGGTTGGAAACTTCAAAGCCGAGGGTGGGAGATGCAAGAAGATCACACAATTTTTTTGTTGCAGTTGACAATCACCAAGTTGATCATCAAGTTACCATGGTGGAGGCATCAGGTGTGTTACAATGAATCCATACATTTGTTCTCTTTGATTCTGACACTTTAGATTCACTTGTTTCCCCTTCTATTGTAGAGCGTTGTAGACTAGTGGCAACAAAGCAAGGGGTTAGGTGGCAGGTTGAATTGGCCTCTAGGGAAAAAGTCATAGTAGAATCTTTAGTTGAGGGTTGTAGTTTAGAAATTGTTTCTCTTGTGACTTCATTGGATCTCCATGTTCTACCTCTTGGCTCGTACAATGTCATTTTGGGCATGGATTAACTGAGTGCTCACCGAGAAATGATCGATTATCAGCTTAAGTCTGTGAGATGTGTAGATGATTCAAGCATTGAGGTTGAGATTGTTCGTGTCTAGAGGCCCATTTCCATATAGAGGTGTATGCACCATGGATTTCAATTGTTTGCGGTGTTAGTCAGTGCTTGGAGCTAGGGAAGAGTTGAGAAATATACCTTGATGATTATCCTCTCCTTAAGGAGTTGACAGATGTGTTTCCTAGTGAGATTCTTGGGATACCACCTAAGTGTGACATTGACTTTAGGATAGATGTGGTGCCTAGAGCTGAGCCTATATCTTGAGCTCCATATTAGATGACAACCTAGGAGATTTAGGAGCTTTGTTTGTAGTTGGAGGATTTATTAGAAAAAGGGTTCATTCATCCTAATGTTTCCCCTTGGGAAGAATCAGTGATATTCGTAAAGAAGAAGGATAGATCCCTTTGTTTGTGCATTGATTATAAATAGCTAAATAAGGTGATGGTGAAGAACATATACCCTTTGTTGATAATTGATGATCCATTTGATCAGATAAAGAGAGTTAGGGTATTCTCAAAAATTAATCTTAAGTTGGGATACCATCAATTGCATATCTCTAAGGCTGACATACACAAGATTACATTTTTCACTTTCTACGAGCATTATGAGTTGACTATTATGCCATTCGGGTTGACGAATGCAATGCTAGTTTTCATGAGTCTGATGAATGGAGTTTTCTATACCTACCTAGATGGACTTTTTCTTATGTTTCTCGATGAAATCATCATTTACTTGAAAAATATGGAGGAGCATGAGGAGCATCTAAGATAGGTGTTGCAGTGTCTAAGAGAAAATCAATTATATGCTAATTTGGTGAAGTTGGAGTTCATTTAGATGGAAGTGAAAAACTTAGGTCATGTTATTTTAGGTAAAGGTATCATTGTGGATCCTTCAAAGATCCAAGCCATCATTGATTGGGCTACGCCCACGAATGTTCTTGAGATTCACAATTTCATGGGCCTGATAGGTTACTAGCAACGATCTGTTTAGGGCTTCTTGATGGTAGATTCCCCCATCACTTCTCTTTAGAGTAAAGGGAAGAATTTTATTTGGTTAGAGCAGTGGCAGTTAGCTTTTCAGACTCTCAAGGAGAAGTTGACTAGTACACCTATCTTAGCCGTACCTAACCCTACATGTGATTTTGTGGTGTGTATGAATGCATCCTTGGAGGGTTTAAGAGCCATTCTTATTTAGGAGGGTCGTGTGATTTCCTATGAGTCTCACAAACTCAAGGATCATGAGCTTAATTACCTCACTCATGATTTGGAGTTAGCCATTGTTGTTCATGCTCTGGTGAGGTGGAGGCACTTCTTATTTGGGCATTGGTTTGAGATGCATAACGATCATCGCAATTTGTAGTATATATTTATGCAGCCAAACTTTAATGCCAGATAAGGAGATAGATGGAATTCCTTTGCCAATATGATTTTAAGGTTAAGTACATCTAGGAAAGGAAGACATAGTGGTAGATTCTCTTAGTCGTCAAAGGCATGAGTTATCGGTAGTGACTCTTGGTGTTGACTTGAGGAGCCAGATCCTTAGAACACTTCCCATTGATGGTTGGTATCAAGAAGTGAAGTTAGAGATTGAGTAAGATAGAGCTTTGGAGGGAAATTTTGCAAGATATTCTTTGGATTCTGATGACGTTTTTCAATATTTGGGTCATATGTATGTACCTCCTTTGGAGGGTCTTCGTACCCTCATCATGATTGAGGCACATTGGGCTCCCCATTCTACTCATTCGGGGATCAAGAAGATGTATGTGGACCTTAGATCAATATCTTTCTAGGGTGGAATGAAGAGAGATATTGCAGACTTTGTTGCAAGGTGTTTGGAGTGTCATAGAGTTAAGGTAGAGCACCAACATTCCATGAGTCTTTTATAGCCCCATCTCATTCCTAAATGGAAATGGGATATTATATCGATGGATTTTATAGTTAGTTTTCCTATGTCTTCTTGTTGAAATGATTCCATCATGGTCATTGTTGATTGATTGACTAAGGTGGAACACTTCTCTCTCGTTCAACCATTTGATAATACTTCATCTGTATATGTAACATTTGGATTTGATGAGTATTCTTATGACAAATGTAATGGTTGTATCTATGATATTATCATTTGATCTCATATGTATGTTTATGTATGGCTACAAATGTATGTACATTGTTCATTTCTTTTATATATGGGTTTTTAAATGAATGCATGTGTATAGCTATCATCATTAAGGGTTTCATGTTGAGTTAGAATGTTCACAGTGTAATTCAATCATGTCACCCTAGAGGACTAGTTAAATGTTGTATATGTATGGTTTCAGTATTAGAGTTGTATGATGGTTTACATATCATGATAGTTTTACTTTTAAAAAAATGTAAAGTAATTCATTAGATATTATGTTGTCCTTTGGGGTGTGCATGTTGGGGCATTACAAAACCTCACGGGCATATATATATACCTCTATGAACTTACAATATGAGCATGCATCAAAACACATGATAGTTGTTGATCCAACCAACATAATTTATTTGCATCTGCTAATATCACAACACCTGACATCTCATTAAATGAAACCAATGTATAGGTTAGTTTTAATGATATTCTAAAGATATTAGATGTGTATGAACAATAATATAAACCTGATTTTTTGATGCATTGCCCATGTGCGGTTATCACATTTCTCCCATATTCATCATTTTATATAAGTTGAAAAACCTCCTTCCATTTTCTATGCATGAAATAACATGAAAAATAATTGAGAAACATGGTCCTATAATGGTTACCACATCATCTTTTATAACTATAGAGCACAAAAAATGATACATCATGAATATTGAATATACAGATCTAATGTTTCACTAGTAGACCGAGTTTTGCATCTCAGCAAGGGTCCACTATTCGGTGACAACAACTATAGTTTAGACTCTTAAGGGATTCAATCAGTTGAACATAGCTCTAAGCGATTACACATGTTTGGGTGTGAAAGAGGATTGTTCCTAGCATAAACATACCCAACCAGACACATCAAAATAGTTTTTTTCTTCACACGAGTTGTAGAAAAAAAGTTGCACCACTTTGCAACTTTACACTACTTGCATTTGACAAGCTTTTCCCCAAGAAAAAATATTCCATCATGAGAAAATTCCTTTGAGATAATGAAAATTGAGATATTTTATTATAGAGGGGCCCAACTTGATCCCATAGGCTTAGATGAGAAGTTTCTAAGTGTCACAAAATTTGAATAACAACATGATGAAGTTTGCAGCCATTTTGCACTTTGGACTCTTAAGGGATTCTATCGGTTGAATGTAGCTCAAAGA
Organism: Sequoiadendron giganteum; assembly: GCA_007115665.2. Lineage (NCBI taxonomy): Eukaryota > Viridiplantae > Streptophyta > Pinopsida > Cupressales > Cupressaceae > Sequoiadendron > Sequoiadendron giganteum. The sequence continues at coordinate 835,291,862 of CM021102.1, forward strand.
AATTCGGTGTGTTTGGGTGAAAAAGAGGACCATTCCTAGCATAAACATACCAACTTATATGCATCACAATAGTTTTTTTGGTCACATGATTTGTAGAATGAAAGTTGCACCACTTTGCAACTTTCAACTACTTGCATTTGACAAGTTTTTCCACAAGTGAAAATTCACCAGCACATGAAAATGCTTTCGAGATAGAGAAAATGAAGAGAGGTTATTTTTTAGAATCACAATATGATCTCATAGGCTTAGACAATAATTTTCTAAGCGTCACAATGTTTGAGTAACAACATGTTGAAGTTTACAGTCATTTTGCTCTTTGGACTCTTAAGGGATTTTTTCGGTTGAATGTAGCTCGAAGTGATTCAGCGTGTTTAGGTGTGAAAGAGAATTGTTCCTAGAATAAATTTACCCACATGGATGCATTGGAATAGTTTTTTTGGTAACACAAGTTGAAGAATAAAAGTTTCACCACTTTGCAACTTTCAACTACTTGCATTTGATAACTTTTTCTTGAAGTAAAAATTTTCCACCATGGGAAAATGCCTTTGAGATAGAAAAAATTGAGAGAGGTTATTGTAGAGGGGTGAAAAATAATCCAATATTATTATATGAGAAGTTTCTAATAATCACAGCATCTGAGTAATAGCATGCTGAAGTTTACAGCCATTTCGTGCTTTGGACTCTTAAGGGATTCTGGCGGTTCAATGTAGCTTGGAGCGATTCAATGTGTTTGGGTGCAAAAGAGGACCATTATTAGCGTAAAAATAGCCACCCAAATGTATTGGAATAGTTCTTTTGGTCACACGAGTTGTAGAATAAAAGTTGCACCACTTTGCAAGTTTTAACTACTTGCATTTGACAACTTTTTCCCAAGTGAAAATTCACCACCGTGGAAAAATGTCTCCAAGATAGAAAAAACCGAGAGAGGTTATTGTAGAGAGACCCAACATGTTCCCATAGGCTCATATGAAAATTTGATAAGAATCAAAATATCCGAGTAACAATATGTTGAAGATTGCAACTATTTTTTACTTTGGACTCATAAGGGATTTTGTCAGTTGAATGTAGTTCAAAGTGATTCGGCATGTTTGGGTGTGAAAGAAGACCATGCCTAGCATAAAAATACCCTACTAGAAAATTTGAAACAATTTTTTTGGTTACATGAGTTGTAGAATGAAAGTTGCACCACTTTGCAACTTTCAACTAATTGCATTTGACAACTTTTTCCTCAAGTGAAAATTTGCCATCACAAGAAAAAATCTTCGAGATAGTAAAAGATGAGAGAGGTTATTGTAGAGGGTCCCAACACAAATGCATAGGATTAGGAAATAAGTTTCTAAGTATCATGGTGCTTGAGTAATAAGCCTTTGAAGATTGCAGTCATTTTGCACTTTGGACTCTTAAGGGATTATGCTGATTGAATGTAGTTTGGAGCGATTCAACGTATTTGCATGCAAAAGAGGACCATGCATAAACTAAAAGTACCCACTCAGATGTGTCAGAATATTTTTTTTGGCCACATAAGTTGCATAATGAAAGTTACACCACTTTGCACCTTTGCAATACTTGCATTTGACAACTTTTTCTCGAAGCGAAATTTCGCCACCATAGGAAATGCCTACAAGATAACAAAAAATGAGAGAGGTTATTGTAGAGGATACCAATATGATCCCATAGCCTCAAATGAGAAGTTTCTAAGAATCACAATTTATGAGTAACAAACCATCAAATATTGTAGCCATTTTGTACTTTACATTCATAAGGGATTTTGCCAATTGAACATAGCTTGAAGCAAAAATCAGTGTCTAACCTATATAAGCAAAAGGTTACTGAAATTTTTTTTATTACCACACATGTAAATTCTTAGAAAATTTGGAAATATCCTTGTTTCAAATGAAGTGTCTTGGAAAAATTCACTTGGAAGTCCATGGGTGATCCCACAATACTGGTTTACAATTTTTGGGCAAATTGGACACTGAACTAATTTTTTTTTTAACTAAATCTTCACTTTTGGGCTACTATATTGACTAAACCATGATAAATTTGAAGATTATGCAAACTAGTGATTTGTGAAGTATTTTATATAGATTCTAAATATGTTATTTTTATTTTTGTTTGAATTAGATTGCACTTTTTTTTTCATCTCCTTTGAAAACTAGTTTTTATTAGTAAATAACATTTTTAAGGATTGATGCTTATACAACATAATTTTTTTTCTATGAAGGATAAAATTCTATTTTTTTCATATTTAGATTTTTAACTATGATATCTAACTAGTTCATTTGGTTTCATAGTGTTTTATTAAAAAAAATTTCCTTAATCAAGTTTCAAAGTCAAACCAATTACAACTCAAACCTAGGCGGACTGTATACAACATAAATTTTTCTATATGTATTGAAATTCAATTTTTTTTAAATGGTTCAAGTACATTAATACCCAGCCTGAACATATTTCTCAAAAATTTCTTTTGATAATCAACTATTTTTCCACATGTGCAGAACAAAGAGTATAATTTTTCAGTGAAAACCTACATTCACAAGAAATAAAAATAAATATAATCATAAAATTAAATTGAAGAAAAAATATATTTTCTTGGAAGCTTATAATAAGGACTACATACTTACAAAAATTAAATTTTAAATGAATTCATTTGATCCCGCAAAAGGTAAAATCAAAAGTGGTTTTTTATCAGCATTTTGATAGGTGTAAAGGAGAATCTGTTATGGGTATGGTTTAAAACTAGTGGGGTTATATCCAAGGGGGCTTGGTCTAAGGTGATTTGATCAAACCCTCTTTAATTGGAATCCTTTAAATAAAACTTTTCAAGGCTAAATCATTATATTTTCTAAAAATTTGTGATTTCAACAAAAAATAGGATATCCCAGAAAGTGTAAACCACTATTGTGGTAGCACCCCCATTCCATTGAACTTTTGACTCTAATTTTATTAAATTAGTATGTTCTCATGTTGTTACATACTTTATTTGTGCTATCAACCATAAGACTATGTTGCCAAAGTTGACAAGAGCACCAAATGCCAAGTGACTGTTTAGAGAGATTGGTTAGTTGAAGAATGTCTTAGAGTTGTCAAAGGTGTTGGAGGGTATTGAAACTTTTTTTCCCCCACTATTCATGTTGTTCTACCTTCTTCATATTTTTTGTAATTTTTGTGTGGTTAGGAGTGTCCACAAAAAAGTTGTTATGACCATTCAAGTCCCTTAGAAAAGTCTGTTGTGATGTTCACACAATCTCTACATTGTGTTGAATCAAGGTCTCCAAGTACGTTCATTGCTAGGTCTTCTCAAAGTGAATTTAGGAGTAGCTATGAATAAAATGCAATAATTTTTTTCCTTTTGGGTCTATTTTCATGTTGATTGTCCTTCCCTTGCATCAAGAAAGAATTCTACGGTTTATAGAGGAGCAAAAAATTATTCTTTTGTACAATAGAAGGCATTGTTTTAGATTTTTTCATAAATCCACATGCTATTCCTTCAAGAAAAATGCAAATGTAAAACATAAACCATTACAACTAACTTTAAATATAATATATACATTTAATTGAGGCATATATTAAGGAGTATACACATTTGCATGTATTAATTTCTCATAATTTTTGTATATCAAAAAATACACTAAGTCAATAAAAAATATTACAATGGTGATGGAAGAACATCTTGAAAATCCCCCCATTTCTCAATACTTGTAGTAATACATGTAGGGAAATAATCAACCCATTTGCAGTCCAGATCAAGAAATATATTGTACAAGAAGAAACAAAAGGAGATGTTGCCCAATTTGTTTTCTCCAATCCACCTCAGGTGGCCCAGTTATTTGCATTCCAAAATGATTCAAAACATGTACATTCCCTACTCCCTTGGAAACACATGGGTAGTATCCTCTTCGTGGTTTCTTACTCTCACTAGAATTTGGTCCACAAAAAATCTACAAAATCCTAACAATTTCAAACATGGACTCACATAAAAATCATTAAAAGACTAATAACTAAATAATGTCATACATACACCTTCTAACCAGATCTATTATCACCTTCATGCATGCTATAAGTAGATCTATTGAAGGTCCTACAATGGTGATGTGGCCCATCTTCGGCTACTTTCTCATCTCGCGATGATCCTACATATAAATTTCAAATATATATCAAAATAATTTAAATAAAAGATGTAGCACATAAGAATATGAGAAATCTATGAAATGGAAAAGAAAGAGAAGTTTGAAACCAAAAAATGCATTAGCAAATGATGTTCTTTTCTTAAGTTGACAATATTTAATGAAGCCTTTCCCTTTTTTCTCCTTCACTAGTCTTGTATATCTCTTCACTAAAGCAAACATATAATTAATAAGTGGGTTAAAAGACTCACAAATTCATCAATGAAAATCCTAAATGCATATGAAATCAAACACCAATAGAGAATACCAACTTAAAGGTGGTCAATAGGGAGAAACATATAATTATCATTTTGCAAATTAACAATAATGCAATTTTGCAAACCCTTCTACAATCAAACTTACATGATTGACATAAAGCAGTGATCAATAGAATGGCTTTACATACTGAATGTGCATACTTACAAATCAATCCAGGGAACCATCCAAGCCTTCTCTATTCTTTATTGTGTGAAGTATATCCTCGTGGTCAAAATTACACACTTTCCACAAGTTCTTGTTCATAGGTTTTCCCTTATATTTGATTAAATGAACGCTGGCTACGAAAAAAAGGTTTGAGTAATGAAGAATCTTTTGATGTGTGTCGAATTCTTGAAACAACCAAACTACAACATTATTAACTAGGTACCTTCTAAGCCATGTCTCATTAAAAACCACTGAACTTGTGGGATATTCTATGTTTTCTCCATCTATAATTGGGGCCTCCAATTTCTTTTTGGCCTCAATACAATGACATAGGTAATAATTTGTACCCTCTTCATTGTCTTCATCTGCAATCACCACATAAATGTTCCCTACATTGCTATGTTCATATTGTTAGATGTATTTAATGAAGATCAAAATAAAACCTAAAACTTACAAGTAAGTTGTATTACCTATTTCTAGTAGGTCTGATACATGATCAAAGTCAACAAATGTTTGCATCTCCATTATTTGTAGAGTTGTCAAGAGTTGATAAGTGTCAAGTTGGGTTAGAATTCTTACAAACCATTTGTCAACCCACTCTGTCAACTCACAATCATTCCATGCTTGCAATGTACATGCAGAATAAAAGCATGCCATCTTCTGTATATGGATAGTCCATGTACCTGCACTTGAGCTTCTAAAAGAGTGTAGCTCGCTCGATCCTATTAGTGTACAACAATCCTCATATTTTTCAATGTTAGTATCATATACTAAATGAAAAAATCTATGAAATACAGAATTACCTTCACTACCTAGACCCATTTCATGATTGCACCACTCGACAATTGATGTTGCATATGTCAACTTTACATTGTCTTTGTACTTTAACTCTTCTTGTGCTAAGGCTCTTTTGATACATGCACCTGCTCCATCATGCTCCCACTTTCCATTCTCGGCCTCTAAGAGGTTCCACATATGGGGAACACCACTGATCCTATGCATCCTGCTCAACTATTAAAACATTCTAAAGTTCTTGAATTGCGATGTATAGTTATCTGACCATATGATATGTTGACTGCACAATATGCACCTACTAGCTAGATCAACATAGAACATTTGAAAGAAACCTTGTACAAACTCTATAGAATGTGTGTGATCATCACTAATGTAAAAGTGATACTCCATCAATATTTTCCTATTATCCTCTATACTATCATTTACATAAATGAATGGTATATGCACAAATATAACAAGCTGTGTGGAGTTGTAGTACTATGATTGCACCTCATTTTGTGGTTTTAGTGTGTATTTCTCTATGAAGTGAACAACTAAAATGATCCTATGAAGTGGAAATGTGTCCTTACATAACTTGAGCTATGATTCCAACCATCGAGCTCTATGGGTATGCCTTGAGATAGAGGGAGAGGGGATAGGAGTGAGAGATATTAGTCTAGGTCTAGAATGGTAGGGATTGAGACTTGAGAGGAATAGAGAGTTATCTAGTTAGGGTGGGGAGAAAGACCTAATAATGAGAGAGGGGTTGGGAGGGATGAGACATGAGAGATAGAAAAAGAACAAAGGGGGAGAGAGAGAGGGAGTGTGGGAGAATAGGTTGGAGTGAAATAGATTTGTGTAGGTAGGATGGAAGGTACATGAGACCTAACACAGAGGGAGTGTGAGAGAGGGGATTGGAGTGACACATATTAGTCTAGGTAGTGTGGGAGAGAGTGAGACTTGAGAGAGAGAGTTGAGAGGGAGAAAGAGTTATGTAGTTAGGGTGTTGGAGGAGACCTTAGAGAGGGAGTGGGAGATAGAGGGATGGGTGACCTAAACCCTTAAAACCAAACCCTTAAACCCTCTACTCTCTACTCTCAACCCTCAACCCTCAACTCTCAACCCTCAACCCTCAACCATTAAACCATAAACCCTCAACTCTTAAACCCTAAAACCCTCAACCCTCAACCCTCAACCCTCAATCCTTAACCCTTTAACACTAAAACCTTAAACGCTCTATCCTTAAATTGTAAACCATAAACCATAAAACATAAACCCTTAAACCCCCTACCCTCTACCCTTAAAACTCAACCCTCAACCCTCTACCTTGAACCCTGAACCCTCTACCCTAAACCCTTAAACCCTAAACCCTTAAAACCTCAACCCTTAAACCGTAAATTGTAAACCATAAGCGCTAAAACCTAAACCCCTAAACCCTCTACCTTCTACCCTCAATCCTCTACCCTCTACCTTCTACCCTAAAGCCCTCAACCCTCTCTCTCTCTCTCAACCTCACACCCTCTACTCTTAAACTATAAATTGAATCCCTAAACCGTAAACCCTCTACCCTTAACTCTTAAACTGTCTACCCTCTATCCTTAACCCTCCACCCTCTCCCCTAAAACCCTTAATCCTCTCTCTGTCTCTCTAATCCATACCCTCTGACCTCTACCCTCTACCCTCAACCCTCTACCATCAACCCTCTACCCTCAAGCCTCAAGCCTCAACCATAAAACCCTAAAACCCTTGAACTCTCAACCCTTTCCCTCTCTCAACCCTACACCCTCTACCCTTAAATTGTAAACCATAAACTGTAAACCCTTAAACCCTAAACCTTAAACCCTTAAACCCTGTACCTTGTACCCTCAACCCTCAACCCTCAACCCTCAACCCTCAACCCTCAACCCTCAACCCTTAAACCCTCAAACCTTAAACAGTAAACCATAAACCCTTAAACCCTCTACCCTCTACCCTTAACCCTTAACCCTAAACCCTCAGCCCCCCTTTCTCTCTCAAACCTACACCCCCTACCCTTAAACCATAAACCCTCTACCCTCAACCCTCAACCTTACAACCTTCAAACCTATCCCTCTCTCCACCCTCAACCCTCAACCCTCAACCCTCAGCCTTCAACCCTTCAACCCTTTAACCCTCAACCCCCCCTCTCTCTCAACCCTAAAACCTAAACCCTCTACACTTAACCCTTAATCCATCGACCCTAAACCCTAAACCCTAAACCCTCTACCCTCTACCCTCTACCCTCTACCCTTAAACCCTAAACCCTTAAACCCTCTACCCTTAAACTATAAACCCTAAACCCTAAACCCTTAAACCCTCAACCCTTAAAGCACAAATCCTCAACCCTTAAACTGTAAACCATCAACCCTCAACCCTAAACCCTCACCACTCTACCCTAATCCCTCAAACCTGAACCCTTAATCCCTCAACCTTTAAACCCTCAACCCTCAACCCTCAACCCTCAACCCTTAAACCCTAAACCCTAAAACCTAAACCCTTTACCATCTACCCTTAAACCCTCTACCCTCTACCCATAACTCTCGACCCTAAACCCTCAACCCTATCTCTCTCTCATTCCTCTCTCTCTAGTCTCTCCCTCTTAACCCTTCTCCCACTCCCAAGTCTCTAGATCTCTCTCACTCACTCCCTCTATTTCTCCCCCCCTACCCTTAACCCTCTACCCTTTACCCTCCCCCTCTCTCTCTCTACCCTAAACCATCAACCCTATAGGTAATCAACCTTATTCCCTCAATTATCAACCCTCTAACCTAAACATTGGATCCTCAACCATCATCTATCTTTGTCCCTCCCTCCTCTTCCCTCCTCTCTATCTCATTTCTCCCTCCATCTCTCCCTCCATCCATTCCTCTCTCTACCTTAATCAATCAACCCTATACCATTAGCCCTTAAACCCTTAAAAATCAAACCTAAACCCTTATACCCTCTACCCTCAAACCTAATCCCTCGACCTTATACCCTCAACCCTTAAACAATCAACACTAAACACTCAAACCTAAACTCTCAACCCTCTTTCTCTCTCTCACTCCCTCTCACTCTCTCTCAAGTCTCTTCGTCCTACATAAGAGAGGGGGAGAGAGAGTGAGAGGGGAGAGAGGGAGTGGGAGATAGAGGGATGGGAGAGAGATATAGGGAGTGAGAGACAGAGGGAGATATAGAGGGAGTGAGAGAGAGGGGGAGTGGGAGAGAGATAAAAGGGATTCAATGAGAGAGAGCGAGAGAGAGACCTAAGAGAGGGAGGGGGATAGTAGGGAGAGACTTGAGAGAGAGAGGGAGGGAGAGACTTGAGAGAGAGAGGGAGGCAGAGACTTGAGAGAGAGAGAGAGAGAGAGAGAGAGAGAGAGAGAGAGAGAGAGAGAGAGTGGAGAGAGGGTGTGGGAGAAGAGAGAGAGAGAGAGAGAGAGAGAGAGAGAGTGGGAGGGAGAAACCTAAGAGACAAGGGGTTGGGAGGGAGAGACTCGAGAGATTAGGAGATAGAGGGATGGGAGAGATACAAGGAGTGAGAGAGATACATGAGAGAGGGAGAGGGGGTGGGAAGGAGAGGGAGTGCCCAAGATAGAGGTATGGGAGAGAGATGGAGGGAGTGAGAGAGAGAGGGGGGTGGGGGGAGATACCTAAGAGAGAGGGAGAGAGATAGAGAGGGAGGGTGGGAGGGATATAAGCTGAGAGAGAGAGATTGTGATTGAAAGAGATTGAGAGAGACTTGAGAGAGGGAGAGGGGGTAGGAGGGAGAGAATTTAGAGAGTGAGGGAGAGAGATAATTGAGAGAGAGGGAGGGAGAGGGGGTGGGAGGGAGAGACTTGAGAGACAGTGGGAGAGAGATAGAGGGTGTGAGAGAGAAAGGGAACTAAGAGAGATAGGGAGATGTGGTGGGAGGGAGATACTTGAGAGGGAGGGAGAGGGAGAGGGCGAGAGATAGAGGGAGTGAGACCTAAGAGAGAGATAAACTTCAGAGGGATAGATAGTTATACAATTAGGGTAACGAGGTAGAGAGCGTATCAAAGGTAAAACCTCAACTATCCATCTATGATCATAAACCATGCACTCTCAACATTATCAGTGTGGTCGAACAAAGAGAGGGTAAAGTTACATTTTGTTCAAAGCAATTCATTTGGTGAGCACAAAATGACACATCCCATTTGGTGCACACCAAATTTGGCGCTCACCAAATGTGATGTGCCATTTGGTGAGTGTCAAATTTGGCACTCACCAAATGACCTACTTTGGACAAGTGAATTGACAGGATTTTCCAAATTTCCTCATATTTTTGTTTGTGCTCACCGTCACATTTGCACGTATTTCAATGCAAGTTTATAAAAAACCATGATGTCATTAACCTCTATCTTAGCTATCTAAATATATAAATTTTTTTTTTTGTTTTGATTTAGTTAAGGTTTTGATCCATAGCTTCTATTGTAAATGCACCCATTTTTGGTCAAAAACCAACATGTGCTAGTTTTAGGATAGATTTCTACTCATTCATCAAAATGTGAAACAAATTACATTTTTAAAACTAGACTCCATTCTACACATGATGAAAAAAATCAGTTTTTGATTAGTTTTCAAAAAATTTAGGGTGGGACCATGCCGAAATTTCATCTTTTCAAGATGTGTACACTTTAAAAATTCATAAAATATTATATATTCATTAGAAAAAAAATTCAAAAGAATGGGGATAAACTACATGGTGCTAGCTAATTTCTCACCATTCAGATTTTTGAAATTCGAACAAAAAATTAATCAAAAAGTGTAGAGCCCTTAGACACTATGCTATTTTTTTTTGATAAAAATAGGACCTATTTTGCTCCCCCCCCCTTTTGAGACCCTTAATCTTCATTAATTTAAAAAATAATTGGGTATGTGCAGGATCATCATGGAAAAAAAGGCCCTTAAGTGGCGATGAAAATTCAGAAAATCAGAGTTAGGCAACTTGACGTAAAAATTTGAGTAAGTTATTTATATTATTTCAAAAATATGTAAGAATATAATCTATAGCAAATTGAATTTATTTTCTAAGTTCTACTAGGTTTATTTTGAAAAAAATCTATTTCGTGAAAATTTGAAATTTCAATACAGTAGTACTTAAATTTCAGGGAAAAAATAAGAAGTAGGCATTTGTCTAACCACCCTAACCACAATACAATGATAATATTTTTTTATAATATTTTAGATATAAGTAGAGGATTCATGTCCCGATGTGATGCATATGTTTTTGTATTTTTTTTCAAGTAAATAATTAATTATGAATTTTTTATTACAACTTTTTAAAAATATAAAAACTTGTATGTCTGACCACCTTAACTTGGTTGAAAATTCATGAAATTCAGTTTTTTTTAATCCTAAAGTATGCAAAGCATAGAATGTGACACATGTTTCAGATTCAAAAAATTTAATACTATTTGAAATCTATAAATGTTTTTTAATCAACCTATCAATCAAGACTTTAGTCATAATTCAAATAGAAAATGAATAATAATTATTTATTTAATTCAAAGTAAAGCATAATTTATATTGTTGGAAATATGAGAATATCCTTTAAAACCCCTTTCTGTTTCATCAATTTTTGGTAAGAAAAAAGTCATTAGCCACATGGGGCATCATATCACTTGCATATTGCCATTTTTTGGCCCATTACAATCTTGCACATACCCAATTAGTAGCTTAGAAACTAGACTTGGAGCACTTCAACTTTTGTTCTTGTTGTTTCTAGAAATTTTGAGTGTAACTATATTCATTTTCTCATGCAAATCGGATTTTTCTGATTTCAGAAAAAAAGTGGCATCTTAAGAGCCAAAATTATGTCACATATCCACACACTTACCCATTTGAAAGGTAACTTACCTTGATACTTACTAGAGCACCCTTTTTCATTCTTCTTGCAAAGTTAGCTTCCACTTCATTAAAGTTTTCTTCATCTGAATCTTCAACTTTTGTAACCCTAAAAATAGTTTGTCTTTGATCCATTTCACAAGCTAGGCTTTCTCATTTGAAATGAGGTTAGAGTACCCAACAATTGATCTTTAGTATAGATTTTATAATATAAAAATTCCTCAGTAGAAGATACATTTTAACTATATGCATCAGGGAGAAATCTGAGAATCTTGTTTACTATCTTGGATTCATCCACCGTTGCACCAATTCCTCACATTCCACTTACCAGCCCATCCACTCTCTATACATAGGATTTAATGTTCTCATCTTCAAAAATTCATAGGATCTCAAATTGTGCCTCCAAAATTCTAAAAAAATTATTCTTTAACTTTTTCTTCTCCTTCATGGATCTTTTCCACATCCAAAACCTCTTTAGCAGTCTTCAGATTTTACAACTTTAATTAACTCAAAATGTGAAAGACTATTCTTCAGGATAATTTTTTCTCTGTTGTTCACTTCATGCACCTTGATCTCATCAAAAGTACTTGGACCATTAGTGGGATTAGTGTATAGAGTCTTATAAGCTTTCTCAACATCATATCCATAGTACTCCAGATATCATTCCATTTTTGCCTTTCATAAAGTGTAGTTGGTGCCATCAAACTTAAAGACACTCAATAACTACTTTATTCACCATCCCATACCTTCCTTACATGATTAAGCTCTTCTCCAAGGAAAAAAAACTCTTATACCAATTTTTAAACAAGACAACTGAGAGGGGGGTGTAACCTTTAAAAAATTTACCAAAAGTTAGATCATTAACCATTCACAGAACCTTTACTCTGCTAGTGTGATTAATCATTAATTGCAGAAGAAGAAACAAAAAGAAGTAAAACCATAGACACAATAACACCAGATTTATGTGGAAAACCTAATTAGGGAAAAACGATGGTGAGGATTAGCTCACAATATAAAGAATTCCAATCGAATACAAAGGCTCACTTCCAAGACATGACTTACTTTTTCAAAATAGGACTTACTGTCCAATGAGGGCTCACTTCTCGGATGGATCACTTCCACAAAATTAAAAAAATATAGAAGAGGATTGTCAAAGAGAGAAAACTATCTCAATGCAACAAAGCATTCCACCACAATTCGCTCACACACTTGTTGACTCACATACAAGATGTCAGATGCCTTCAACAAACTGCCTTCAAAACTCTAACATGAAATTTGCACTGATCTACTCAAACTTGCATCACACATATTATTTCACATCTATCTCTCAAATCTATATTTCATCTATCTTATATTTCATCAAAATCTCAACTTGTACTTATACTATCTTCAACCTTGAAACCCATCCAAGGTTGGCCATACATCATTTATATTTACAAATTCAAATTAGGTTAGTTCCAAAACATTCTATGATGGAATTGGAATGAGGGCGGCCCAAAGATATACTTAATGATGACCTAAATAAGTCCCAACATGCCTCAACAAGACTTCATGAACTTTGTAAGTAGTGTTTAACACAAGGTTGGCCAATACCAGTGTAAAATATATAAAAAAATTAAGCACGCACATCCATAACACAATCTAATCTTTTTGGAAAACGAATTTCACTTGAACACAATCTCATCAACTTACTCCCAAAACCGTAAGACATAAAACCATAATTCTAAGAAATTTAGAGCAACTGCATTTCTCCTAGACCATAACCAAACAAATCAAAATGCATAGTCACATGTACTAGTGAAGATATCTCACACTATACAACAATCTAGAGACCCAAATTATGGATACAACAACTAACAACCATGAACAATACCTAAAATTTACAAAAGAATAGTAGCAATGCAAAGCACACACCAGAGCACACATTGAATACCTATAGACCTTTTTATTATAATTTTCTCAATATCCTCAACATATACAATCAATAACCAAATTTCATGATATCAATGACAACGACAACCAGTTGACACCAATGATAACACCTTCATACTTGCAACACATCCCGATCAGACCAAATAATCTTTCAACAAGCTAGTATACTCTTAAGAGCCTCAACTTTCTCCTAAGATGTCTCAGCTTCCTACAAAGATTTCTAACTCTTTTTCATTATACCACCATCCTCCTGAATATCCAAAATTTTAGCCACTTGTGTTCCCCAATGGTTGCTATGCCATTCTCTGGTATCAACAAGGATTTTATCATTAGCCAAATCCAAGAAACCTTCCTAGGAGTATATCCAAAAATCAACCTGATCCCCATTTCCGATGTCCCAAGTGACATGGTTAGAAATGATGTCTCTACAAGCACAAATAAAATTCTAGGTTTTTGAACTTGAGATAGGATTCTCAATTGAAAATATTCGTGTAGGATTTGGGGAATCTAGGAACTTATTTCGTAACATCTTGGCCCACTATTGATTTGATTTTCTATATCTAGATTACAAACCAACTTAGCACTAAGGGCTAATTTCATTATTGTCCAATGTCTGAGGCCCACCCCGTTGGCTTCTTTGGGATGAATTTTTTTCTCCCAATCCACCAAAAGAATTTTTTATTGATCCTCATTTCCATTCCAAAATAAAGATACCATCCTTTGATCTAATTGATCATAGATATTTTGTGGTAGTTTCATGCATAACATTACATGAGCAGGAATTGCTAACACCTTTGTTTTAGGCAACATAATCCTCCTTGACAAAGATAACCATTTTCCTTTCCAAGAATCCATTTTTGACTTGCAATTGAAAATAATACTATTCCAAAGATTAATCTTATTTACACCAAAAAATAGAGGAAGACCCAAAAACTTACCTAGAAGCTTGCCAATCTTGAATCACAACAGATTGGAAATGTCTCATTGCTTTCATATGTTTGTGTTGAAAAATAAGATATTTGATTTTCTCCAGTTGATTCTTTACCTAGAAACACTATAATATTTGTCCAAAGTGGTTTTAATATCCCAGGATTCTCTTTTTCTTACCACCCCAAAGATCATCATGTCACTGGAAAATTATAGATGAGTGAGGGGTTCATGACCAGGAAAAAAATTGATGCCCTTACACCATTGCAATAAAATCTCAGTTGTGATACTCCTGTCTAGCTCCTCCTCCATGATAATAAAGAGAAAAGGGGAGACAAAGTCTCCTTATTTGATGCCTCGATTAGAGGGGAAGAAGCCTTGTGGAATCCCATAATTAAGATTGAGAACTGAGGACCTAAGATGCAACTCATAATCCATTGAATCCATTCTTAAAAAAACCTTGATCCACCTAATCAATCGTAGGATTTACTTACTAACGTCAAGTTTCAAAATCATCCTTTCCACCTTTTCTTTCCTTAGAATTTGGATTGACTTATGAGCCAAAATAATCTCTTTAGTTATTGATCTATTAGGGATGAACCGACTTTTCTCAAGTCTAAAATTATTAAGGGGAGAACAAGCTTTAACCTATTTTCCATGATCTCAGTAACAATCTTATAAACAATATTGCACAAGGGGATCAAAAGGAAATCTCCCATCACTTCCACCTTCAATTTCTTTGAAATGAGAGATATAAAGTTATTATTTAAATCCTTCAACATAGTCCCATTGAACCTTGATTCCTCAACAAATGCCACAATGTCCTTAACTACGCGCATAAAATGTTGAAAAAAGTTTATCAAAAACCCATATGACCTACAGGCCTTGTTCGAACCAAGCTAGAATTTTGCAACCTTGAGTTCATTCTCTGAAATAGGGCTCATGATTTGTTTGTTGATAGAGTTATTAATCAATTTTGGGATATTCGCAAGAATTTTTGCTCTTATTTCTCCATCAACAAAACCTTGCCCATTCAAAAGAGAATGGAAGAAGTTTATTCCCTCATCACCAATTTTATTTTTGACACTAGGGACACTCCATTTCCATTTTTAATTTCACTAATTTTATTCTTACACCTTTTAATTACTACCAAATAGTGAAAGAAGTTGGTTTTTTTTTCCCCATCCTTCCGCTAACACTCCCTAGACTTTTGGTGCCATAATATTTTTTCCCTCCTCAAAATCTCCATGCATTCTATTGTCAAATATTTCTCTAGATGAAAATTCTCCACACCCATCCCATCTTGAAGTACCTTCTCATTGAGATCTATCAACTTAGTTTCGGTTTCGATCTTCTCCTCAAAGATAAGGGTTTCATGCACCTATATTTTGGCTAAGTGTGTGTATATATATACCATTTAAGGGTTTCATATACTGGACTATTTCATATATGACATCAAATAATTTGAAATTAATTATAATTTAAATAGTAGTTAGAACTCAAAAATTAATAATGAAATGTGGTATGAAAATCATATTTCGGTTCAATCATGCAATTAGTTTAAAAGCCATAGTAAATTTAGTATTCTTAAAGTAGCTATAAACTAAGGATGATAGGTGGAATGATATTTATGTATGCAAATGTTTTAGAAGAAAATCATGATACGTATGAATAATAAACACATATTGAATAGTTTATACAATTGTAATCTTAGAACAACTTTGAAATATACATACTTTGCAAGCTGCAATAGGTGTCTAAAGTTGAAACTTGTATAAATAAGCATTTGAGAGCAAGTGGATATATACATTTTACATAAAGCCTTGTTCATTTACATTGAAGTGAATTAGATGTATGGTTTTTTTGTTCTTCAATTATAGTGTCTCTTACATGTATAAAAATGTTGTATCAATTTATATATAAGCTTTTACAACTATATTAGTTTCAAAAAGGGTTAAATAAATATTTATATTAAAATGTTGTTTCAAGCTATATATAACCCCTAAACTTATATATATAAGTTGCATGCTTGCATAGACATAAGTACATATGCATGCATACATACATGTACATATGAATGTGTATACACAGACATGTATCTATCATGTGCATGCCATACATATGCATGTATGGATGTTTACATACATACATATATATATGTACGTAAGTATGTATATGTATGTGTGTATGTATGTATACAAACCTACATACATACATACAAATATATATTTTAGTATATATGTATGTATATGTACATGTGTACATACATATACATACTCACATACATATAAATATATATTTCTATTATTGGTTAAGGGTTTAATATATATATATAATAAATGTGTTATATGTGTAGATATATGTATGTATTATATACATAGAAGACATATACACATATATATTTATAATAAATAATATCAGTTTGAGGATTCTATAAATTTTATAACAGTGTATTTCAATTACTTTCGAAATGTCAATTATACTAGTAGCAGAGGTGCAGGTGAAATTTCTTATGGAAGATAGAATGCAGTATCTATAGGGCTGCAAGTATGATGGTGTTGTAGGTAATGTTGTGTGAGGGTTACATGATAGTGGAGGACACATAGTCAGCCAAAAGATACGTGCATGAAACCCTTAATAGTTGAGTATATGATACCCTCACGTGCTATATATATATGCATATATATGTATATATATGTATGTAAAAGATATATACAATATGTATAGATATTGCAGATATATATACATATATTTTGATCGACTATGTATATATATACTCATAGTCTACCAAAAGCTAACTGCATGAAACCCTTAACATTAGATATATATATTTTGGTTGACTATGTATATAAATATAAACATTGGATATATATATATATATAACAAGAGCAGGGGAATAATGTTAAAAAAATATATTTAGCTGAACAATTAGCTTGTTTGGAAGAATTTTTCAAATAGAGAGATACTATGAATGGGGTATGTGTACTTTTTACCATTTAATGACAGTTTTTTCTTATCACTCTTTGTCTTAACACTACCAGGCAAGCCATATGCAAAAATAGTTAGCAATGGAATGTCCAATTTAATTATTAATAAATTATTAGGAGTTTCATTTCAAAATAAGTGTTCGTAAATATCTTTTCAATAGTTATCAGTTAATATTTTTGTTCAAGTCATAGAAATACAATTTTGGTAGTTTTTCTTTCTTTTTATACATATATCAATACGTGTGCAATGGAATGGAATGTCGAAATAAGCATTGGTAAATATCTTTTCAACAATTTTTAGGTAATTTTTTTGTTTGTCACAAAAAGACAAGAGCAAGAGCAAGGTAATTATCCCCTCCTACAGTAATTCATTTCATCACATATAATATAATCGTGAGTGGTAGCATATATATTATTTATTAATAATATTTATAAAAAAGTTGAGAGATATCATTTTCGAGGCACCTATTTTTTAATCAATTTTTCACATAAAAGTACATAAGTGCCTCAAGATGGATATCTCTCAACTTTTTATAAAATATCATTAATATTATTTATATATATATGCTATTTTTTGAAGAGTTTTCCAATTCCTAACCTTCAATTTGTTTGCAAAAATTGATCCTCAAATAGATACACATTCTGAAGAGTCTTTCCTATCTCCTTACAAAGTGTTGCAAGCTCAGCAAAAATTTATTAGCAATAAGTCTTAATTATATAATTTTGTTCAAAGTTCTAGGATCATCAAATGCCTTGATTGATAATGTCCTAATGGCTTTATCCTTCATATACACAATTGTATGTAAAACTCTAATAGTAGGTCCCTAAGATACTAAAACCAAAACACAAAATGTAGTGTTCAAGAATGTTTCAAATAAAGATGTAAGTAAAACTTTAATAGCAAGTCCTTGAGATAGTAAAACTAAAACATAAAATGTATCTACCTCAAGATATCTAATAACTGAGATAATCGATTAAAAGACACTACTTAAAATTGAAGTCAATATTTAGTTGAAATAGAAAATTTAAATAATAGACCCTGGTTTAAAGAAAAACATTGTTAACAAGCATAATGAATGCAAATTTAGAAGAATTTTTTTTTACATAGATAATGATAAAAAATATTTTCATATCCAATGCAAATCTAGAAAGGAAAAATGATTTGAATAGATAATAATAAGAAACTAACCTCATGTCCCCGTGCAGCTGGTTAACTCTATTGCAGCAGGGTGTTCCCATGCATAACTTTTATTTTTTGGAAAGGATAATTTGGAATCTTTTCCTATTTTCATGGAGTAGCTACTGTTTAGGAATTGAAAATAAGCTGTGGAAAAAGAGGGGGGCTAGAAATAAGCAGCAGCTGCATATTTCTAAAAATCCACACGGCTCTACAAATTTCTTTCCTTCTTTTTAATATTTGATTTGATTTTTCTTTTTCCAATTTTTTATTGTAAAAATTATTATTAATACTATTAATACAAATTTAAACTGACTGCTTAAAAATAAACAGAAAAACAAAGCATTCATGGGGCCATCAGCTCCACAAATAACTCCTAAATAAGTTGAGCAATGACTGCTAGCCAAAATAAGCTAAGCAGTCGCATGGAGACATAAGATAATTGTACATTTGTTATTTTCATATCCTAACAAACATAATTAATACAAATCTTAAAGAGCAAAATGCTTTGAATAGATGATGAGATACGAATAATACCTTTGTTATTTCCATATCCATAGATAACAATTTTCTCTTTGGATAGACTGTAAGGCCAAATTATGCTGAGTTTGGATGAAAATGTCCTAAAAAAGTGCTGGCAGACATATGTATATGAATTGTACCAACTTCCTTCATATGTATATGTATATGGACGCCGCCTCCTTTAAAAGCTCGACATACCAATAAAAATCAGTCTAGGAAACATGGATTTGGATAAGCTATACAAATATGAATTGTACAAACTTCCTTCATAGCCTTGATGATATTCAATTAATCAGCATTTATATCTATAGCCAAGAAACTTTTGATCTCCAGGATCAATATAAGAAAATTTTCATCAGAATAAAAATAGTACATGTCTATCAGATAGTCTCAGAAATTTACAGCATGCCCACATTAGGGCTAAAGCTAATTAAAAGTATGCCTCAGGGGCATAGAGAAAATTTTAAAAGCGTGGGGAAAACTGTGCTCTTATTTTGCTTGTAACCATTGAAAATTTCCTTCTGCTGCTGCAGGATCAACTTGGTTTGATATACATCTTTATCACTAAATGCAGGTATTATCCAAATACAATCCTTGGATCCACCAAGGCGACTCAATACAAAATCTTTTTCACAAAGGAGTTCGTCAAATTCAGCTTTTTTCTGAACATCGCCGTTACATCTGCAGACAGACAACATTTGCCATTGAGAAGAAGCCTCGTCCAATTCAAATATAAACATAAATTTCCTCCCAATGGGTGGACACCATACTGCTACTTTAACACTTTTTCCTATCACACGTCCTTTCAATCGTCCACCATATTTTTCCTTTGCATGAACAATTTCTCCACATAGATTGTAGGAAGCCAGTGCATGCCCCTCCAATGGAAAACAATAAACTGTTTGGTTGCACTCTGTTCTGTAAGGAGCCCAATTTGCAAATATTGTAGTTTTCTCCACAACTTTAATTTCCCAAGAAGATGTAGCAGATCTGTATATCAAAAGACATACAGTTTGATTCAAACCACCTAAAACAATCACTTGATAAGTCTTGGTTGTTGAATCAACAACAAGATCAATGACAACTGGTTTTATCATCTGATGTTCTTTTCCCATGATCGGATCAGGCAGCTGCCGAGCTTCCATTGTTAATGGATTGACAACTTGAAACATTCAATCAGTCTTGTTCAAATAAAGCAAAAGACCTCCATCTGCAGCTTTGAGAAGCCAAGAGGAACAATCAAACATCTTTTTTTGAACTCTCCACTGCGATTAAAAATCTCAAGCCCACCGTCACAGTGATCCAAAACAAGCCACTGCTCGCTATTCTTCTCCTCCCACAGTTTGTGAAAGAGGGGAGAAGAGCAAACAATGTTTCGCCATGAATGGAAAACTATCTGAGCTTGAAAAACGTTTGGAAGAGGCAGCCTAGACAAGATTTCTACACTGATTTTCTCTGGAAGAAGTTCAAAATAATTCCCCAGTCTTTTTGCTTTTCTTGAATAACTGGATGCCATAACAGTTATGGGGACTAGAACTGTTTGTAATATACGGTACTGAACACTGAGCAGAACATAAATAGGAGAAATTTATGAGACTTTTGCTTTTTCTGTTTTCTTGAGATTTCTTTCTTAAATCACAATTTACCAGAAAATCTGAATTCTTAAATTGCAAGTGTCGATAAAAAAGGGTCTGGTGTATTAAGATTATATTATTATAATATATTAATAATAGATAAGTGTTAATGAATATTATGATTATTTTTATATTACATCAAAAATGTTTTCTATATGAACATTATCCATCGATTTTAAATCATCCTAATTGAGAATAATATTAAAAATAAATAAAACATTTTATACAAAGAAATAAAGTAAAAATTCAAATATTCTTTCTACATTTCCACTAGAAAATATGTTTTACATTCATATTATAAAAGTCAGAAAAAAAAAAAAACAGAAACCAAAGAATTAGATATTGTTTCTAATTTTTCACTAATATTCAAAGTGTATAAATTATATTATTATTATATATAATATAAGTTGTTATTTCTACTTTTCAAAAAATATATATTTTTATGTCATTTTTTATTTTAAATTATTCGCTGATAGTTAAACCACTCTTGAGTTGTCAGAAAAGAACTTTCATTTGCCATTAAATGGTAAATCCGTTGGTCTTTTTTGTCGTTAAATGGTAAATCCTTTGGTCTTTTTTGTCGTTAAATGGTAAGAGATAAATAAATATTCATTTTCCAATTGGATAGAAAATTCTATTTTCATGTGCAGTGTTTTTGGCCAATTTGGTGGCAACTTTCTTTTTCCACCTCATTGCTTTAAGTTTTAAATCTTAATGCAAATATATTTTTTAAAATAGATAATATGCTTTAGCAACTTTCTAGCAGTGGGATGGGAAATTCTATTTCCATCTATAGTGTCTTTTGTCAAATTGATGGTAACCTTCTTTTTGTTCACTTGCATTGCTTTAAGTTTTAAATCTTAATGCGAATATTTCAACATTAGATAATATGTTCTAGCAACTTTTCAACAATTGGATGGAAAATTCTATTTCCATTTGAAGAGTCTTTTACCAACTTGATGGCAATTTTCTTTTTCACTTGCAATGCTTTATGTTTTAAATCTCCGTGCAAATATTTCAAAATCAAATAATATGTTGTAGTAGTTTTTCATAAGTTTTTTTCATTATTTTTAACAATTTTTATATTTTAATATGTAGATAAATATGATTGATTGTCTATGTTTTTTTATAAGAGTTTCCTATATATATAGTTGAATTGAAGAATAAATATACTTGAATTCAATAATTACTATAGAAAAGAACTCTTCACAACACAAAATTCATTTGAATTTTTTTATTACAATTTTTTGCAAATAAACAACTAGTAATATCAAAATTTCTATTAAATATTCTTTTTTTGCATAGTAATATCATATTTTCAACCTATTTTATTGTCTTTATATTCTATGTTGTAAGAATCGTTATAGATCCAATTTGCACACTAGAAAGAGTTTGCAGCAAACAACATATTGAAGAAGACAAATTTGAACAGTATGTTTACTATGAAATTTTTGATTGTTATTATATACTTGAATTACATTGTAATAGTATTTTCTTATCAAAAATGCATTCCTCTCCTTAATTTTATTCAGTTTAAGCCATTTTGCATATCTAGGAAAGTCATTAAGGGAAGAATAAGAATTATAGGGGATGGAGTTTGAACCTTTGGGTTTGCCAGCTCGATAATTATCTTCAAATTCAATGTGATTGATCAATTGGGCATTAATATCTAAGGTTTGAAATCACCAAAGTATCCATATTTTTTCAAAATAATATTTGAATGTTAGGAAAATGCAACACTGGATTAACAATGGATTAGGGTCCTATTCTGTGTTTCAATTTCACAATTGTCCCCCTTTGAGCACCATGTTCCTACTTTGATTTTCACATGTGCTTGCACCATGCATTAAGGATTACATGTTGTTAGTTGCCTACTGCCACCACACAATATCAATTATAGTATTGTATATAATTGTTGGGTGATATCTAGTAGCACTAGTTAATGATCTCACCTCTATGTAACCAATAAGAGATTTTTCCCAATTGGGGTGTCTGCTACAAGTGAGCACCTAATTGTAGAACATTTGAATCTCAAGTCTATTTAAATTTATATAGGTGTCCAAAAATTAGGCTTGGTTGAATGAAGAACTTAGGATAGAGTTGGAACAAGCTTGCATGCATAGGACTTGTAGAGTTGTGGTCATGTGTAAGACGAATTTAAAAAATAAGGAAATAACATGCACTCATGAAAGTGGTTGTGTTACTATATTCTACATGTACATCAACATTCATTCACGACTACTCCAAATTAGTACATGGTAGTTTCTTCTTGTATGATAATTATATCTAGGGGATTTGAATAGTATCTAAAAACCCTAAAAACCTTTTCGAAATAGTTATTTCCCTTACTCATTTCAATATTTTACATTATAACACAATCCCATGAACATCAAGTGACACCAATATCATATATAATAAAAAGCCACGTAATAACAACCTATTTGTTCTTGTTAAGTATTTTCAAACACACGACATCTAGGTAATTGCATCAAACAACTATTGTGAGGCAATAAATCACATCTTCATAAACAATTTAGGATAAATAAATGTAAATAAGTAAATAGTAAATAAATTATTTTAGATAAAAGAGTTAAGGGGTTTTAGGTGTGACATTTGATTCTCAGTTAACATTTAAATTGGATTTGAAATGATCAAATTGAAAAATTAAGATCCAAACAACTAAAAATATTTGTGAATGGAGGTCATTTCCATGTATGAGGAAGTGACCTTTACCACTTAGATTTTTCACTAAACTTCTATAAATGAAATTTGACTACATATTTGACCCTATTGTGTTAGGCCTTTTGTATTTGTAAACAAAAATTCATCATGGTGTTTGGAACTATGATTGAAAGTAGTGGTATTGACAATCAATGGATTTTGAAGGTTCTTTAACCAAATCCTAACTTGTGAATTTATACATTGTTGCTAGAGTACATGGATTTATAGGTATTAAATACACTCAACTCTAATTTTTAGAGCACAAATATAGGCTAATAAAGTGATAGTGCTTCCAAATTCCAAATGTTAAAATATTGAATAAAAAGGAAAGATAGACATACACAAGATTGAGAAATCTCAATGCAACATACCTCTCCTTATTTATTATCTTCCACATGTATAAATATATTACATATCGCAACTACCTCTGAATAATTGAACACAACAACCTAGGCATCAAATAATCATAACAAAGGTTACAATATAAGTACAAGCTAGGAACTTATGTATTCTAATAAGGTGGTAAGTGTAGACTTCAGTACTAGGAATTTAGAATTAGATACATGTAATAAAGTATTCTAAAATATTCCCTTAATCTTTTCATTAATCAACTATATGTAGTCAATCATTCTCAATTAGAATTGGTATGAAATGAAGAGGTATTTAATTTCCAAATCCATGTGGTATCTCACATTGATGATCACAGGTCCTAAAATCTAAGAAAAATCCATGTCCATTATCTCTACTTTACAATTGTATTTAATTTAGGTTGACTCCAAAATGCTATAAATCTTGAGTACACCAAGATAGTAATTGAATGCATCCATTTATGTCCACTATAAACAAACTCTCTATTGTTTCCAAGTGAGAGAAAACCATAGTATGTCATAGTGGATTACTTATACTATAAGTCATAAGCATCCATGAACTCAACCAATCTCCGCATTATTAGATTGCTCATGCTTTATCTTAGTTGAGTCTTGTTAGCCTTGAATTTAGTGTGCTCAATTCGTGGGATAACCCCTATGAAACTTGTTTCTTTCCTAGCCCACATACTCTAAGGAAACAAAATGAGGTGAGTTGCATTGGTCCTCATGCATGGCACCCCATCCTCAAAAAGTCATTCCTAGCATTAACCTTTGTTAGTTCATCAAAATTCACATTTTAAACCAATTTGTGAAAATTCAATTTTGGGAGTTAGAAAATTTTATGCACATGCAAGAGCTCTGGTTTTTAGTGCCTTTGCATATTTTCCATGCCTTAGTCATTTTCTAGCACATGTAATGTCAGGGTTTTTTAGCGCCCTTGCATATTTTCCAATATGTAGTGTCGCTGAATTTTTTCACTCTTTCACATGTAATGTCAGGGGTTTTTAGCTTGCCCTTGCATATTTTCCAACATGTAGTGTTGCTGATTTTTTTCTCTTTTGCACATGTAATGTCAGGGTTTTTTAGTGCCTTTGCATATTTTCCATGCCTTAGTCATTTTTTGGCACATGAAATGTCGGGGAATTTTTGAGCCTCTGCATCTCAAACAACAAGTCATATGCAGAAACTCTGTTTTCCACCGCCTTTACATGTTGATATGCAGAAGCTTTGTTTTTCATTGCCTTTACATGTTGATATGCAAAAGCTCTATTTTTCACTGCCTTTACATGTTGACATGTAGAAGCCTTTTTTTTCACCGCCTATTCATGAAAATACCAAGTCTTTCCCAAGATACCAAAGCGATGATTTTTAGTGCTCATACATCAAAATGAACTTATGAAGTTTTTCTAGCATGCAGAGGCAACATTTTTCAATGCTTATACACCAACGGAAATTCCTTAATGTGTAGGGGCGCTGATTTTTAGCGCCCTTACAAAAATTTCTAAAAAAATTATTAACACCCAAGAACTTCCAAAAATGCATTCTGAGCTTTGTTTCGCCTGTTTCGCTCAATTTTTCTCACTCCATTGCTCACATCCACTTGCTAGTTTGCTCATTTATACTCCGTTCTCCATCATCATTGCATCCAACTTTCCCAAACCTATGAAATTGCTTAGATTTACACCCAATATCTAGTTTCTTTAGAATTTGTGTAATTACATCTAAAGTGCAATATCCCATGCTAAAACATCAATTTTTCCCACCTTTGCATAAAAATTGTTAAAGCCTAATTTTTCATACATTCTGATCTCTTGTGTCTAGGTTCCTAAGCAGTTTTGATCAAGTTCTTTCTTATCACCAAGCAAGAAGGATTTGAAGTACAACCAAAAAGTTCTTCCCATGTTTCAGTTTTCAAAGAAGTGTTCATCAATGGTTCAAGAAGAATTTGAAGACAAAGCTTTCTCAATAGATTCAATGAATAAAATGATGGATTTCCATCTTTCTCTAGATTTAAGAATTGTTCCTAAAAGGCACCGAAAAGCGTTCAACCTCATTGGAGGATTCAATCTTAAGAATCCTCATCATCTCCAAAGTACACTCTAATGCTAGATAGTGATGAAGTGCACGTCATCATGAATTTTTCATGGAGAAAGATTTTGAAGAAGGCCAAGCTTCTCCTTAGATTAGATTTCTTAGTTTTATCATTTTTCATGCTTTATGTAAATAGGTTTTGACATTTTACATGTCATTTTGAAAAATGTAATTACATGTAAAAAAAAATATGTTTTCCTACATTCATGGACAATACCTTTGAATAAGTCAATTAGTTAGTTAGGTTTTTCCTAGATTAGCTCTCCTCTCTCACCTATAAATATGAGAGAGTTCTATTGTAATTTTTACCTTTTGATCTCTAGAGACTAGATGCTGCCCAAATTTTGGTGAGCAATTGCAAAATTTGAGTTGAATGTGCATACTTGAAATTTATCAATAAAAGAAATAGATTGCTTCAAAACTTTGTTTTGGAACACATTTTCTATATATGAGATTTTTCTCATGTCACTCATTATATTTTCTTGAAATTGATATGAATGTGACATGTTATCTTTTATTAATCAAAATAGAATTCAGATATAGTATTGATAGACTTTGTGCTATCATATTGCATTTGGAGTGTGTGTGGATTTGATTTAGAACTTGAAGACTTTGTGCTATAACTTTTTATTGATACAAAAAAATTTTCTCATGGCCTAGAAAATATTTATTATTAGTTATTCCAATGTACCATAATTTTTATATAAACCAACTTCACTATTTGGAACTTCACCAAAATTTGCAATCTCTCTATCACAACTCTACATCATCATATATTCATCCTGAATTGTCTAACCAATGCATGTGTTCCATAACCATATCTAAAAATCAATTCAATAATGTAGGTCATAATATGGTGTATCAACACAATATCAAAGGATCTCGATGAAGAAGAATCGGTTGTACTAAATTATGACAATGTGCAAGTACACACTATAAACTCTAATCTCTCTCAATCAATGAAGCTAGATGTCTCAACATTTCTAACGATATGAATTATTCCAAAAAAAATATCTCCTACAAATGATTCAACTAAATATGAGCAATGAATCAAAACAAACTTTGAAAATGCTGGAACTCAACCATAGAAATGTAGAAATATATAGAAGTATATAAACAACTAAATTTTTTCAATAAAATTCTATTTTTTTGCTTCGAGAACATTTTTTTCCTATGCAAATAATCCCTAAGAAACACAACTAGAAATATAGTCATATCAATAAATATAGAACCCAAATGATTGAGCCTTCTCATATGTAAAATATTATGTGGGTTTTCAAGTTTTAGTTTACTCAATCGATATACTTGTGTACATCCAAGACACCACCTAAGAATCATGCCTTTCTATATCAAATTTTTTAACTTTTCTACATGATGTCAAATTTTTGGTTACTTTGCATATATTCAAGGCACCATATCTCAATGAAGCCTTTTCATATGTCAAATTTTAGATTTCTTAGACGTTGATATACTTCTTGTGTATATTTAGGACACCATCTAATGATTAGGCCTTCTTGTGTCTAAAATTTTTTGCTTGTTTTCAAATTTTAGACTACTCAACTTTCAATATATTACTTGTGTATATCTAACAGATCACCTATTGATTAGGGCCTTTAAATTTCTTAATGATGATGAAAATAGTGAATTTGAATATGTTGTGGTTTTGCATCTAACATTAGTGTTACTTGGGATTTATTGTATGTTGAAATAAAGATTGCTATCTATCGTACCTTTACTAAAACCTTGTTGAATCAACTATCTATCCAACCTTCCATACTAAGCTATGGGAGCTTTCTTCAATCCATATAAAGCCTTCTTTAATCTATAGATCATGTCTAATTGATTTGACAACTCAAATCCTTCTGGTTTTCTCCATGTAGACTTCTTCTTCCAACTTACCATTCATAAATGTAGAATTTACATCCATCTGATAAACTTTAAAATCCGTATGAGAAAAAAATGCCAAAAACATTCTGATAGCTTCTATCCCAGCCACCAGAGAAAAAGTCTCTTCAATATCTATAAATTCTACTTGTGATTAAACCGTACACAGAAGCCTTGCTTTATTTTTGACCACTTCTCCATTCTCATTCAACTTGTTTTTGAATACCCATTTTGATCCAATTATGTTTTTATCTGTTGGTCTAGGAACCAATTCCTAGGTTTGATTTTTCTCACTTTGCATAAGTTCTGCTTCCATTGCTCTCATCCAATGACCATCTTTACATGCTTCACTTATTGTCTTAGGTTCAACTATACTAGTAGAAAGTAAACAAAGATTTATTTTAGCAGCAACATCTCTACTTCTTGTCAATACTCCTTTTCTTTTGTCTCCAATGATTTGATCTTCTGAATGATTATTTTTCACATATTTAGGTGTCTTTTGAGACATCACTAGAGCTTCGTCTTCTTCATTCTGATTTTCTTGTTCTTCAAAAAATTCTTCTACTTCTTTGTAATCAGGTTCATCAACTTTAATTGAATTCTTCAATGCTTCATCAATCTTGACATTTTTTCTTTCTATATTATTTCTTAGCCTTTTACTGTAGCATATGTAAGCTTTTCTCCTAAGGGAGTATCCAAGGAAAATACCCTCATCACATCTTGCATCAAACTTTCCTAAATTTTCTTCATCTCTTTTGATATAACATTTGCTTCCAAATACCTTGAAATACTTTATAGTAGGAATCTTTCCATACCACAACTCATAGGGAGCCTTAGTGTTAGCTTTTTCTTGAACTTGGTTAAATACATAGAAAATAGTGTGAATTGCTTCTCTCTAGTAAACTTCTGGTAGATCTTCCTCAATGATCATCTTTCTAGTAGCTTCTTGAATTGTTTTGTTCTTTCTTTCAACAACTCCATTCTGCTAAGGAGTTCTAGGGGAAGACAATTGCCTTCTTATTCCATGTGCTTCAAAAAACATGTTAAACTCATTGGAGGTAAATTCACCATCTCTGTTAGACCTTAAGAATTTTATTTTCATGTCCATTTCATTTTCAACCATCGCTTTGAATGCTTTGAATTTGTCTAATGCATGAAATTTCTCTCTAAGAAAAGTAACCTATGTCATTCTAGAGTAATCATCAATCAAAAGAATAAAATAAATGTCACCTTGTAGACTTCTCACCCTTGTAGGACCATAAAGATTTGTATGAATCAAATCTAGTATTCCAAAAGTAGATTGTTCCTTTGACCTAAAGTTGTTTCTAGCTTTCTTTCCAAATTGAAAATCCTTGCAAATAGCATTAATAGGTTTTGTAATTCTTGGGAAATCTCTTATAGCTTGTACTACATTGATTCTCACCATATTGTCAAAATTCATATGACACATCTTTCGGTGCCATAACCAACTATCATTAATCCGAGACATAAAGCAATGCCCATCAAGATCCTTAAGTTGATAAATATTTCCTTTAGACTTCTTTCTAGTAGCAATCCCAATTCGGGATCCTTTCCTTATTTCACATTTCTAATGCTTGAACACAAGATTATATCCTTTAATACACATATGTCCAACGCTCAAAATATTATGACTTAAAACCTTAACATAATAGACATCACTAGTATTATTCTTTCCATAAAAAATGACTGAACCTATCCCACAAATCTTAGCAGTAGTACCATCTCCAAACTTAAATAAGCCTCCATCATATTTTTCAAGTTCAACAAACTGAATTTTGTCACCGGTCATGTGATGTTAACATCCACTGTCAACAACCCAGTAGTTCTTTTCTTCTTTTGCATGAAGTGTAGAGATCACATTACCTTCAAATTTCTTTGAAGAGCTTTCCTTCACATGTCTTTCAGTATTAGAAATATTAGTTTCATATTTTATATCCAAGAACAAACATTCATTATCATCAAAATCTCCATAATTAGACTCTTCATCATAAATACTAGAATCTTCATTTACATAATTTATGCTCTCTTGATCATCTTTCCTTCGTTTTATTTTACTTCTCTATGTTTATTCTTCTTAGCTCTTTTAGGATATCTTGAAGTATAATGACCAATTCCTCCACAACTAAAACATTTGGGTAAGTGCACCAATCTATGACACAATTTTTTATTTCAAATTGGAAAAAAATAGAAAAAAAATGTCTAAATTGGCACCAAATGAAGAAGTGAATTAAAAGAAAAAACTACATTCCAAACCTCATTTTCTTTTCAACCCACTGCTTGGCTTGGAGGTTTTCATCTCTGCAACTCATGCTCATAAAATATCTTCCATTTTTTGCATGCTTAGCTTGCAATTCTTCACAAGGATTCCACCAACATGCCAAAGAGGTCAAAGATTGCAAAGAGGTATGCATTTTTATTATTTTTATTTCGAGTTGGATTTAGAATGTAGATTAAAATTATAGGGCTTTTTTTTAAAACATTGTTCTAATTCTGAAGGAATTAATCTCCACCTCCAAACATTGGGAATTCACAATCATCCCCTAATGAAGAGCCTCCTATACAAGAACAACCTTAAACCTCTCTATCAATTCATAGGCATCCTCAAGGAACACAAGAAAAATATCCTAAATCAAATTGAAAACAATAAAACAAACATTGAACAATTAATTGGAATATTAATCGAGCATGCCGAAACCCACCCTTATAAGAGAGGGATTGCCAAATCATTGAACTCAATTGTATCTCATGTAGGACAAATGAGTGAGATTTTTATTTTTTGGTCAAATAAGAGGCATGAGATGAGACAATTTTATGCTAGTGGTTTGTCATATGTAGATGTGAAGAAATAAAAAATTAGCAAATCCAACTTGTGTGCCCTATTTAAAGACCTAAGAACCAACACACCTTTGTCTCATGCATGCAAGAGGTTCCCCATCCATTGGTGTCATCATGAGTTAATTAAAAATAAATTTCGGGAGCGGTGGTGGATGGTATTTGACCAACCTCCATGCAATAACCATGATGTACCACAATAGTTTTTGAGGAAACTCTATTGTGAGTTTGTCCTCATTAAGATGCCAAATTATTTTGACATATTAGACTTTTAGGGTAGAGGTGGGGGCTCCACACATGATAGACTTGTTGCATGACGTAATCCATAAATGGCACTAAGACCCTTGGCCAAACCCATGGTGGAGCATGTCATCGTTCCTTCCATTGTTAAGGATAGTCCAAAGGTAGACATGTTGGAGTCAATTAGCTCGCTCACCCAAACCATTATACAATGTGTGAGGCTTCTAGTAGAGCCTGATTTGGAGGAGACATGTAGGCCTTGAGCTCCACCCCACCATTGTGGCACTTGTGGTGTTTTTTGCACGTATGATTATTAGAGTGCTTAGGATGTAGCTACACAACCTAAATCAGTTGCAGCGGTGATGGATTTTATAGATGATTTGTTGAATAATACATTCAGTATTGACACTTAGGTAAAATTCAACAAGTTCATTTAATTTGTTTATTAAATTATATTTTGAAATTTAAGAATAACTAAATTAGTAGAATATTGATATGATGAAATTTTAGGGTTGGGTTGTTCATGAGATATGCTCCATTCCTGTAGACCCTTATTCATTCTTGATGTTGAGTCCACATGTATGCAACTAGTATTAAAGATATTATTAATGCATTTCAATAGTTGAATATTATATTTGAATGTTTGTCTCATAACATGATTTAGATGTCAAATAGTTTCTCAGTGGACCTTCAACTTCCACACCTCACAATTCATGTCGTCAAACAAATTTCACTCACGTGACCTTTATTCAGTAATGGTGTTGTAAAATAATGTTAGCTAGTTTTCATAATTTTGTGTATACAAATCTAAAAAATTGATGAGAAACACAAGAATTGGTTGGTCTTGTGAGATCCTAATTATATTTAGCATTCAACTTCCATCTCATTCTTCCATTCCTTTCATCACACATATTTTAACCATTTTATATCACATATCCCAATCTTTAACACCTTATATATTATACCACCTTCCTCTATATTTCATCTTATACACAGATTGTTACAAGAAACCTTTCCTTCCACTCATTATTGAATAAATCTATAATACATTGTTACTACACACCTTAAGTTCCCACTTCATTTCCTATATTCAAACCTTAGACACTACCTAATTCACTTTATGGTCTAATATTCCCTCCTAATTACTTGCAATTAATCTCTAGTATAGTTCATTGTAAAAATGTTTTATTATCCCATCCTAGCTCATCCAATTAATCTCTACTAGTCCATTCTATGTTCCATAATCCCTTGTTGATCATGTCACATTATCTTCTCCTAATTTACTTTTTGTTCCTTTATTCCTTCCTAATCCCATCCCATTAAAATTTAATAGTTCACCCTATTTCCCATGATCCCCTCCTATCCCATCCCACTAATATCTTCTAGTCCATCCTATGTGTCATTATTCCCTTCTACTCCCATCTTATTGTACACAATATTATTTCACTCTAGATGTTCCATGATCCCCAATGTTCCACCCTATTTTCCTTTATCTATTCTGTGTTATACCATCTTTATCCACATTTCATCCTAGATAAATCTTCTCTATTATTACTAAACACAGGTCAAGTTCACACTTCATGTACTATAGAAAAACCCTAGACACTTCCTAATTCACCCTATGTTGCATTATTCCCTACTAATTGTATCCCGTTAACCTCTAATTGTCCACCCTATATTTTGTTATCCCAACCTAGCCCATCCCATCAATCTATACTAGTCCATCCTATGTTCCATTAACACTTTCTATTCCTATCCCATTACCCTCTCTTATTTCACCTTATGTTCCATTATCCCCTCTTGGTCTTGTCCCACTATCTTTTCCTAATTCACCTTGTGTTCCTTTATTCCCTCCTAATCCCATCTCATTAACCTCTAATAGTTCACGCTATATTTTTCTATCCCATCCGATCCCATCCCATGTTCCATTATCACATTCGACTCCCATCCTAGATTGTACCCTCTTTTATTTCACCATATGCTCCATTATCCCTTGTTTGTCTTGTCTCTTTATTTCTTCTATGTTATAGCACCTCCATCCAAATTTTCTCATATACATTGTTAGAAGAAATATTTCCTTCCAATCATTATTAGACAAAGTTGTCTTCTCTATTACTACTGCACACCTCAACAACCAACTTCATATGCTATAATAAAACCCTAGACATGTACTAACTCATCATATGTTGTATTATCCATTTGAAAGTTTCTAGTAGCATAGTAATCCTCACTTCATTCATGTGAACTTTATTGTGGCATTATTAGTATGTTGACAACATGACCTCATTAACATTAGTTCATCAAAATATACATAATGAATATCAATGAGGACTGAAATTTTGAATTTGCAAGAGTTTGGACTATCCCAGTCGACTTAGTACTTTCACCATTTTGTGATCTATAAGAAATATACTGTAGTCTCAACTGAGGCCAACCATTTACTCTTTCATTTATCAAATTTATAAAGGGACTACCTGAAATTCTTTATATTACTGTTAGATATGCTGTTTCATTTATAGTTGTTGACATCAGACAACTTTGGTGATGTTGGTGGCACGATGGACCATGGAGTTGCTATAGCAATAGCCAGTTTTGATCCTTTAAGAGAGGTATGCAACATATTAGTCGACTTGACATTATATTTTCTCTTTTATGGTGTATTATAGAAAATTTTCATGATACTTTTATGTAGTTTAATTTCTATCTTGATGGTTTCTATTGGGTGGTTTTCACTCGAGATCATGGATGTGGTAATGTTGTAAATGTGCATGATGACTATATGTATGTAGTAAGTGATTATATTTTCCTATATTCCATTCCACAATTCAATTTCTATGTTACATCTTTAATTTTTATTGTATTAGTTGAAGGTCCGAAGTTAAGAGAGGAGGACCAGTGAGCATGTTCGAAAGACAAGAGAACCAACAAGCACTACATCCAACCGAATTTTGAAGGTAGCATAGGATCTTTTTCCTTCCCCTAGAGGAAATGACTATGTATTAGGGTCATTTTTTGCATGCCTATGTAGCATTTTGGAGCATATGTATTGTACTATCGATATATATGTGAAATTGTATGTCCATATGGCTCTTCTGTACTAAGACTATATGGATTTTTGGATATATTGTATATACTTTTATCAATATATATCATTGTATAACCTTATGGCTTTTTGATTGAAGAAAATATTATTTTTCTACTGCCATTCTTAAATGATGTTATTATGCGTACTATGTAAATTATATGCTTGAATGTTGTAGGCATGGATTTTGTTTACATCTAATGCTTAATTAATTACAGTCGATTTGTCAATAAGCTCCATCCAATGCGTATTGTGTAAATAAGCTCCATTCTTCATGGTTTGTATCCTTTGCAATGCTTCAATTACTTGTGCTTCACTTATTCACATATATGCTTCAATTATTCATGTGTATATTGTTGATGGTGTTTTCTGCACAACAACAACTCAGATAGAATATATAGTATCCTATCTCTCGTGAAAGGTTGATCTCTATGAATAAAAAGATAACCCCAAGGTCTCTCGGGTGTCATGTTTTGACAATGCAGTGAAACCACATAGTGATAAATGTGAAAATATTGGTAATCACAAATCGACCTTACAAAACAAATGCTAGAGACTCCAAACTTATCAGATTTTGCAACAAGGTGATACTTGAGTTCCTAATTTAACCACAGTTGAAAGAAATAGAAAAAGGTAAGGGTTTCAAAAATATTGAGATTAATATTACATCTAAGATCAACGATATTAATGATGAAATACTTGGAACAAACCAATCCATTAAAACTACTTTATGCTTAACCCAGGCTATACCTACAATCTCGCAAAATAGAGCAATCTTCTAAGGAATTAAAGATTTTAAGATTATGCACATTCATCCAAGGCAACACTTATTTTGCAATTGATATGGAAAAATTCCCACAATTGAACCTAACACACAAATATCAGGTACAGGTTGACCTTGTACAATAATCCCACAATTAGGAAGTTGCCCAAAGTATGAACAAGAGATCGCTAGAACACTCAAAGCACTAAATCACAAGCACCATTAAATCATTTAACTCTACATCTAAAATACATTCAAATATCTCCAAACAATTTCAAAGATAGAATAAGAACCATGGAAGAAAAATCAATCCATAGAAGCCACCAATAATAGAAAAAACTTGTATTGAATCACCAATAATCACAACAATTATGATGTTCTATGTTGCAACATTTTCTTGAAAATAAAACTAACTCCTAACTCTAACTTCTTACTCTATTACTCAACTTGCTTCAAAATCTAATTATCTAACTTCTAACTTATAACCAATTAACCAACTGTCTAACCCTTTAGTAACTTTTCCTAACCTCTTACAGAAGAGGAAAAATGCCATATACATAAATATTCATCTCGCACAAGCCCAAGCTAGGGTTACAAAGAAAGTCAACCACCAACCAGATCGGCCTTGGATCGGTCGCATTAAATTGCTGCCCTGCATTGAATGCATGAGGCACCCCTCAAATCAGCCTGGGCTCTCTGCAAATCTCAATTAAGATTGAATACACCCTATGGGCTGCTTCCGCCATTAATGTCTCACCATTGTGAAGAAAAAGAATGGTAATGCATGCATCATATGAGTCTGAATATGAGCCACCGATCAATAGCCGAGCTGGGCATCATGAATGATCCTGATCAAGTCAAACCATTTTGAATCTACCATGTCATGTCCAACTCAGATGAATGACGATTGAGTGCATTGACTTAACTGTGTACAAGCGAGTTTCACCAGCTCGAAATCGGAAAATGTACTAGGTTGCATCCCATGGATCCCATAACATATTCAAAGTATGCTGACCCCCCTTGATCTTGGAGTCGTTTAACCAACGACTGTCCTATTTGATCCAACCTACATTCAAGGAAGACCACAATTAGTACCCATTATAGCATTAGAATCCAAGTTAGTCAATCATAAACAATGTATTCAATCATCAAAGAGATCAAAATAGCCATCAGAATCCCTTAAAATATCATTAAAGCAGCCTCTACCAAAGTTCAAAATTTTCACCCCTTCAGGGAATTCAGGTCAAGAAGGAATTTCGAGAAATTCAGGGCCAAGTAGATTTTAGCGAAGAAAGCCCAACCAACATGTAAAGCTACCCAATCAACACCTAATACTCAAGAAATACTTGCAAATACCTTCGAATGATCCAAATCAACCATGCAATGCACAATTATTAACAGTTAAAGTAGAAATCCTTTCAGTTCTCGACAAATAATAGATTTTTGAAAACTTTCGTCGGGGACAAAAATCACCGAAACCAACAATACTTAACACATCTGGGGAAAACAAAGGAGGAATGGATTTTAGGGTTTTCCCAAGGCAATGGATTCACACAAAGTCAACACAATTCCCACGTTATTCACTGACAAATCCGACCTCCTAACTCCTCCAAGGTGACTAAAACCGCACTACCGCGAGCTACTTGTCCAACCACCGAGGTAAGGTAGTAAACCGCCCTACCGCAATCCAAGCACGAAGCCCTTGCGGTATGGAGGGGCCACAATGCTACCACACTAAGGATGAAAGACCCCCATGGTATGGCAGTATACCACACAACCATGACAAGACAACCAAAGACGCAACCCAAGAATTCGATGAAGCGAAGGAAATTTAGAAAAAACTAGGGGAGACAAAATTCCACGAAGCATTAAAATCACAAAAGACAGTGCATAACCAACCCCGTCAGGTTTTCTAGGTAGTTGGGGAAATCTACCTGAGGGAGAAAATCCCTAAAACAGGGGAAAACCCGAGATTGACTCAAAGAGTTAAAATTCACAAAGTGTTAGCTCAATGGGGGGCCTTTACAAGAAAGACAAGCATTTATGATCATAGAAAAGTAACACAAATCAAAGGACCAAAGCGCCAAAGACCCAAATCTCAAGATTTTCAAAGATGAGCTCAAAAGGGCAAGGCCATAGAAAAGAGCCAAAACACCAAGCAAAAGAGGGTCCCTACTTTCAGTGGGGCATGTGTGCAAACTACACAACATGTACTTCATGTATATTGCATGTATTCACATGTATACTTCATGCTTCCAATGTATAATTCATGTGTTCATGTGTATTCTTCATGATTCATGTGTATACTTCATGTATTTGTGTGTATGCTCCATGCTTCTTGAGTTATATTAAATTGTCTAGTGGCAAGGACTTTAACACGAAAAGGTTTCAAATGAATTGTAAGAGCTCCTTCCCATAAAAAAATATCATAACAAAATATATTACTTTTGATTCATGGCTGAGGCTGGCATCCAACAACTAATTGTTCTGATTCTAAAGCTTAGCAATCATTACATTTGCATCTATAGAACAAGTGGATGTTTCAAACCTGTAGTGCCCCCTCGTATTGGCCTTCCTTGCATTTGATTAAGTTGTTTATTCGTGATGTCATGTGATTTTTTTGTTTATTGTGTTATTGAATTTGTGATGAACTTAATATTTGTATGAACTTAATATCTTTATGTGTTGATTGTATTCTGATTGACACTCCCTCTCTGACTGTTGGTAATTTCTATTGGGGCCTAACTTCTATCCCATTTTGAATGGTCTTTCTTTTGGTGTAAGAATATGAGCATAGCCGTCACCAAATTAGCCATGATAGAATTATGAACTCTAGTGTTTTTTGTTTGAAGAGTTGGCATATATGTTCCATGATTGCAGTTGACTCTTTTTACTAGAACAAAAAAATGGATCCATGCTTTAGTGTTGAGTTTTTAGGTATGCATTGTTTGGCGGTGGATTAGTTCTCTACTGCATTAGGTATTCCTCTCATACCCTTTTGATGACATAGGTTGGAGTCGATTCCTTTCTTCCTCCAACACCTATGTGATATGGCTTGATTTCGTTTGGTTGTTGAATGTGCACTTGGCTTGGCCGCACCCTTACTCTCCCATTTGAGTATTCTCTTACATGCTTTTAGTTGATATATATATATATATATATATATATTAGAGTTGGATTAGATGTTTTTTTTGTTGAGTTTTCAATATGCTGTTGAAAAACAATCAATGACTATAAATTGAACACTTACCTTCTATGTAAAAAACATTTCATATTATATTAAAATATTTAAATATACACATAAAAATATATGTGTGAGATTTTAATCAAATATATATATATATATATATATTTATATTAAGTATAGAATGATCAAAAGATACACATCAGGAATATAGAAGTTCAATCAAATACTCCCACCACCATGCCCTCCCAGTATAATGTTAAGTCAAAAAACCCTCATTATAGAGTATCCCAATAAAAAAATCCCCTTTACAGAGTATCCCGAGAGAATTTTATATTTCCATGATCTCCCTTAGACTAATCCTATACAAAATTTACAAGCATTCTTAACTGTAGTTGATCAAAATACCAACAAAAGACTTGTACCAGAGTGTGTTGAGATACATCAGAGAATAGTAATTGTACATACAATATCACTAAAGATCATATATTAGAATTTCAAAACAAAAGGGATATGAAGGCTCCAGTGAATAGCTGGCTAGTGTTTCCTTTGAACTTCATTTCCATTTCAGAGTGCCAACATGGATTCAACTGCATCTTGCACTTCAGTAGAGGGTTGTGTAATCTAGGCTCTGTTGGCTCTATGTATATCTATAGGTATAAAAATATATCTAATTTTTGAGGTTATTTTTAAGGAATAAATTATTGTGTGTAATTATACATTGTGATAGCTAAAGAAATCTTTTCAATTAAATGATCTTATTTTGGGTATTTAAGTAGAATGTAATTGATTATTGGAAATATTCCCTAATAGTGTATCTCTCTATATGTTTCAGAGAAGTATAGTGATGATTTAAATATTCTTGAAGCTTAATACTCTTGTTGTCTTAGTCAAACGTAAAAGATGCTATAAATGATGTCATGTTGATTTGTCTTCATCTTGAGTTAATGTGTTTTGAGGAGTTATTATTATTTAAAATTGTGTGTTGGAACCCATTATGTTTTGTTTAACCCTCGACTGTGAATTCATGGGTGGTCAGCTCTAGGCTTCCAGAGGTAGGGAAAGGAGTTCTTATGTTGTTGATTTTTGTACTCAATTTTATAGGTTTAAGCCTTGCACTTCAATGTTGTCTTGTATGGTGATCTAGTGTGAGATGGTGCATGCCTCACTTGGTGCATTTACTTATTTGGCATATTTAGTTGTGCAAGTTGGCTTACCCAATATTGTATTTATGATATTTTTATTGCTAGTATGGAGTGTGGCTTTCCAAGGGGGGTAGAACCCTAAGTGGTATCCAGGGTAACTCATGTGGAAGTTGAGTTAATTAAGTGACAATCTAAAAAATACTTAGGGGGTGGGTATTAATCAAATTAACAAAATATAATGGATGCCTCACTCATGACTCAAGCACTCGATAAGGCTTGAGATGAGATGAGAAGGATTGGAATGGAAAATTAACTACCCTGTCTTCAAGATAGGTAAGTTTATTCCACATGTGTAAGAATGGGGCTCGGGGATCAGTAGAGGTCACCAAGGTAACCTAGGATGGGGGCTAGGACCTAGGAAGATCTACATTGAGTAACTCATATCAAGTCATGCGATGACACACTTCCTTTTAGCAACCCTATATGTGAGTTGTTTCCCCTCGTTGTTCTTGTACCTCTAGAAGTGGATGTTCTCATGTTTTCTCTTGTTGCCATTTGGATTGTGGAGTCATGTTAGCCTTTTCCATTTGATTGTTTTTATGTTGTGGGTCCTCTTTTCATCTCGTAGCACAGAGGGTGGACCTTAGGGTCCACATGGTCAGGTGGAACCTGCTATGCACTCCATTGGATACCCCATTGATGATCATGATGCACAGTGTTGTATTGGTTGCAGTGGCTCTTGAGCTTTATAGTGTTGGTGACAATTTTATTGCAATTTTCTATATTCCTTTATGATGTATTACATTATGTAAATGTGGAATCCTTCCCATTTTTATAGGGGAAGTTTTTTGTTATATATATTTTTTATTCCATGTATGGGTATGACGTTGTAAGCTTTGGTTCGTATACATTACACTTATGTGGTGTTGTATCTGTGGGAATATTTATAATCATGTAACCTTTGGATTCAATGAGTATTCTTATGACAAATGTAATGGTTTTATCTATGATATTATTATTTGATCTCAAATGTATGTTTATGTATGGTTATAGATGTATGTACATTGTTCATTTCTTTTATATATAAGGGTTTTTAAATGAATGCATGTGTATAGCTATCATTGTTAAGGGTTTCGTGTTGAGTTAGAATGTTCACAACGGAATTGAGTCATTTCACCCTAGAGGACTAGTTAAATGTTGTATATGTATGGTTTTAGTATTAGAGTTGTATGATTGTTTACATATTATGCTAGTTTTAATTTGTTTTTAAATTGTGCGGTAATTCGTTAGATGTTATGTTGTCCTTTGGGGTGTGCGTGGTGAGGTGTTACATCTTGGTATTAGAGCCAAAGTTATCAAACTCTATGTACTCTAGGTTCAATTGATTCTATTATTTTAACCTTGTGCTTAACTCTTCAACTTATGTGTTTCCATTCAATTGTTGTGTAGGAGTATGCCTAGGCATCAAGGTCATGGGAAAGGTAGAGGCCAGGGTGGTGGCCATAGGGAGGACCACTAGATTACACCTTTTGAGAGTTCTCATGATAGTGAGGAGGATAGTGGTGGTTAGAATCTAGGGCAATTGGGTGGAGAAGGGGCTCAGCTTCATCATTTTCTAGAGGAGGTTCTTAGCCGCTTAGGCCCTAGGTAGGAGGAGGATCAACAGGTGGTTAGGGAGACAAAGAGGTCACCAAGGAGGATATATATAGTAGCGAATTAGGATGTTGTGGTAGTAGGTCACATGAGGAACCTTTTGATGGCACATCCCCCACTTTTGATGGTTGTGAGGGAGGAGTGGAGGCATATACTTGGCTAATTGATCTGGATCATGTGTTTTCTATGCATCCATACGATAGTAGTACTAGGGCTAGTTGCACCATCATGCACCTTAGAGGTTACACATCCACATGGTGGTGATTAGAAGAGTTGAAACTACACCTAGAAATTGGTTCTATGACTTGGGAGTTATTCATGGAATCATTCAAAGCTCATTTCCTATTAGAGCACTAGAGACAATGTTGTACGAATGAATTCCATAAATTGAAACAAATTACAATGTATGTAGAGTAGTACAAGCACCAATTTTATGAGCTCAAATAATATGCTGAGATTGGTAATGATGAGGGTATGCTAGTGCATCATTTTATCAAGGGTTTGAATGCCTGCATCAATAGAGGAATCCGAGTCTTCAAGTCAAGGACTATGGAGGTGGGCATGGAGAAGGCTCGTTTAGTGGAGGAAAACTTGGCCATGGAATTAGGAGGCCACATAGGAGTTCAAAAATAAATTACACCTTCATCTAGTTTTGTCTCTTGTGGTGGACAAACTCAGGCAATAGCCTCATCTAAGAACCACTAGGCACTCACCAAGGGTGGTCAACAATAGCAACACTCTCAATCTAAACATAAGAATTCATAATCTCATCACAATGATGGTAGTTCTCAATCTAGGAAGAACCAAAATTGGTGGCCTAACAAGTGTAACCGTTCTGAGAAACCTCCATAGAGCACATAGACTAGAGCTAGTTGAGGTAGTTTTCAATAGTTCAATTCACCTTCTAGGGGTAGAGATTTTAGCAAAGGAACATGTTGTTTTTCATGCAACTAGTAGGGCCACATTTCTAAGCAGTTCCCACAAAGGAACACTATAAGTTTTAGTCAGAGGTCAAAAAATTCAAAGCTGAGGGTGGGAGATGCAAGAAGATCACACAATTTTTTTGTGGCAGTTGACAATTGCCAAGCTGATTATCAGGGTACTATGGTGGAGGCATCAGGTGTGTTGCAATGCATCCATATCTTTGTTCTCTTTGATTTTGGCACTTCAGATTCACTTGTTTCCCCTTCTATTGTAGAGCATTGTAGACTAGTGGCAACAAAGCAAGGGGTTATGTGGTAGGTTGAATTGGCCTCTAGGGAAAAAGTAACAGTTGAATCTTTAGTTCAGGGTTGTAGTTTAGAAATTGGGTCTCTTGTGACTTCGGTGGATCTCCATGTTCTACCTCTTGGCTCATACAATGTCATTTTGGGCATGGATTAACTGAGTGCTCACCGAGAAATGATCGATTATCATCATAAGTCTGTGAGATGTTTAGATGATTCAAGCATTGAGGTTGAGATTGTTGGTTTCTAGAGGCCCATCTCCATACAAAGGTGTATGCACCATGGATGTCAATTGTTCGCAGTGTCAGTTAGTGCTTGGAGCTAGGGGAGAGTTGAGAAATATCCCTTGATGATTATCCTCTCCTTAAGGAATTGACAGATGTGTTTCCTAGTGAGATTCTCGGGATACCACCTAAGCGTGACATTGAATTCAGGATAGATTTGGTGCCTGGAGCTGAGCCTATATCTCGAGCTCCATATTAGATGACAACCTAGGAGCTTCAGGAGCTTCGTTTGCAGTTGGAGGATTTACTAGAAAAAGGGTTCATTCATCCTAGTGTTTCCCCTTGGGAAGCATCAATGATATTCATAAAGAAGAAGAATAGATCCCTTCATTTGTGCATTGATTATAAATAGCTAAATAAGGTGACAGTGAAGAACAAATACGCTTTGTTGATAATTGATGATCTATTTGATCAGATAAAGAGAGTTAGGGTATTCTCAAAAATTAATCTTAAGTTGGGATACCATTAATTGCATATCTCTAAGGCTGACATACACAAGACTATATTTTGCACTTGCTACGAGCATTATGAGTTTACTGTTATGCTATTCGGGTTGATGAATGCAATGCTAGTTTTCATGAGTCTGATGAATGGAGTTTTCTGTACCTACCTAGATGGATTTTTTTCTTATGTTTCTCGATGAAATCATGATTTACTTGAAAAATATGGAGGAGCATGAGGAGCATTTGAGACAGGTGTTGCAGTGTCTAAGAGAAAATCAATTATATGCTAATTTGGTGAAGTGTGAGTTCATTTAGATGGAAGTGAAAAACTTAGGTCATATTATTTCAGGTAAAGGTATCATTGTGGATCCTTTAAAGATCCAAGCCATCATTGATTGGCCTGTGCCCACAAATGTTCTTGAGATTCACAGTTTCATGGGCATGATAGGTTACTACCAGTGATCTGTTTAGGGATTCTTGAGGGTAGCTTCCCTCATCACTTCTATTCAGAGTAAAGGGAAGAATTTTATTTGGTTACAGCAGTGCCAGTTAGCTTTTCAGACTCTCAAGGATAATTTGACTAGTACACCTATCTTAGCCGTACCTGACCCTACATGTGATTTTCGGTGTGTACGGATGCATTGTTGGAGGGTTTAAGAGCCATTCTTATTTAGGAGGGTTGTGTGATTTCCTATGAGTCTCACAAACTCAAGGATCACGAGCTGAATTACCCCACTCATGATTTGGAGTTAGCCATTATTGTTCATGCTTTGGTGAGGTGGAGGCACTTCTTATTTGGGTATTGGTTTGAGATGCATAGAGATAATCATAATTTGTAGTATATATTTATGCAGCCAAACTTGAATGCCAAATAATGAGATAGATGGAATTCCTTTGTGAATATGATTTCGAGGTTAAGTACATCTAGGGAAAGGATGACATAGTGGAAAATTCTCTTAGTCATCAGAGGCATGAGTTATCAGTAGTGACTCTTGGTGTTGACTTGAGGAGCCAAATCCTTAGAACACTTCCCATCGATGGTTGGTATCA
The DNA here is from genome assembly GCA_007115665.2 of Sequoiadendron giganteum. Taxonomy (NCBI): domain Eukaryota; kingdom Viridiplantae; phylum Streptophyta; class Pinopsida; order Cupressales; family Cupressaceae; genus Sequoiadendron; species Sequoiadendron giganteum. The sequence continues at coordinate 835,335,256 of CM021102.1, forward strand.
AGAAGTGAAGTTAGAGATTGAGTAAGATAGAGCTTTGTAGGGAACGTTTGTAGGATATTCTTTGGATTTTGATGACGTTTTTTGATATTTGGGTCATATGTATGTACCTTCTTTTGAGGGTCTTCGTACCCTCATCATGATTGAGTCACATTGGGCTCCCTATTCTACTCATTCGGAGATCAAGAAGATGTATGTGGACCTTCGATCAATATATTTCTAGGGTGGAATAAAGAGAGATATTGCAGACTTTGTTGCAAGGTGTTTGGAGTGTCATAGAGTTAAGGTAGAGCACCAACATCCCATGAGTCTTTTACAGCCCCATCTCATTCCTAAATGGAAATGGGATATTATATCGATGGATTTTATAGTCGGTTTTCCTATGTCTTCTTGTTGAAATGATGCCATCATGGTCACTGTTGATTGATTGACTAAGGTGGAACACTTCTCTCCCGTTCAGTCATCTTATAATGCTTCATTTGTATATGTAACCTTTGGATTTGATGAGTATTCTTATGACAAATGTAATGGTTGTATCTATGATATTATCATTTGATCTCATATGTATGTTTACGTATGGTTACAAATGTATGTACATTGTTCGTTTCTTTTATATATGGGTTTTTAAATGAATGCATGTGTATAGCTATCATTGTTAAGGGTTTCGTGTTGAGTTAGAATGTTAACAACTTAATTCAATCATGTCACCCCAGAGGACTAGTTAAATGTTGTATATGTATGGTTTTAGCATTAGAGTTGTATGATGGTTTACATATCATGTTAGTTTTACTTTTAAAAAAAATGTACAGTAATTCATTAGATATTATGTTGTCCTTTGGGGTGTGCATGGTGGGGCATTAAAAAACCTCACGGGCATATATATATACCTCTATGAGCTTACAGTATGAACATGCATCAAAACACATGATAGTTGTTGATCCAACCAACATAATTTATTTGCATCTGCTAATATCACAACACTTGACATCTCGTTAAATGAAATCAATGCATAGGTTAGATTTAATGATATTCTAAATATATTAGATGTGTATGAACAATAATATAAACCTGATTTTTGGATGCATTGCGCATGTGCGGTTATCACATTTCTCCCATATTCATCATTTTATATAAGTTAAAAAACCTCCTTCCATTTTCTATGCATGAAATAACATGAAAATCATTGAGAAACATGGTCCTATAATGGCTACCACATCATATTTTATAACTATAGAGCACAAAAAATGATACATCATGAATATTGAATATGCGGATCTAATGTTTCACTAGTAGGCCGAGTTTTGCATCTCAGCAAGGGTGCACTATTCGGTGACAACAACTATAGTTTAGACTCTTAAGGGATTCAACCAGTTGAAGATAGCTCAAAGCGATTACACATGTTTGGGTGTGAAAGAGGATCATTACTAGCATAAACATACCCAACCAGACACATCAAAATATTTCGTTTGGTCACACGAGTTGTAGAAAAAAAGTTGCACCAGTTTGCAACTTTACACTTCTTGCATTTGACAAGTTTTTCCCCAAGAAAAAAATTTCCACCATGGGAAAACACCTTTGAGATAATAAAAATTGAGAGATTTTATTGTAGAGGGGCCCAAATTGGTCCCATAGGCTTAGATGAGAAGTTTCTAAGTATCACGAAATTTGAATAACAACATGATGACGTTTGTAGTCATTTTGCACTCTGAACTCTTAAGGGATTCTATCGGTTGAATGTAGCTCAGAGCAATTCAGTGTGTCTGGGTGCAAAAGAGGACCATGCCTAGCCTAACTTTACAAACTTATATGCATCGCAATAGTTTGTTTGGTCACATGATTTGCAGAATGAAAGTTGCACCACTTTGGAACTTTCAACTACTTGCATTTGACAAGTTTTTTCACAAGTGAAAATTCACCAGCACAGGAAAATGCTTTCGAGATAGATAAAATCAAGAGAGATTATTTTTTAGAAGCACAACATGATCTCATAGGCTTAGACAAGAATTTTCTAAATGTCACGGTGTTTGAGTAACAACATGCTGAATTTTGCAGCCATTTTGCTCTTTGGACTCTTAAGGGATTTTGTCGGTTGAATGTAGCTCGAAGCGACTTAGTGTGTTGGGTGTGATAGAGAATTGTTCCTAGAATAAATGTACCCACATGGATGCATTGGAATAGTTATTTTGGTCACACGAGTTGTAGAAAGAAATTTGCACCACTTTGCAACTTTCAACTACTTGCATTTGATAACTTTTCTCGAAGTAAAAATTTTCCACCATGGGAAAATGCCTCTGAGATGGAAAAAATTGAGAGAGGTTATTGTAGAGGGTCTCAAAATAATCCAATATGATTATATGATAAGTTTCTAATCATCATAGTGTCTAAGTAATAGCATGATGAAGTTTACAACCATTTTATGCTTTGGACTCTTAAGGTATCCTGGCAATTGAGGTATCCTGGCAATTGAATGTAGCTTGGAGCGATTCAGCGTGTTTGGGTGCAAGAGGACCATTATTAACGTAAAAATAGCCACCCAAATATGTTGGAATAGTTCTTTTGGTCACACGAGTTGTAGAATAAAAGCTGCACTACTTTGCAAGTTTTAACTACTTGCATTTGACAACTTTTTCTGAGGTGAAAATTCGCCACCATGGGAAAACATCCCCAAGATAGAAAAACCCAAGAGAGGTTATTGTAGAGAGACCCAACATGATCCCATAGGCTCATATGAAAATTTTCTAAGAATCACAATATATGAGTAACAATATGCTGAAGATTGAAACCATTTTTTACTTTGGACTCACAAGGGATTTTGTCAGTTGAATGTAGCTCAAAGTGATTCAGCTTGTTTGGGTGTGAAAGAGGACCATTTGTAACATAAAAGTACCCACCTAGACACTTTGGAACAATTTTTTTGGTCACACAAGTTGTAGAATGAAAGTTGCACCACTTTGCAACTTTCAACTACTTGCATTTGACAACTTTTTCCTCAAGTGAAAATTTTCCATCACAAGTAAAAATCTTCGAGATAGTAAAAAATGAGAGAGGTTATTGTAGAGGGTCCCAACATAAATGGATAGGATTAGGAAATAAGTTTCTAAGTATCATGGTGTTTGAGTAACAAGCTGTTGAAGATTGCATTCATTTTGCACTTTGGACTCTTAAGGGATTATGCTGATTGAACGTAGCTTGGAGCAATTCAGCATGTTTGGATGCAAAAGAGGACCATGTATAGCCTAAATGTACCCACCTGGATGTGTCAGAACATTTTTTTTGGTCACGCAAGTTGCATAATGAAAGTTACACCACTTTTCAACTTTGCACTACTTGCATTTGACAACTTTTCCCCCAAGAAAAATTTTGCCACCACAGGAAATGCCTACAAGATAAAAAAAAATGAGAGGTTATTGTAGAGGATACTAACATGATCCCATAGCCTTAGATGAGAAGTTTCTAATCATCACAGTTTCTGAGTAACAAACCATCAAAGATTGTAGCCATTTTGTACTTTAGATTCATAAGGGATTTTGCCAATTGAACATAGCTCAAAGCGAAAACCAGTGTCTAACCTAAATAAGAAAAAAGTTATTGAAAAAATATTTATTACTACATGTGTAAATTATTAGAAAAGTTGGAAATATCCTTGCTTCAAATGAAGTGTCTTGGAAACATTCACTTGGAAGTCCATGGGTGATCCCACAATACTGGTTTACATTTTTTGGGCAAACTGGACATTGAACTAATTTTTTTTTAACTAAATGTTCACTTTCAGGCTCCTATAGTGACTAGACCATGAGAAATTTGAAGATTATGCAAACTAGTGATTTGTGAAGTTTTTTATATAGATTCTAAATATATATTTTTTAATATTTTTTGGAATTAGATTGCACTTTTTTTTTCATCTTCTTCGAAAACTAGTTTTTATTAGTAAACAACATTTTTAAGGAGTGATGCTTATACACCATAATTGTTTTTCTATGAAGGATAAAATTCTATTTTTTTCAAATTTAGATTTGTAGCTACGATATCTAACTAGTTCATTTGGTTTCATAGTGTTTTATTAAATATTTTTTCCTTAATCAAGTTTCAAAGTCAAACCAATTACAATTCAAACCTAGGTGGACTGTATACAACATAAATTTTTCTATATGTATTGAAATTATTTTTTTTTAAATGGTTCAAGGAAAGTAATACCCAACCTGAACATATTTTTCAAAAATTTATTTTGATAATCAACTATTTATCCACATGTGCAGAACAAAGAGTATAATTTTTGGTGAAAACCTACATTCACAAGAAATAAAAATAAATATAATAATAAAATTAAATTTAAGTAAAATTATATTTTCTTGGAAGCTTATAATAAGTACTACATACTTACAAAAAAAAAAATTTAAATGAATTCATTTGATCCCCCAAAAGGTAAATCAAAAGTGGTTTTTTATCAGCATTTTGATAGGTGTAAAGGAGACTCTGTTATAGGTATGGTTTAAAACTAGTGGGGTTATATCCAAGGGGGCTTGGTATAAGGTGGTTTGATTAAACCCTCTTTAATTGGAATCCTTTAAATGGATCTTTTCAAAGCTAAATCATTATATTTTCTAAAAATATGTGATTTCAACAAAAAAATAGGATCTCCCAGAAAGTGTAAACCACTATTGTGGTAGCACCACCATTCCATTGACCTTTTGACTCTAATTGTGTTAAACATAAACCATTACAACTAACTTGAAATATAATATATACATTTAATTGAGGCATATATTAAGGAATATACACATTTGCATATATTAATTTCTCATAAGTTTTGTATATAAAAAAATACACTAAGTCAATAACAAATATTACAATGGTGATGGAAGAACATCTTGAAAATCCCCCCATTTCTCAATACTTGTAGTAATACATGTAGGGAAATAATCAACCCATTTGCAATCCAGATCATGAAATATATTGTACAAGAAGAAACAAAAGGAGTTGTTGCCCAATTTGTTTTCTCCAATCCACCTCAAGTGGCCTAGTTATTTGCATTCCAAAATGATTCAAAACATGTAAATTCCCTACTCCCTTGGAAACACATGGGTAGTAGCCTCTTCATGGTTATTTACTCTCACTAGAATTCGGTCCACAAAAAACCTACAAAAGCCTAACAATTTCAAACATGGACTCACATAAAAATCATTAAACGACCAATAACTAAATAATGTCATACATACACCTTCTAACCAGATCTATTATCACCTTCATGCATTCTATAAGTAGATCAATTGAAGGTCCTACAATGGTGATGTGGCCCATCTTCGGCTACTTTCTCATCTCTCGATCATCCTACATATAAATTCCAAATATATATAAACATAATTTACATAAAAGATGTAGCATATAAGAATCTGAGAAATCTATGAAATGGAAAAGAAAGAGAAGATTGAAAACCAAAAAATGCATTAATTAGCAACCGATGTTCTTTTCTTAAGTTAGCAATCTTTAATGAAGCCTTTCCGTTTTTTCTCCTTCACTAGTCTTGCATATCACTTCACTAAAGAAAACATATAATTAATAAGTGGGTTAAAAGATAATCACAAATGCATTAATGAAAATCCTAAATCCATATGACATCAAACACCAATAGAGAATACCAACTTAAAGGTGGTCAATAGGGAGCAACACATAATTATCATTTTGCAAATTAACAATAATGCAATTTTGCAAACCCTTCTACAATCAAACTTAAATGATTGACATAAAGTAGTGATCAATAGGACGACTTTACATATTGAATGTGCATACTTAAAAATCAATCCAGGGAACCATCCAAGCCATCTCTACTCTTTATTGTGTCAATTATTGCCTCGTGGTCAGAATCACACACTTTCCACAAGTTCTTGTTCATAGATTTTCCCTTATATTTGATTAAATGAACGGTGGCTATGAAAAAAAGGTTTGAGTAGTGAAGAATATTTTGATGTGTGTTGAATTCCTAAAACAACCAAACTACAACATTCTTAACTGGGTACCTTCTAAGCCATGTTTCAGTAAAAACCACTGAACTTGTAGGATATTCTATTTTCTCGATCTATAACTGGGGCCTCCAATTTATTTTTGTCCTCAATACAATGACATAGTTAATAATTTGTACCCTCTTCATTGTCTTCATCTGCAATCACTGCATAAATGTTCCCTACATTGCTATGTTCATCTTGTTCGATGTATTTAATGAACATCAAAATAAAACCTAAAACTTAAAAGTAAGATGCATTACCTAGTTTTAGTAGGTCTGATACATGATCAAATTCAATAGATGATTGCATCTCTATGATTTGTAGAGTCATCAAGAGTTGATAAGTGTCAAGTTGGGTTAGAATTCTTACAAACTATTTGTCAACCCACTCTGTCGACTCACAATCATTCCAAGCTTGAAGTGTACATGCAGAACAAAAGAATGTCATCTTCCATATATGGATAGTCCATGTACCTACACTTGAGCTTCTAAAAGAGTGTAGCTCGCTCGATCCTATTAGTGTACAACAATCCTCATATTTTTCAATGTTAGTATCATACTAAATGAAAAAATCTATGAACTAAAGAATTACCTTCACTACCTAGACCCATTGCATGATTGCACCACTCGATAATTGATCTTGCATCTGTCAAATTTATATTGTCTTTGCACTTTAACTGTTCTCATGCTAAGGCTCTTTTGATACATGCACTTGCTCCATCATGCCCCCCCTTTCCATTCTCGGCCTCTAAGAAGTTCCACATATGGGGAACACCACTGATCCTATGCATCCTGCTCAACTAGTAAAACATTCTAGAGTTCTTGAATTGTGATGTATAGTTATTTGACCATATGATATGTTGACTACACGATATGCACCTGCTAGCTAGATCAACATAGAACATCTGAAATCAACCTTGTACAAACTCTATAGAATGTGTGTGATCATCACAGATGTAAAAGTGATACTCCATCAATATTTTTCTATTATCCTCTATGCTATCATTTACATAAATGAATGGTATATGCACAAATATAACAAGCTATGTGGAGTTGTAGTACTGTGATTACACCTCATTCTGTGCTTTTGGTGTGTATTTCTCTAAAAAGTCGACAACTAAAATGATGCTATGAAGTGGAAATGTGTCCTTACATAAATTGAGTTGTGAGTTCAACCATCGAGCTCTTTGGGTATGCCTTGAGATAGAGGGAGAGGGGATAGGAGTGAGCGATATTAGTCTAGGTCTAGAATGGTAGGGATTGAGACTTGAGAGGGATAGATATTTATCCAGTTAGGGTGGGGAGAAAGACCTAATAATGAGAGAGGGGTTGGGAGGGATGAGACCTGAGAGAGAAAAAGAACAAAGGGGGAGAGAGAGAGGGAGTGTGGGTGAATGGGTTGGAGTGAAATAGATTTGTATAGGTAGGATGGAAGGTACATGAGACCTAACAAAGAGGGAGTGTGAGAGAGGGGATTGGAGTGAGACATATTAGTCTAGGTAGTGCGGGAGAGAGTGAGACTTGAGAGGGAGAAAGAGTTATTTAGTTAGGGTGGGGGGGAGACCTTAGAGAGGGGGTGGGAGATAGAGGAATGGGAGATCTAAACCCTCAACTCTAAACCCTTAAAATAAAACCCTTAAACCCTCAACCCTCAACCCTCAACCCTCAACCCTCAACCATAAACCCTGAACTCTTAAACCCTAAAACCATCAACCCTGAACCCTGAACCCTCAATCCTTAACCCTTAAACCCTAAAACCTTAAACCCTCTACCCTTAAATTGTAAACCACAAACCATAAAACATAAACCCTTAAACCCCCTACCCTCTACCCTTAACCCTCAACCCTTAACCCTCAACCCTCTACCTTGAACCCTAAACCCTTAAAACCTCAACCCTTAAACCGTAAACCGTAAACCATAAGCGCTAAATCCTAAACCATTAAACCATCTACCTTCTACCCTCAATCCTCTACCCTCTACCCTCTACCCTCTACCTTAAAGCCCTCAACCATCTTTCTCTCTCTCAACCTCACACCCTCTACCCTTAAACTATAAATTGTAATCCCTAAACTGTAAACCCTCTACCTTTAACTCTTATAACTGTCTACCCTCTATCCTTAACCCTCTACCCTCTACCCTCTACCCTCTACCCTAAAACCATCAAGCCTCTCTCTCTCTCTAACCCCTATCCTCTACCCTCTACCCTCTACCCTCAACCCTCTACCCTAAAACCCTTGAACCCTCAACCCCCTTCCTCTCTCAGCCCTACACCCTCTACCCTTAAATTGTAAACTGTAAACCATAAACCCTTAAACCCTAAACCCTTAACCCTTAAACCCACTACCCTCTACCCTCAACCCTTAACCCTCAACCCTCAACTCTCTACCCTCTACCCTCTACCCTCTACCCTCTACCCTTAACCCTTAAACCATAAACCCTTAAACCCTCAACCCTTAAACCATAAAACCTAAACCCTTAACCCCTCTACCCTCTACCCTTAACCCTTAACCCTAAACCCTCAACCCCCCCTCTCTCTCCCTCAAACCTACATTCTCTACCCTTAAACCGTAAACCCTCTACCCTCAACCCTCAACCCTTAGCCATCAATCCTTTAACCCTCAACCCCCCCTCTCTCTCAACCCTAAGCCCTAAACTCTCTACACTTAACCCTTAATCCCTAAACCCTAAACCCTCTACCATCTACCGTCTACCCTCTACCCTCTACCCTCTACCCTTAAACCCTAAACCGTTAAACCCTCTATCCTTAAAATATAAACCCTAAACCCTAAACCCTTAAACCCTCAACCCCTAAACCGCAAACCCTCAACCCTTAAATTGTAAACCATCAACCCTCAACCCTAAACCCTCATCACTCTACCCTAATCCCTCAAACCTGAACCCTTAATCCCTCAACCCTTAAACCCTCAACCCTCAACTCTCAACCCTTAAACCCTAAACCCTAAACCCTAAACCCTAAACCCTTTACCATCTACCCTTAACCCTTAAACCCTCTACCCTCTGCCCATAACCCTCGACCCTAAACCCTCAACCCTATCTCTCTATCATTCCTCTCTCTCTAGTCTCTCCCTCTTAACCCTTCTCCCACTCCCAAGTCTCTAGATCTCTCTCACTCACTCCCTCTATTTCTCTCCCCCTACCCTTAACTCTCTACCCTCTACCCTCTCCCTCTCTCTCTACCCTAAACCATCAATCCTATAGGTAATCAACCTTATTACCTCAATTATCAACCCTCTAACCTAAACATTGGATCCTCAACCCTCATCTATATTTTTCCATCCCTCCTCTTCTCTCCTCTCAATCTCATTTCTCCCTCCATCTCTCCCTCCATCCATTCCTCTCTCTCTACCCTAATCCATCAACCCTATACCCTTAACCCTTAAACCCTTAAAAAATAAACCCTAAACCCTTATACCCTCTACCATCAACCCAATACCCTCTACCCTCAAACCTAATCCCTCAACCTTAAACCCTAAACCCTTAAACACTCAACACTAAACACTCAAACCTAAACCCTCAACCCTCTTTCTCTGTCTCACTCCCTCTCACTCTCTCTCAAGTCTCTCCCTCCTACCTAAGAGAGGAGTGAGGGGGAGAGAGAGAGGGAGTGGGAGATAGAGGGATGGGAGAGATAGAAGGAGTGAGAGAGATACTTGAGAGAGGGAGAGGGGGTGGGAAGGAGAGGGAGTGCTCAAGATAGAGGGATGGGAGAGAGATGGAGGGAGTGAGAGAGAGAGAGAGAGGGGTGGGGGGAGATACCTGAGAGAGAGGGAGAGAGAGATAGAGAGGGGGTGGGAAGGATATACAGTCTGAGAGAGAGAGAGAGAGAGAGAGAGAGAGAGAGAGAGAGAGAGAGAGATTGTGATTACAAGAGATTGAGAGAGACTTGAGAGAGGGATAGGGGGTAGGAGGGAGATAGATAATTGAGAGAGAGAGGGAGGGTGAGGGGGTTGGGAGGGAGAAACTTGAGAGAGAGTGGGAGAGAGATAGAGGGCATGAGAGAGAAAGGGACCTAAGAGAGAGAGGGAGATGTGGTGGGAGGGAGATACTTCAGAGAGAGGGAGAGGGAGAGGACGAGAGATAGAGGGAGTGAGACCTAAGAGACAAATAAACTTCAGAGGGATAGATAGCTATCCAATTAGGGTAATGAGGTAGAGAGCGTATGAAAGGTAAAACCTGAACTATCCATCTATGATCATAAACCATGTACTCTCAACATTATCAGTGTGGTCGAACAAAGAGAGGGTAAAGTTACATTTTGTTCAAAGAAATTCATTTGGTGAGCACCAAATGACACATCCCATTTGGTGCACACCAAATTTGGTGCTCGCCAAATGTGATGTGCCATTTGGTGAGTGCCAAATTTGGCACTCGCTAAATGACCTACTTTGGACAAGTGAATTGATAGGATTTTCTAGATTTCCTCATATTTTTGTTTGTGCTCACCGTCACATTTTCACGTATTTCAATGCAAGTTTATAAAAAACTATGATATCATCAACCTCTATCTTAGCTATCTAAATGTATAATTATTTTTTTGTTTTGATTTAGTTAAGGTTTTGATCCATAGCTTCTATTGTAAATGCACCCATTTATGGTCAAAAACCAACATGTGCTATTTTTAGGATAGATTTCTACTCATTCATCAAAATGTGAAACAAATTACATTTTTAAAAATAGACTCCATTCTACACATGATGAAAAAATCAATTTTTGATTAGTTTTCAAAAAAATTAGGGTGGGAGCACGCCCAAATTTCATCTTTTCAAGATGTGTACACTTTAAAAATTCATAAAATATTATATATTCATTGAAAAAACATTTAAAAGAATGAGGATAAACTACATGGTGTTAGCTAATTTCTCACCATTCAGATTTTTGAAATTCTAAAAAAAAAGTTAATCGAAAAGTGGAGAGCCTTTAGACACTATGCTATTTTTTTTTGATAAAAAAGGACCTATTTTGCTCCCCCCCCTTTCGAGACCCTTAATCTTCATTAATTTCAAAAATAACTGGGTATGTGCAGGATCATCATGGGATAAAAGGCCCTTAAGTGGGGATAAAAATTCAGAAAATCAGAGTTAGGCAACTTGACGTTAAAATTTGAATAAGTTATCTATATTATTTCAAAAATATGTAAGAATATAATCTATAGAAAATTGAATTTAGTTTGTAAGTTCTACTAGGTTTATTTTGAAAAAAATATATTTCATGAAAATTTGAAATTTCAATACAGTGGTACTTAAATTTCAGGGAAAAAATAAGTAGGTGTTTGTCTAACCACCCTAACCACAATAAAATGATAATATTTTTTTATAAGATTTTAGATATAAGTAGAGGAATCATGTCCCGATGTGATGCATATGTTTTTGTATTCAAGTAAATAATTAATTATGAATTTTTTATTACAACTTTTAAAAAATATAAAAACTTGTATGTCTGACCACCTTAACCTGGTCAAAACTTCATGAAATTTAGTTTTTTTTAATCCTAAAGTATGCAAAGCATAGAATGTGACACACGTTTCAGATTCAAAATTTTTGATACTATTTGAAATCTATAAATGTTTTTCAATCAAACTATGAATCAAGACTTTAGTCATAATTCAAATAGAAAATGAATAATAATTATTTATTTAATTCAAAGTAAAGCATAATTTATATTGTTGGAAATATGAGAATATCCTTTAAAAACTATTTTCGTTTCATCAATTTTTGGTAAGAAAAAAGTCATTAGCCACATGGGGCATCATATCACTTACATATCACCAGTTTCTAGCCCATCACGATCTCGCACATACCCAATTAGTAGCTTAGAAACTAGACTTGGAGAACTTCAACTTTTGTTCTTGTTGTATCTTGAAATTTTGAGCATAACTATATTCATTTTCTCATGCAAATCGGATTTTACTGATTTCAGAAAAAAAGTGGCATCTTAAGAGCCAAAATTGTGTTACATATCCATGCACTTATCCATTTGAAAGGTAACTTACCTTGATACTTACCAGAGCACCCTTTTTCATTCTTCTTACAAAGTTAGCTTCCACTTCATTAAAGTTTTCTTCATCTGAATCTTCAACTTTTGTAACCCTAAAAATAGTTTGTCTTTGATCCATTTCTCAAGCTAGGATTTCTCATTTGAAATGAGGTTAGAGTACCCAACAATTGATCTTTAGTATAGATTTTATAATATAAAAATTCCTTTGTAGAAGATACATTTTAACTATATGCATCAGGGAGAGTTCTGAGAATCCTGTTTACTATCTTGGATTGATCCACCATTGCAACAATTCCTCACATTCCACTTACCAGCCCATCCACTCTCTATACATAGGATTTAATGTTCCCATCTTCAGACATTCGTAGGATCTCGAATTGTGCCTCCAAAATTCTAAAAAAAATCTTCTTTAACCTTTTTATCTCCTTCATGGATCTTTTCCACATCCAAAACCTCTTTAGGAGTCTTCAGATTTTACAACTTTAATTAACTCAAAATGTGAAAGACTATTCTTCAGAATAAATTTTTCCCTATTGTTCACTTCATGCACCTTGATCTCATCAGAAGTACTTGGACCATTAGTGGGAGTAGTGTATAGAGTCTTATAATCTTTCTCAACATCATATCCATAGTATTCCAGATATCATTCCATTTTTTCCTTTCATAAAGTGTAGTTGGTGCCATCAAACTTAAGACACTCAATATCTACTTTATTCACCATCCCATAGCTTCCTTACGTGATTAAGCTCTTCTCCAAGGAAAAAAACTCTTATACCAATTTTTGAACAAGACAACTGAGAAGGGGGTGTAACCTTTAAAAATTTCACCAAAATTTATATCATTAACCATTCACAAAACCTTTAGTCTGTTAGTGTGATTAATCTTTAATTGCAGAAGAAGAAACAAAAAGAAGTAAAACCATACACACAATAACACCAGATTTATGTGGAAAACCCAATGAGGGAAAAACGATGCTGAGGATTAGCTCACAATATAAAGAATTCCAAAAATCGAATACAAAGGCTCACTTCCAAGACATGACTTACTTTTTTGAAATAGGACTTACTGTCCAATGAGGGCTCACTTCCACAAAATTACAAAGAAGATAGAAGAGGATTGTCATAGAGAGAAAAATGTCTCAATGCAACAAAGAATTCCACCACAATTCGCTCACACACTTGTAGACTCACATAAAAGATGTCGGATGCCTTAAGCTCACTGCCTTCAAAACTCTAACATGGAATTTGCAATGATCTACTCAAACTTTCATCACACACATTATTTCACATCTATCTCTCAAATCTATATTTCATCTATCTTATCTTTCATCAACATCTCAACTTGTACTTATACTGTCTTCAACCTTGAAACCCATCCAAGGTTGGCCATACATCATTTATATTTACAAATTCAAATTAGGCCAGTTCCAAAACATTCTATGATGGAATTGGAATGAGGGTGGCTCAAACATATACTTAATGATGACCTAAATAAGTCCCAACATGCCTCAACAAGACTTCATGAACTTTGTAAGTAGTTTTTAGCACGGGGTTGGCCAATACTAGTGTAAAACATATAAAACAATTAAGCATGCACATCCTTAACACAATCTAATCTTTTTGGATAATGAATTTCACTTGAACACAATCTCATCAACTTACTCCCAAAACCGTAAGACATAAAACCATAATTCTAAGAAATTTAGAGGAACTACATTTCTCCCAGACCACAACCAAACACATTGAAATGCACAGTCACATGTACTAATGAAGATATCTCACACTATACAACAATCCAAAGACCCACATTATGGATACAACAACTAACAACCATGAACAATACCTGAAATTTACAAAAGAATAGTAGCAATGCAAAGCACACACTAAATACCTGTAGACCTTTTTATTATAATTTTCTCAATATCCTCGACATATACAATCAATAACCAAATTTCATGATATCAATGACAAAAACAACCGATTGACACCAATGATAACACCTTCATACTTACAACACATCCCTATCAGACCAAATAATATTTCAACAAGCTAGTATACTATTAAGAGCCTCAACTTTCTCCTAAGATGTCTCAGCTTCCTACAAAGATTTCTAACACTTTTCCACTATCCTACCATCCTCCTGAATATCCAAAAATTTAGCCACTTGTGTTCGCCAATGGTTGCTATGCCATTCTCTAGTATCAACAAGGATTTTATCATTAGCCAAATCCAAGAAACCTTCCCAGGAGTATATCCAAAAATCAACCTGATCCCCATTTCCAATGTCCCAAGTGACATGGTTAGAAATGATGTGTCTACAAGCACAAATAAAATTCTAGGTTTTCAAACCTGAGATAGGATTGCCAATTGAAAATATTCCTGTAGGATTTGGGGAATCTAGGAACTTATTTCGTAACATCTTGGCCCACTATTGATTTGATTTTCTATATCTAGATTACAAACCAACTTAGCACCAAGGGCTAATTTCATTATTCTCCAATGTCTGAGGCCCACCCCATTGGCTTCTTTGGGATGAAATTTTTTCTCCCAATCCACCAAAGGAATTTTGTATTGATCCTCATTTCCATTCCAAAAAAAGATACCATCCTTTGATCTAATTGATTAGAGATATTTTGTGGTAGTTTCATGCATAACATTACATGAGTAGGCATTGCTAACACCTTCGTTTTAGGCAACATAATCCTCCTTGCCAAAGATAACCATTTTCCTTCCAAGAATCCATTTTTGACTTGCAATTGAAAAGAATACTATCCCAAAGATTAATCTTATTTACACCAAAAAATAGAAGAAGACCCAAAAACTTACCTGGAAGCTTGCCAATCTTGAATCACAACAGATTGGAAATGTCTCATTGCTTTCATATGTTTTTGTTGAACAATAAGATATTTGATCTTCTCCAATTGATGCTTTACCTAGAAACACTATAATATTTGTCCAAATTGGTTGTAATATCCCAGGATTCTCTTTTTCTTACCACCCCAAAGATCATCATGTCACATGAAAAATTGTAGATGAGTGGGGGGTTCATCACTAGGAACAAATTTGATGCCCTTGCACCACTGCAATAAACTCTCAATTGTGATACTCATGTCTAGATCCTCCTCCACGATAATAAAGAGAAAAGGGGAGATAAAGTCTCCTTATTTGATGCCTCAATTAGAGGGGAAGAAGCCTTGTGGAATCCCATAATTAAGATTGAGAACTGAGGACCTGAGATGCAACTCATAATCCATTGAATCCATTCTTAAAAAAAAACAAATCACTCCATGACTTCCAAAAAAACCTTGATCCACCTAATCAATCATAGGATTTACTGATGTCAAGTTTCAGAATCATCCTTTCCACCTTTTCTTTCCTCACAATTTGGATTGACTTATGAGCCAAAATAATCCCTTTAGTTATTGGTCTATTAGGGATGAACCCACTTTTCTCAAGTCTAAAATTATTAAGGGGAGAACAAGCTTTAACCTATTTTCCATGATCTCAGTAAAAATCTTATAGACAATATTGCACAAGGAGATCAAAAGGAAATCTCCCATCACTTCCACCTTCAATTTCTTTGAAATGAGAGATATTAAGTTATTATTTAAATCCTTTAACAGAGTCCCACTAAACCTTGATTCCTCAACAAATGCCACAATGTCCTTAACTACGTGCATAAAATGTTGAAAAAAGTGTATCAAAAACCCATATGACCTACAGGCCTTGTTTGAGCCAAGCTAGAATTTTGCAATGTTGAGTTCATTCTCTGAAATAGGGCTCATGATTTGTTTGTTGATAGAGTTATTAATCAATTTTGGGATATTCACAAGAATATTTGCTCTCATTTCTCCATCAACAACACCTTGCCCATTCAAAAGAGAATGGAAGAAGTTTATTGCCTCATCGCCAATTTTTTTTTTGACACTAGGGACACTCCATTTCCATTTTTAATTTCACTAATTTTATTCTTACACTTTTTAATTAATACCAAATAGTGAAAGAAGTTGGTTTTTTTGTCCCCATCCTTCTGCTAACATTCCCTAGGCTTTTGGTGCCATAATAATTTTTCCCTCCTCAAAATCTCCATGTATTCTACTGTCAAATATTTCTCTAGATGAAGATTCTCCACACCCATCCCATCTTGAAGTACATTTTCATTGAGATCTGTCAACTTAGCTTCAGTTTTGATCTTCTCCTCAAAGATAAGGGTTTCATGCACCTATATTTTGGCTAAGTGTGTGTATATATATACCATTTAAGGGTTTCATATATTGGACTATTTCATATATGACATCAAATAATTTGAAAATAATTATAATTTAAATAGTAGTTAGAACTCAAAAATTAATAATGAAACGTGGTATGAAAATCATATTTTGGTTCAATTATGCCATTAGTTTAAAAGCCATAGTAAATTTAGTATTCTTAAAGTAGCTATAAACTAAGGATGATAGGTGGAAGCATATTTATGTATGCAAATGTTTCAGAAGAAAATCATGATACGTATGAATAATAAACATATATTGAATAGTTTATACAATTGTAATCTTAGAACAACTTTGAAATATACATACTTTGGAAGTCGCAACAGGTGTCTAAAGTTGAAACTGGTATAAATAGGCATTTGAGAGCAAGTGGATAAATACACTTTACATAAAGCCTTGTTCATTTACATTGAAGTGAATTAGATGTATGGTTTTTTTGTTCTTCAATTATAGTGACTCTTACATCTATAAAAATGTTGTATCAATTTATATATAAGCTTTTACAACTATATTAGTTTCAAAAAGGGTTAAATAAATATTTATATTAAAATGTTTTTTCAAGTTATATATAACCCCTAAACTTATATATATAAGTTGCATGCTTGCATAGACATAAGTACATATGCATGCATACATACATGTACATATGCATTCATACATAGATATGCACATACATATAAAAATATGTATGTATATATGTACATATGCATGTATATATACAAACATGTATCTATCATGTGCATGCCATACATATGTATGTATGGATGTTTACATACATACATACATACAAATATATATTTTTGTATATATGTATGTATATGCATATGCGTACATACATATACATACTTACATACATATAGATATATATTTCTATTATTGGTTAAGGGTTCAATATATATATATATATATATATATATATATATATAATAAATGTGTTATATGTGTAGATATATGTATGTATTATATACATAGAATACATATACACATATATATTTATAATAAATAATATCAGTTTGAGGATTCTATAATTTTATAACAGTGTATTTCAATTACTTTCAAAATGTCAATGATACTAGTAGTAGAGGTGCATGTGAAATTTCTTATGGAAGACAAAATGCAGTATCTATAGGGCTGCAAGTATGATGGTGTTGTAGGTAATGTTGTGTGAGGGTTACATTATAGTGGAGGACACATAGTCAGCCAAAAGATAGATGCATGAAACCCTTAATAGTTGAGTATATGATATTCTCAAGTGCTATATATATACATGATATATATATGTATATATATACATGTCAAAGATATATACAATGTGTATAGATATTGCAGATATATATATACATATATTTTGATCGACTATGTATATATATACTCATAGTCTACCAAAAGCTAACTGCATGAAACCCTTAAAATTGGATATATATATTTTGGCTGACTGTTTATATAAATATAAACATTGGATATATATATATATATATATATATATATATATATATATATACAAGAGCAGGGAAATAATGGTAAAAAATATATTTAGCTGATCAATTAGCTTGTTTGGAAGAATTTTTCAAATAGAGAGATACTATGAATGGGTATGTGTACTTTTTACCATTTAATGACAGTTTTTTTCTTATCACTCTTCGTCTTAACACTACCAGGCAAGCCATATGCGAAAATAGTTAGCAATGGAATGTCCAATTTAATTATTAGGAGTTTCATTTCAAAATAAGTGTTCATAAATATCTTTTCAATAGTTATCAGTTAATGTTTTCGTTCAAGTCATAGAAATACAATTTCGGTAGTTTTTCTTTCTTTTTGTACAGATATCAATACATGTGAAATGGAATGGAATGTCAAAATAAGCATTCGTAAATATCTTTTCAATAGTTTTCAGTTAATGTTTTTGTTTGTCACAAAAAGACAAGAGCAAGAGCAAGGTAATAAGTACATAAGTACCTCAAGATGGATATCTCTCGACTTTGAAAAAAATATTATTAATATTACTTTTATATATATATATGCTATTTTTTGAAGAGTTTTCCAATTCCTAACCTTCAATTTGTTCACAAAAATTGCTCCTCAAATAGATACACATTCCAAAGAGTCTTTCCTATCTCCTTACAAAGTGTTGCAAGCTCAGAAAAAATTTATTAGCAATAAGTCTTAATTATATAATTTTGTTCAAAGTTCTAGGATCATCAAATGCCTTGATTGCTAATGTCCTAATGGCTTTATCCTTCATATACACAATTGTATGTAAAACTCTAATAGTAGGTCCCTAAGATACTAAAACCAAAACACAAAATATAGTGTTCAAGAATGTTTCAAATAAAGATGTAAGTAAAACTTTAATAACAAGTCCTTGAGATAGTAAAACTAAAACATAAAATGTATCTACCTCAAGATATCTAATAACTGAGATAATGGATTAAAAGATACTACTTAAAATTGAAGTCAATATTTAGTTGAAATAGGAAATTTAAATAATAGACCCTGGTTTAAAGAAAAACATTGTTAACAAGTATAATGAGTGCAAATTTACAAGACAATTTTTTTTACATAGATAATGATAAAAATTATTTTCATATCCAATGCAAATCTAGAAAGGAAAAATGATTTGAATAGATAATAATAAGAAACTAATTGTACATTTGTTTTTTCCATATCCTAACAAACATAATTAATACAAATCTAAAAGAGCAAAATGCTTTGAATAGATGATGAGATACGAATAATACCTTTGTTATTTCCATATCCATAGATAACAATTTTCTCTTTGGATAGACTGTAAGGCCAAATTATGCTGAGTTTGGATGAAAATGTCCTAAAAAAGTGCTGGCAGACATATGTATATGAATTGTACCAACTTCCTTCATATGTATATGTATATGGACGCCGCCTTCTTTAAAAGCTCGACATACCAATAAAAATCAGTCTAGGAAATATGGATTTGGATAAGCTATACAAATATGAATTGTACCAACTTCCCTCATAGCGTTGTTGAGATTCAATTGATCAGCATTTATATTTATAGCCAAGAAACTTTTGATCTCCAGGATCAATATAAGAAAAATTTCATCACAATAAAAATAGTACATGTCTATCAGATAATCTCAAAAATTTACAGCATGCCCGCATTAGGGCTAAAGCTAATTAAAAGTATGCCTCAGGGAGATAGAGAAAATTTTAAGGGCGTGGGGAAAGCTGTGCTGTTGTTTTGCTTGTGACCATTGAAAATATCCTTCTGCTGCTGCAGGATTAACTTGGTTTGATATACATATTTATCACTAAATGCAGGTATTATCCAAAGACAATCCTTGGATCCACCAAGGCGACTCAAGGCAAAATCTTTTTCACAAAGGAGTTCGTCAAATTGAACTTTTTTCTGAACATCTCTGTTACTTCTGCAGACAGACACCACTTGCCATTGAGAAGAAGCCTTGTCCAATTCAAATATAAACATAAATTTCCTCCCAATGGGTGGACACCATACTGCTACTTTAACACTTTTTCCTATCAACAGTCCTTTAAATCGTCCACCATATTTTTTCTTTGCACGAACAATTTCTCCAAATAGATTGTAAGAAGCCAGAGCATGCCCCTCCAATGGAAAACAATAAACAGTTTGGTTGCACTCTGTTCTGTAAGGAGTCCAATTTGCAAATATTGTAGTTTTCTCCACAACTTTAATTTCCCAAGAAGATGTAGCAGACCTGTATATCAAAAGATATGCAGTTTGATTCAAACCACCTAGAACAATCACCTGATAAGTCTTGGTTGTTGAATCAACAACAAGACCAATGACAACTGGTTTTATCATCTGATGTTCTTCTCCCATTATCGGATCAGGCAGCTGCCGAGCTTCCATTGTTAATGGATTGACAACTTGAAACATTCCATCAGTCTTGTTCAAATAAAGCAAAAGACCCCCATCTGCAGCTTTGAGAAGCCAAGAGGAACAATCAAACATCTTCTTTTTGAACTCTCCACTGCGATTAAAAATCTCAAGCCCACCATCACAGTGATCCAAAACAAGCCACTGCTCGCTATTCTTCTCCTCCCACAGTTTGTGAAAGAGGGGAGAAGAGCAAACAATGTTTCGCCATGAATGGCAAACTATCTGAGCTTGAAAAACGTGAGCAAGAGGCAGCCTAGACAAGATTTCTACACTCAATTCCTCTGGTAGAAGTTCAAAAGAATTCCCGAGTCTTTTCGCTTTTCTTGAATAGCTGGATGCCATAATAGTTATGGGGACTAGAACTGTTTGCAATATACAATAGTGAACACTGAGCAGAACATAAATAGGAGAAATTTATGAGACTTTTTGTTTTGCTTTTTCTGTTTTCTTGAGATTTCTTTCTTAAATCACAATTTACCAGAAAGTCTGAATTCTTAAATTAGAGACTTACATGCACGTGTCGATAAAAAAGGGTCTGGTGTATTACGATTATATTATTATAATATATTAATAATAGATAAGTATTAATGTATATTATGATTATTTTTATATGTTTGCGTCAAAAATGTTTTCTATATGAACATTATCAACTGATTTTAATGATCTTCAGTTGAGAATAATATTAAAAATAAATAGAACACTTTATAGTTTATACAAAGAAATAAAGCAAAAAATCAGATATTCTTTCTACATTTCCACTAGAAAAAATATGTTTTAGGTACATTTAGGCCTGGAATTTGACGGTCACCCCTACCTGTCATATGATTTTTTTTTGACGGTTTGTTCATTTAAATCCCTGTCACTTTACGTTTTATGAAAATATTTAATTGTCAAAAAAAATTAAATATCAATTTCAAATCTATTCAAAAATAATTATATAAAATTAAAAATAGTTTAATCTTTATTCAACTCATTATCTAAAATTTCAACATGTTCACAAATAAAGCACAAATGTTGTATTATATTGAAAAAAATCAAAGCTCAAATCACTAATAGTAAAATGCATTGAAAAAACAATTAAAATTCAAAAAACATTGATAATTAGAAATAAATGTAAAAATCTTAAATTTATTGTTACAATTCACAAGAAGTTTCTAAATTGATATAGAAAATAAATCTTGTTAAAATATTAAAAAAGTTAAAAAACAATTATATTCTATTTTGAAAAGATTTTGTACTAATAATTATTTTTATAATAAATATTATAAATAATATATATTAATATAAAGCAATGATAACTATTAGTAAAAATGTAAAAATGTTAAATTTATTATTAAAAACATTTTAAAAATTAGAAATAACTATGTTTAATTTTGAAAAATTCTATTTTGAACAGATTTTGAATTAATAAATATATTTATAATAAATCATATATATTAATATAAAGTAAAATTAGAAATAATTATTTCAATTCTAAATTAATTTATATTTTTATCATAAACATTATATATATATATATATATATATATACTACAATAAATTTTTACGGTTTAATAATAATTTTAAGTGTCATATTTACGGTTATATAAAAATATAGCAAGTCAAATGATACGGTCTAAAAAAAATTTAGGTTGTAATATACAGTCCAAAATACAAAAAACGGTCAAATAGACCATCAAATTCCACGCCTGGATACATTCATATTATAAAAAAAAAAAAGAAAAAAAAAGAAAAAGAAAGCAAAGAATTAGATATTGTTTCTAATTTTCCACTAATATTCAAAGTGTATAAATTATATTATTATTACATATAATATTTTATATAATATAAATTGTTATTTCTATTTTTCAAAAAATATATATATTTTATGGTACTTTTTATTTTAGATTATAAAATACATATTTTTAGAATATTTTTAATTTAGTATTATGAAGCCAATAGTGGAATAGTGTGATTGTTAAATTATGGTGTTGTTCTTGCCATCAAGGTTCAAACCCCATCGGGATGTTATTGTTGAGTGTTTAAATTGGGGATCACAAGTGTTCACCTCTTTTTAAAAAATATATATATTATGAAATAAAATTATATTTTATATATTTAAATATTTTTAGTATAATATTATAATACTTAGATATTGCATATTTAATATTTATATACACTATAAGTTATTAAATATAAATATCACACAATTTTTTACATATATTATTAATTAATTACAGCGAATCAAATTCATTATTTTCTTTTTCATACATTATATTTTAATTTTTGTTAAAGTTAAACGCACCATTTTTAACTTTTTAAATTCTGAAAATTATTTTAGTTGGATTTTATTGGCTAAAAAATTTGGACCGATAAGGGTGGAGGATTTACAAGTATGCTAGCCATAAGTGGATTTTCAGCATTGCTAACATACACTTCTTTATTGCAGTTTTTTAGGACATTTTTCCCCCCACAAAACCATAATAAAAAAATATTTAACTAATTGTTCAAAATTTTATTGGCTACGAAACAAAAAGAAGCACAACAATCTACAATAAGACTAAAACAAATGACACCCGCCCTATTATTATGAAGGGCCTATTATTATGAAGGGCCTACGGGCCCGGGCCTTAAACAATATTTTCAGAATATTACTATTTTTAAGCATTTTTTAAGACAATTCTTTTGCCATGAAGATATTAACTTTTTTATTTCACTGCTCCGAGATAAATTTGGTTTGCATAATTTAAAAGAATATTAAAATGCAAACACTATACATTACAAGAACTTTTTTATTTTATATATGTATGGTATAATACATATCAATTAATATTAATATTAATATTAATTAGACTAAGACAAATGACACTAAACAATATTTTAACTTTAAAAGAATATTAAAATGTGAACGATATTAATGAGTATGTTTTAAGGCAATTTTTTTTGCCATGAACATACTAATTAATGTCTAACATTTAACTTTTATAATTACAATATATGCTCATAATTACAATATATACTCTTAATTATATATTCTTGAAATGTTTGTATACATAAGTAATAATAAACAAGTTAAAATTCTAAAAAAATTTAACATAAAATCTACTATTAATTGAAAATGTATGGTTTATAACTTTTTGGTAAAATAAATCACCATTCACTCTACATGCATCAACTACCAACCTCAAATATAGGCATGAAAAAACTGATCAACAATACAAGTGTTGTATTGTTTTTCTTATATGCAAAGAAAAAAGTAGTGGAAGAGTTTACAAGTTGGAGGAAAGAAAAAAATTTTACAGGAAAAAAAGTAATATTAGTTTAAAGAATAAATTGCTTTCATTCACTATAATTTTTCTTGAAAAGATTGTGTTTTATTGCTTCTTATTTTAATATTTTTTTTATTTTGTTTTGTGTTTAAATGGTGTGCAATAGTTGGGAGACATATTTTGAACAAAGTAGAGAACCCAAAATTTTCTAAAATGGGCTTTGTGGAGGTAGCCATCTTCCAAAATGTATCTTCATACTGTTTTAGTAATTATTGAAATTGAGTAGCTAATATGAAATTTTAGAAGTCACCCTTTAAACCATTTCTTTTATTAATTTTCCTAATTTGAAAATTTTTATACTGACTTTAAAATTGTCAATACCCAAATTCCTAATTTGATTTTTTTTACAATGTCTTGTAAAACTATCATACCCAGTTGTACAACTCTTGAATATATTTTGGTGGTGCTTTGACAGAGAAAGAAACAAATGTTTAATATTAGAGTTGAATTTTTGTTATAAGATTACCTGAGGCAACCTCGTTATAGGGCATGTATGAGACAACTTACAGAGAGCTCTGAACAGTTTTGAACATGCCATGGAGCCTTTTTGGGTTAATGCCATTACTATCCTATGATAAAATATCCCATGAATCTAAGCCGATTCATATACCATACTCATGGAATGATGCACATTTCTATTAAATGCTACAAAAATATTTTAATGATTGCTAGTTGAAGACTATCACAAAAGCAGCTTCCTATGATACAAGGCAATAAAGAATTGGTTTAAAAAATATTATAGTTGATTCTCTCCAAATGTACCTGACTCTATTCAAGTTCTCCATTACATCTCAATATGAACTTTTCCATTCTTTGAATTCACAAGGTGGTAGATCTCATTGATCCGTTTATTATGTACAACATCTGATAGATTAATATCCACGTACCCCAAATGTTCCTGTTATATCAGAAAGTCAATTCATTAGTAAAGCCTTGGATGTTAGGAAGTCTACCTTCAGAAGGTTGAGTTGAGATTTGAGAAACTTTAAGGCTGGTAAATTTATGTTGGAGACAATTTATATTAATAGGTAAAGTTCATTGTTTAGTTTTTTTAGTTTCTCTGTGGATGTATATGAGAAAAACCTCTCCATAAAACAGTTTGAAATACTTCAAGAATGATTTTCAAAAATCTGTGGCTCCTGAATTTGAATGTTGGCTACTAGTCTTGCAACGATTATTGCTAAAGATCTCATTGTTTTCAGATTCTAATGTTCTGGATGTGAGTCAGGTTAAAGCAAGGTTTAGACCTTCTAAATATATTATGCACTCGTAGTTTTTTGGAACCCGATCTACTCAAGGATGATTGAAGAATAATATAGTTGTGGATATAGAGTCTCTGAAGCTCTATTGATTATATACATATATGCATATTAGAAAAGTATGTTAAGATGATTAGCAATATAGTTTATATTTAAGAAAATTTAAAGCTATAGGTGATGTAAGGCTTTTCACTACATACGAGAATTCCATTCCAGAGGCACACACTTGTTCCCAAGCAATCAAAGTCTCTCATTATGGGTCCAAGAAGGAAATCAAACTAAAAGAACTTGATTGGAGCAATAGTAGATGACATAAAGCATAGACCAAAATGAGACATTATTTTTTATTTTTTGATACAGAGGAATTGGCACTAGCTAGAACCCCATTTGTGAGGTCCTAAATTACATATTATGGCTGTTGGCAGAAGTGAGTGTAATTGCATGCAACATCCGTGCAAGTTTGAGACTAAAAGCTCATATTTTGCATCTATTTTGACAGAGTCAATAAGAAAAGATTTATAACTGCCTGCACAAATCAGATAGATCTATATTCATTTCAAACCAAAAAAATTATTAGAATTATTAGCTGCACAGTCTCTTCAAAGCAAACATCATAAGAACAATGTCTCCGGATCCCCTTAACTCGGGGATTTCTACAAGTTATTTTTATATGGGATGTTGTAAATGAATGATCTTCTAATTTTTATTTATTTTCTATTTTTTTCTTTCTTTCTATTTCTTTGGAAATTGGAGTCACTAAACTATTTTAGTTTATATATTTAGATTACTAGCACTATTCAGGATGTTCCATCTTAAGTAGGAGCAACATAATGATTTTTAAAGATTTATCTTCAAACTACCCTACCTCCTCTCACACTAACATCAACAACAGTTGTAGCAAATACAAGTTATTTTTACATGGGATGTTGTAAATGAATGATCTTCTAATTTTTATTTCTTCTCTATCTTTTTTCTTTCTTTCTATTTCTTTGGAAATTGGAGTCACTAAATTATTTTAGTTTATATATTTTGACTACTAGCACTATTCAGAATGTTCCATCGTAAGTAGGAGCAACATAATGATTTTTAAAGATTTATCTTCAAACTACCCTACCTTCTCTCCCACTAACATCAACAACAGTTGTAGCAAAGTTGTGCATGCTTTTGGATAGAGGCAATTTTTGCAGAAACTCCTAGAAGATAAAATGGAACAAATCAGAAAACTTGCCAAAAACTAGATCTAAGATTGTAGAACAAGGATAATAGTTACACAACTTATTGAGTTGAATTGTAAATAAATGATAAAGACATCAGTTACACAAATCATTCATTATACTTTCTGAACTGAATTGAATTACATGGCTTATATATTTGTATGTGTATATGTGATTTTAAAATTATTCCATTTGGTCTGTCTTTTCTTGCAAAATAATCAATCTCTGACAAAGTGCACAAGAATAAATATCCCCTCTTAAAAGAAGGCAAGTAAGGATTCAAGCCTCAAGCTATTAGTATATCTAGCTCATATCATATGTATATTGAGCACTCCATTATGTTTGGTGCCATTTTTTCTCTTAACATTCATAAGATACACAACAAAAATACAGCCTCCTCCCATTATTTGTTAACTGTTAGCCATCTATTGGTTTTGCATCTAAGTTGTGAATTGGTTTGAGAAGTTTTTAGTTTGTCAAATGATTGAATTTTATTTATACTTTTATTTTTTATCAGTCATATATTACATGTTGATGTAATCCAAGAATACAGTTATAAATTTCAACTATTTATTATTAAACAAAAACTTGCTTTTTATGTATCTATTATTTATTTATTTTATAAATTTTTTTGTTAAAACTTAGCAAACACAACAAATTAAAATAAAACTATTCTAGAACTTTTTGGCAAGAACTTCTTGCTCTGCAGCTCTTGTTAACTATAAAGATCATATAATTTTTTACATATATTATTAATTAATTAATAATTTATATTATTTTTAAAAATATATTTTTTATTTATTTTTATGGTATTTATTTTTTATTTTAGATTATTAAATATAAATTTCTAAAATATTCTTAATTTAATATTATGAAATAAAATTTCATTTAATATATTTAACTATTTTTAGAATAATATTATGATATTTATATATACTATAAATCATTTATATTTATTTTTAAAATATATATTATATTATAATAAATGATTAAAATATTAAATATATTAGAATTTTAATATTTATCTATATTTATTTTTAAAATATATGTTATATTTATTGAAAAATGTACTCAATTTAAATTTATTCTTACATATTATATGAAATATGATACATATTATTAAATTAAATATTATATACATACACTCCATTTTCCTCCCACCCTATCTCTATCTCTCTACCTCTACCCCCTCTCTACTACTTTTCTCTATCACCTCTTGTATCTCTCACTATTGCCCCCTCTATATATTCCTCTCTACCTCTACCCCCTCTCTACTACTTTTCTCTATCACCTCTTGTATCTCTCACTTTTTCCCCCTCTATATATTCCTCTCTACCTCTCTCTATATCACTTTCTATATCTTTATCTTTTTATTTCTTCATCTCCCTCTCTCATTGTCCCACTCTTTCTATCTCTATTTTTCCTTCTCCCTCTTTCTCTCTCCTTCCATTGCTCCCTCTCTATATCTCTCCATATCTCTCACTCATTTACACATACTCCTTATTTCTCCTTCCCTACATCTATCTCTATCTCTCTATATTTTCCCCTATCTATACCTATCTCTATTACTTATCTCTATCACCTTATTTCTCTCACTCTTTCCCCCTCTATCTCTATCTCCCTATCTCTCCCTCCTCCTCTCTATAGTATCTCATTAATATGTCTAACTTTGTCTCTTTGTCTCACTTTCTCACTCTCACTCTCTAAATCCTCTCTATCTCTTTCTACCTATATCTCTCTATATTTATCTCCCTATATCTCTCCCTATACATATATCCTTTCCTTTTCTCCCCCTTCTTTTTTCTCTATCTTATTCACTTCATGTCTTCTACTCTATATCTTTATCTTTATTTCTTCTTTGATCTCCCTGTCGCTCATCTCTCTATCTCTTTTTATTTGTATCATTCTCTATGCATATCTCCCTATCTATCTATCTCCTTATCTCTTTATCTCTTTTAATATCCCTCTCTATCTCTCTAAATCGCCATCTATCTATATCTCTCTCTCTCCCTCTCCCTCTCCCCCCCAACCCCAACCTTAACCTTGACTCTGACCCCTAGCTTTATCTTAGAACCCTAGCTCTAATTGAATATTTTAACCCTAACCCAACCCTAACTCTAACTATAATTCTAATCCTAACCCTTATCCCAATTCTAAACCTAATCTTAATTCTGTTTCTAACCCTAACTCTTATTTTAATGCTATTTATAATCCTATTAATAACACTAACATAAATTCTTGTGACAACCTTAATTATTACTATAGAGCTAATTAAACCCTACTTTATCCTTAAATAAACCCTACCCCTAATTGAACCTAACCCTATTCCTAATAAAATCCTAACCCTAAATGATCTCAAACACTAACTATAACCCTAACTAAACCCTAACCTCTATTGAACTATAACCCTAATTAAATCCTACCCTTGATTTATTCTTTATCCTAACCCTAACCCTTATCCTAATTATAAACCTAATTGTAATTATAACACTAATTTTAATTCTACCTTTAACCATAATTCTAATCCTATTTGTAATTCTAATTCGAATTCTAATCCTAATTCTAACTAAAACTCTAACCTTAATTAAACCTTAACCCTAGCCTAAAATTAACTTAAATGTAAATGAATACTAAGCCTAATTGAATGATAATCATGACCCTAATTAAACCTTAAGCCTAATTGAATATAACCATAACCCTAATCCTAAGTGAACACTAACCCTAATTGAACTCTAATCTTAACCTTAAGAAAACTTAAACCTCAATTAAATAGTAATCCTAGCCCTTACTAAACCCTAACCTAAAGCCTAACTATAACCCTAATCCTAACCTTGACCCTTTTTAGCCTTAAGTTGAATTGAAGCTTAACTCTAATCATAATTGAACACTATCCCCATACTTTAAACCTTAACCCAGATTGAACCTTAACCTTAACTCTAAACCCTAAACCCTAAATCTAAATTGAATCCAAACCCCAATCTTGATTAAGTCCTAAGATAACCCTAATTGTAATTGTAAGCTTTATTTTAAAACCCTAAACCTAACCTTTACTAAAATCTAACCCAAATTGAACCTTAACCCTAATTGAAGCATAACCCTAAACCTGATTGAACTCTTATCGTAATCCTAACCCTAATTAAACCCTCTATTAACGATAAGCTTTATCCTAGAACCCTAACCCAAATTGAACCCTAAATGTAACTATAACTAAAGACTAACCTAGTCCTAGTTAAATTATAACCCTAATTTAATTGTAATTCTAATTGAATTGTAACCCTAATTTTGACACTAATTGAACCACGATTCTAACCCTCATACTAATTGAATATAAACCCTAATTGTAACCCTAATTGAATTATATCCCTAACCCTAGCCCTAATTGAGAAATAACCTAGGTAATATAACCATAACCCTTACCTTAATTAAACCCTAACCCTAATTAGACCCTATTGTTAAGGTTAAATTAAGGTTAGGTTTACAATTCAATTAGGGTTCTAGGATAAAGTTTGGAGTAAGCATTTAGATTAGGGTTATTAGTGTCTTAGCTTATAAATTGGGCATTAATGATAAATATTTTAAACAAAAATAAATATTTCAATGTATATTTCTAATTCTATGTGAAATTAAGTATTATGGGGGTTAGAATATCTTAATATTAATTTATTAATTTAACACTAATGATGAATATTTATTTAAAAAATAAATATTTTAAACAAAAATATGGATTTCAATATAAAACTATATTTCCATGTGAAATTAAACATTATTAGGGTTAAAATTATTAATTTCTTAATAATACTTTAACCTTAACCACAAATAAACCCTAAC
This sequence comes from Sequoiadendron giganteum, assembly GCA_007115665.2. NCBI lineage: Eukaryota > Viridiplantae > Streptophyta > Pinopsida > Cupressales > Cupressaceae > Sequoiadendron > Sequoiadendron giganteum. Next base: position 835,365,040 of record CM021102.1, read on the forward strand.
CCTAATCCCAAGTTTTATTCAAGAATGTCAACCATAATGCTAATCCTAATTCAACACTAACCCTAACTTTATCCCTCATTGAACCCTAATTGAACCCTAACCCTACTTGAATAGTATTAGACAATTGAATCCTAATGCTAACCCTAGGACTAATTGACCCCTAAACCTAACCCTAACCTTTAATGAACACTTACCCTAATTAAAATCTAATTGAATCCTATTTGAATCCTAACCCTTAATGAACACTTACCCTAATTAAAAATTAACACAATTAAGCCCTAACCCTAACCCTAATCCTAATTGGAACCTAACCATAGTCTAATTGTAATATTAACCCTAACCATAACCCTAATACTAACCCTAACTCTAACTCTAATCCTAATTGAACCCTAGTCTTAACCCTATTCGAACCCTAACTATTACCTTAATTAAACCCTAATGCTAATTAAATAAATAATATTAAGATGTGTCACTATCAAACACTTTCCTTTAATATTACATATTTAGATGCGCTTCTATATAAAAATAGATAATTAATTAAATTTTGTGGAGATAATCATAAATATTGTTACTATTATTTTATTCATATTTATTAAAATGATTTAATGGATAAATTATTTTGACTAATACGACTCAATAATATGATTTGAATGGGTCCCCCATAATTTATTAGAAATGTTATAATGTCAATATTGGTACTATTATAATTCTATTGTAGTATTGAATTGTTATTGGATTTTCAAAAAACAATAATTTAGATTAACCTCTTGTGAAAGCAAGCACTCCTAATTAAATGGTAATATTTTAATCTAATTAACATTAGGTGGTGAAGTTTCCAATTAAGTTCAACATAAAGTGAGAATTAAAAGAGAGAACTTAATTGTATAATAAATTCAATTTTTTTTTTTTTTTTTCCACCCAAATCAATTCATTCTAAAAAAATATACTAAATTCTAACTTAAAAAATAATCATAAAATATTTTACATTTTGAAGTTTTTAATTCTAGTTAAAATATATGTTTGTAAAGGAAATGCATCTCTACTTTTTCTATTTTGGATTCAATTAAGTTGTGTTATTCTTTAAATTTGCATAATAAATAAATAAAAATCAAATCCCGCAATATCTTGAAAACATAAATTTCATTCTTTTTTTTCTTTTTTTAAAAGGGGTAAAAACTTTATTGAAATCAAGAAATTAAAGTAGTACATAAGGATTAGGGAACCCGTAAACTACCACAAAGGAAAAACCTAGAACATCCAACAAAAACAAAACCACCATCCAAACAACCACCATCAACTTATCCCTCCATATCATCAACAATGACCCTCTCAAGATCTTGAACATACTCAGGGGATAACTATCTCCACCCGTCAATTCTCCAATCATCCTCATGCTCTAAAGCCCACGTAGCCAAGTAGTCAGCCACCCTATTCCATTCTAACAAAATGTGGACAAAAGACACCACTTCCAAAGTAGAGCACCTCTGCAAAATTTGTCGAACCACCAACACAATCTGCAAGTTAACCTCAACCACCCTTTGCTTGAGCAACATATTAACAATAATCTATGGATCAAATTCATAGATAATCTTACACCACCCCAAGGCACAAGCACGCTTAATAGCCCAAAGAATTGCTAGCCCTTCCATAAGGTTGTTAGAATGTTCCCCCTTATGGATGGAGAAAATGAAAACGACTGAACCGAAACAGTCTCTACCAACTTCACCAATACTAGCAGGCCCTGGATTACCTCCAGAGGAATCGTCAGTATTAATCTTCAAAAAAATCCACCAGTGGAGGTAGCCATCTTCCAACCCTTTAAACATTCCTTTTTGCCTTCCTTCCTCTTCTGACATACACAGAGATCGAAGATAACCCCTGCAAGCCCAATTTGTTCATAATCTCATTATCATTTTTTTCCAACAAAAAGGCCACTTCACATTTGGCTTCCACTATCTATTGGATCATACCAACAATTATGTGCCACACCTATTGAGCCATCATCTTATTCCCATGAAAAATCCTATGATTCCTTTCCAACCAAATTTTCCAAAGGATGAAGACTAGGACCAATGCTCCACACAATCTCAACAAAAAAGGCTTGGGAGGGGGGCCTTCCCAGATTGCTCTCGAACTCAACAAGGGAAGACACATGAATGTTCGGTTGTTTCCAAACACCCCACCACCAATACTAGAGTAGTACAAAATATGAACAACAAAGAAACAAATGGGAAGAATCCTCCTCACTGTAGTTGCACAACACACATAGAGGGACCCTAGAATCCATGGTTATGAAGATTAACCCATGTCAAAGATCTATTCCAAGCTAGATTCCACACAAAAAAATTACACTTTGGCCATGAAAACTTGTTCCACACATATTTCCACTAGGGAACCTCCATCCCCCCAAACTTACGAGAAAGTAGTTCCTAATAACCACTAACCACAATGAAAGCACCCTTAGGGTTCGAGCTCCAAGCCAGGATATCCTTATCCTTAAGGGAGCTGCATTATCTACCAACCAAAATATTTTGAAGCACAACATAATCCTCCTCCAACCCAAGAACATGACAATCACAAGGATCTTTCCACCTAGCCACCTCCACCTATCCACATGGATCAAAACTCATAAAATCACTCACCCTTGACCAACTAGCCTCCAAAAAGTGATGGGATAGAGTCACCAAATTAGGGTACTGATGCAAAATGGGGGTAAAACCATCCCAAGAATCAAACCAAAAGAGAGCCTTAGCCCCCTATTACATATCTAGAACAATCCCTCCTTGATCAGCATAGCCCCTTTCTTAAGCGTTCCCCAAATCACAGAGCCTTTCCCCACCAAAGGAAACCTAGGAAGCTCTTCATTCTAAACCGTCAAAAGATACTTGTGAGATAAAATCCTATATGATCTTGCTCCACACACTACCTCCAGTATAGATTTGTAACCAAAGCTAACCCTGACCAAGTCACTTGCTGCAAACAAAAACCCCCAAACTACCTCGAGCTATAGACAACATCCCACTTAACCAGGCTCCACTTGGAAGAGAAAAACCTTCCCACCCATAAGAATTATCTATCCAAAGAATCCAAATCCTTCACAAACCCAATTGGAGCCACCTATAACATGTACCTATAAATAGGGAGAGCCTGCACCACAAACATTAGCCACTAAATTGGACCAGCAAAAGACAACCATCAACGAGTCTAATGATTAACCTTCACACGAAACTTGTTCAGAATATTCTGCCATGATTCTATGGGAAGACTACCAATAGAGATGGCAAGTGAACATAAATCTCCCAAGTTCCCTTCGGGTGAGTTTAATTGTCTAAGTATCGACCATGCCCTCTTTTGAGAAAAGGTAATTCTAGGCTCCCTTTTGCACAAACTTGTGCCAATGCCATCACTTGTTAGCCGAGCGCTCTTCGTGGGATTTTCCTCTATTTCTCCTCAAAAGCTTGCATCCAGCTTCCACGTGTTAGTCGTTCATAAAATTTTAGAGACTCTTGCATTGATTCCCTTTCGAGTCCCAACCACTCGCCACAAGATGTTCCAAAGGCTTCATTGTGAAGGAAAACCAAGCAAGCGACAACTATTAGCAGTTGCCATGTTCTGTAACTACTACCATGAGTGAATTGCATGTGTCCGAGTGCTGGTCTATTGGGACCACTACTATCATTCGCAGGGGATGCATCTAGACTTTGGATGTCCTCGTTCATGGCCCGAATTTTTGTTGTTGTAATGACCAGGAAAAAATCATTACTAATGCATCATTGCTCATGATCAAATAATTTTTTGCTTGCTCATCAAGTTAGGGTTTCCATTATAAATACTACTTCTTCTTTAGAAGCAAGGGGTTCCAAGAGTTCCAACTATTGTTCAAATTTTGACAGAAGAATTGATAGAACAACTAGGCATTTCATTGACTTATTAGATTATTGTGAAGGACTCATAGACTGTGCCATTGTTTGTCCTTTATGTTTTCTTCAATATTTGATAAAGTATTTACTATGCCATTGTTGTATTGGATGTTTCATTCACCGAATTCTATAAATTAAATACAAATTTGTTGGTTTAGATCATGTCTTTGACTCTTCTTTCTAGTATATGTGTATGAAGGTTATTTTATGTCATATGGTGAATCACTTAGAATTCTATCTTTATTTTTTCCATTCTGGAATTCAACAGACTACACAGCAGGCCCTTAAGTCATATCCCCAAGATAGATTTGTCGTGCCTAACATCTAAATATCGACGCATTGCCTTAGTTAGATCCTTTATTTTATATCTTCTTCCTTTTCCCATTCAAAACCCTAGTTATAGAAGAATCCAACTTTAAAAATTTGGAGGTTACTCAGTTTGGCACAATAGGTCCCCGGGTAAGTGCACCAAGATGGTTCCCAAAACGGGGACTTAAGTGGACAACTTTTTTTTGAAATCAGGAAATACTGACCTTGGACATGAAATTGAGGATACTTACACTCAAAATTTTGAGATGGAACAAAAAGAAGGATTCAAGTTCTTTGAGTCTACTTTCTAAACTACTAATTTATTTTGAAAATGGTTAAGATTAAGGGGTTCAAATAAGGGACATACACAAATTGGTGTTGTTTTTGTCAAAAAAACATAGCATAGCAACTTTTGTACGACCCTCGTACGGTGAACTATTTTTTAGTATTTTAAAATCACAATAGTCAGAAGTTAGTTAAAAATATGTAGTTGATGCACGATTTTTTTGATAATTTTTTAATGAATATTTAATTTTTTACTAATTTTCGAAGTGGAAATTTCCTAAAAAAATAGAATTTTGGCCATGCTACCCCTAAAATTTTTGGAAACTAATTGAATTTATTTTTATTTATTTTTTAAAATTTGTAGAATGGAGTCTAGTTTCTAAAAACATAATTTATTTGAAAAATCGATTAATGGTTAGTTTATAATGAAAAAATTACCAAACATTGCTTTTTGGCAAAAAAAAGACATACAAATAAAATAAATTATGGATGAAAGGCTTAATATTTTCAGAAAGTGAAAAAAATTACATCATTGGATAGCTAAGAGAGACCCCAACATTACCCATGTGCTTGATTTTTTTGATATTGAACCACGTGCAATCCTGACGGTGAGCACGAACTCGATTATGTGAATTATGGAAGATTTTTTAAAAACATGTCTCTGGTCATTGGGAATGCCCTCCAAGCCTTTGGGTTTGTATTGCAAGGCAAATACCAAGCCTAAGGCTTGGAAATTCCTAAAGCGAGATATAACACGAGCACGTTATAACACGCTCACAGTATAATGTGCTTGCGTTATATCTTAGTTTTGACGTGTTTTGTGAATGCATTGACAAAACGCAAGCACATTATAATGCGCTTGCGTTTTGGTCTCTATTGAATTTTTTTTCTTCTCTTTTTCTTATCTCTTTCCTCTTGTTATCTTTCAAGGAAACTATATACATGAAATAAACATTTAAGTATAAGTTGACATTTATATATGGACATTTACTTTCTTATACTTTAAGTTATATTTCATGTATATTCTTCCAGGATGTTTGAGATTGGTTTCAGATCTCTAGGAGTTATAATGCAAATTCTAATTTTTGGAAGATCTTTAAAATTTTAGACTTAGTCAAATTTTAGCAATCAACATGTCAAATTTCAGTAATCAGGAGGTCAGATTTTAGTAGTCAACAAGTTCTATCATCTTTATCTCTCACTCTCTCCTTCTCTCTACTCTTTATCTCTCCACTCCCTCTCTCTCTCTCCCTTCCTCCCTCTCTCCCCTCTCTCTCTTCTAGTTTTTGGAAGATCTCACAAATTTCAAACTTAGTCAAATTTCAATAATCAGGAGGTCAAATTTGAGTAATAAAAACATTGTATTATTTCTCTCTCTATCTCACTCATTTTTATCCCTTACACTCTAGACCTCTCTCTCACTATCTCTATCCCTTTTTCTGACTCTCTCTCTTTCTTGATCTCAAGAAATCTCTCTCTCTTTGTCTCTTTCTCATTTTCCCTCTAATGCTCTCTACCTCACTTATCTCTCCCTCTCCCACCTTCCCTCTCTACTTGTCTCTATCTCCCTCCCCCCCTCTCTCTCTCTACCTACCTACCTCTCCCTCCATCATACCCTACCGCTCTCTCTATTTCTCTCTAGCTAGCCTCTCTCTCTATAAGAATTGGCTATGAAGGTAGCCACCCAAGATCTAGAGCCCTAATGGAAGCACAAGCATAAGAGAGATAGAAACAATATGACAAGAATAAATTGTATTCTGCCAATAATGCAAATAGAAATAATGTATGTATCAATGTACAAATGTAGTAGAAACCCCTTGGTTATATAGCCAAGGTGAGAACATAGGAGGGCATAAGATTATGAAAAGTGTCGTAATCTTATGACATGAGACAACTGTGAAAAGCTATCACTCCACCTAAAGTGGGAAAGTGATAATATGATAACCACCACAAAAGGTGGATCTGCCACAAAAGGTGGAGAGGAATCAGATGATGTGTCCACGAAAGGTGGAAATGATAAAGTGATAACATGATAAGTCCACCAAAGGTGGAAAATCTCCAACAACTCCTATGTGGTACCTAAGTAAACTTAACTAAGGTGTAATGATGACCTAGGACAAGGTACAAAACAATTAATTACACCAACACCCCCCCTTAAGTGCAACTTAGGGAGAATGTACACAATGCAAGATGGGTCCCGACAATTGGGCCATGTTAGGTACCCATGTACAAATGCAAAGCAATCTCTCATAAAGTGGAGAAAAGGAGAAAACCACGTGGGAAAAAACTCCCCCCCAAAAGAGAGATGAAAAACAAGAGAAAATGCTCTCAAATGTATGAGAAGGACAAAACCCCTAGAGGAAAAAGTCCCCCCCATAAGAGAGAATGAAGAAGTCAAGTGACCCCCTCAGATGAAATAGCCCGCACCCCCAAGAGAGCTCACAAATGATGATAGGTACTCTTAGTGAAAGGTTTGGTGAAGATATTTGCAACCTGCTCTACAGTAGGACAATACTGCAAATCAATTATCTGTTCCTGTATTAGCTCCCGAATGTAGTGCATATGAATCTCGATGTGTTTGGTCCTCTGATGGTGAACTGGATTCTTCGAGATCTGGATGGCACTCTGATTGTCACAATAAATGACTGAAGGACATGGAATAGTGAAGCAAAACTCAGTGAGAATATTTTGAAGCCAAATAGCCTCAATAGCTACATTAATAGCCCCTCGATACTCAGCCTCGGTCGAAGAGAGAGCAATAGCATGTTGCTTCTTATTCTGCCAACAAATGGGGACTGAACCAAGATGAAAGCTGTAGCTAGAAGTGGACTTGCAATCATCAATATCTCTAGCCCAATCAGAATCTGTATATCCCACCAAGGTAAGTCCTGTACCTGTTACATAGTGAATCCCATGATGATGTGTACCCTATATGTAATGCAAGATGCCTTTGGTTGCTTTCCAATGAAGCTCATGTGGTTCCTGCATAAAGCGTGAAACCATGCCAATTGCAAAGGAGATATCAGGGCATGTGTGAGTCAAGTAGATGAGACTCCCAACAAGCTGACGATACAAAGTGGCATCAACAAGTGGAGTAGAACACTTAGCCTCAAGCTTGACTCTTGTAAAAAAAGGAGTCGGAGCAGGCTTACATTCAGCCATGTGAAACCAAGATAGAAGATCAAGAGAATACTTTGGCTAAGAGAGAGATTTCCCAGAAGCTGACTGTGTGATCTCAATCCCAAGAAAATAGTGCAAAAGTCCCCAGTCACTCATAGCAAATCTATCTTGCAAAGCAGATTTGACACTGTCAATGATGGATGAGGTACTCCCTGTAATGATCAAGTCATCAACATAGAGCACAAGTAGCAAATGAGAGTTACCCTATTACAAAATGTAGACATTTGGATCTAAATGACACCTGGTGAATCCTATAGAGAAGAAAGGAATCCATCTTGGCATACCAAGCCCTAGGGGCCTGTTTGAGGCCATAGAGAGACTTCCTCAATCTGCAAACCAAAGAAGAATCGTGTATGAATCCTTGTGGCTGCTCCATGTAAATCTCCTCATGAAGATCCCTGTGAAGAAATGCACTCTTCACATCCATTTGATGTACAACCCAACCATGAGCTGCAGCAATAGCAAGTGTCAAACGAATGGATTTCATCTTAGCAATGGGTGCAAAGGTCTCTGTGTAATCAACACCTAGAACTTGTGAGAAACCTTTAGTGACACCAAGCCTTGTATTTATCCACACTTCCATCCAGTGCATACTTGGTCCAATAGATCCACTTGCATCGAACCATCTTTCTCACCTTGGTGAGTGGAACTAAATCCCATGTGTTGTTCCTCATCAAGGAACTATATTCTTCCTCCATTGTTGAATCCCACTCTAGAACTCCTGATGCTTCCTTGAAGGATTGTGGATCAGAAGCAGTAGCAATAAAAGCATGTGGAAAATCCTGATGTTGTGACAGAGTCCTTCGAGTATTTGAAGGATCCTCAACAAGAGAACCTGCTGACTCAAGAGTCTGTTGAGCCCAATGAGGTCTAGTAGAAGATGAAGGATGAGGCTCCTCAACTACAAAGTGGACCTTGCAAAGGTGTGATCCTGTGAGTCAGAGTTGAGGGAGAATCATCATCTGAGTCACTATCATCACTTTCCACTATGGAGGAAGGAAGAGGAGGGTTAGAGGCTAAGCTAGGAGAGCTTTCCTCAAAGTGAACACTCCTCTCAATGAATAGCTCATGTGTCTCTGGATCCAAAAGTATGTATGCCTTTACACCTTTAGGATATCTAACAAAGATTCAAGGTCTAATTTGAGGTTCCAATGCCTTGCATTTCTCTGGAGGTATGCGTGCCCAAGCTAGACAACCAAAAACTCTGAAGTGTCTCACAACTGGTTTTCTACCACACCAAGCCTCAAAAGGAGTCATACCCTTCAAAGCCTTATGGGGAACCCGATTCTGGATGTGAGTGGCTCAACTGATAGCTTCTACCCAGAATTGAGGACCAAGGGAACGAGCATGAATCATGCAGCTATCCATCTCCTTAAGGGTTCTATTCTTCATTTCTGCAGCACCATTTTGTTGTGGAGTGTATGCAACTAAATTTTGAATATCAATCCCCTCAAGACTACAAAATTCATCAAGTCTATTTTTCACATATTCCCTTCCATTGTCTGTGTGGAGAATCTTGACTTGCTTCCCTGATTGCTTCTCAACATGAGCCTTGAAGGCTAGAAATTTGTCAAACACTTCACTCTTGTGAACAAGAAAATAGACCCATGTGAAGCAGGAGTAGTCATCAATGAAGGTAAGGACATAGTGGGCCTTGTTGAATGATGGCACTAGAAATGGACCTACTACATCACTGTGAACCAATTGAAGAACTTCCAAAGCTCTCCAAGACTTCCCTTTGTCAAACTTCTCTTCTAGATGCTTACCCAAGGAACAACCTGAACAAACACCTTCTGAAAATCTGATTTGAGGGAGTCCTAAAACCATATCCTTTGTGTTAAGCTGCTGAAGAAGGTGGTAATTGAGATGTCCAAACCGCTCATGCCATAACTTACTTTCTAAATTTGAATGAGTGAGCAATGTTGTAGAAGGAGACTTGTGAATAAAGTGGGAAAATGAGTAAAGCCATGTGTTGGGATTGGCTTGTCCTACTGCAACCAAGGCATCATCCTTAAGTTCTTTGACCACAACTGAATCTGGTAGAAACTCAACTTTCTTACCATCTCCAAAGTGAGTGATTTGGTAGATTGAAAGAAGATTAGTGCTCAAGTTAGGAACATAGAGAACATCCTCAAATGTTCCATCATCCACTTGAGTGTCATCACCTATGAAGATGTGAGGTACCTTAGATGGCTCCAAAGAAGAAAACTGCTCCCTTGTAGAACCCATGTGATGAGTAGCACCTGAGTCAAGTATCCATTGTTGTGAAGAACCTGTAGTAGCCATAAAGCTTTCCCTTTTCCTTTTGATTGTGAGGAAGTGGAAGGAGATGGATCCTTCTTCTTGTAGGTATATGGAAAATTGATGTTGTTTTTCTTGATGATGTTTGTCAACTCATCAATTTTCTTAGTATGGAAATGATGCTCATCATGACCAAATCTCTTGCAATATGAGCAAGTTGGTCTTTCCTTCTTGCTTGAATTTCCCTTCTGAGGAAAAGGTGAATAATTCCTTTGTTGTGGAGAGGATGATTGTGCTTTATCTTGTTGTGTCTTTGGCTTAAACTGCTTCTGCTTCTTATTGGAACCCTTTCCTTGAGTCCCTTGATTCCCTTGATTAGCCACCAAAGCTTTGGACTTTGAAGACTTGAGAATCCCTATGCTTATCAATTTTGTTTTCTCTAACATCAACATTTATGTGAATGCATCAAATGATGGAAGAGTGAAAGAACTACCAACTATCAAGTGATGGGTTTGGAAGCTAGAAACAAATGTTGCATATTCTGATGGAAGCTTTCCCAACAAATTGTAAACCAATTGTGCATCCTTTTTGTCAATTCCACAATCCTTAAGTTGTGATCTTAACTCATTTGCCTTAGTGACATAGTCTTGGATTGTATCAAAATTCTTAGGACCTAACATTGTGAGATCATTGACAAGCTGATAACCTCTAATCTCATCAACTTGGCCATACAATTGACCAAAATTTTCCCAAGCTTCTTTAATTGTTGTAAACTTTTCAATTTGATAGATTAGATCTTTTGATACATATTTCCTCAATGTTCCAAGAGCCATAGTATTTTTAGTGAGCCAATCCAAATGAGCATTAGGATCAGATGGTGCAACAATAGTTCCATCAATATAATGAGTTAATCCTTTTTCCATCAACTTACTCCAAGCATCAATTTTCCAAGAACCATAGTTATGTGGAGTTAACAAAGGAAACTTAGGAGAACCCATAGCAGCAAAGAGAATAAGAGAGAGAGAGGCACAATCACACAAGACAGCCCCCCAAATTCACTCAATCAAAGAACCCCCCCAAAAATGATGATTTGGCACTTTATACTAAGTGCATTTACAATGGCTACTTGCAAGCCAATAAAAGTGGGCTTCTGATTTTAAATGTTTTACATCAACCTTAATTAGGCAACAACAGACTCAAATAACTGATACATAAGACCAAACTGAGATCTTGTCCTTGCAAATGCCAAAATAGGCCAGAACTGACCAAATGCTGAAAGTACAATTTCTTATCACAATAACTACAAACTGATAGCACCACTGTGAAATTCAGGAAAAATCATGCACTTTTAAAAAAAAATGGCACCTCAAAAGGAGTTCGTATGAGTCTGAACGGAGCCCCGGAAGTTGAAAAAACGGTGACAGCTTAGCTACACCTGTGAGAAACTGAATTTTATGACAAATCTGTGCATCAAAACCAAAAAGTAATTACACCACCATTTAGATTAAAAAAAAATAGCCCAAATCAAAACAAATTGCTCGAAAAAATGAGTTAAAGTGAGCAAGATATTTGCGTTTGAAAATGAACTGAAAATCCAAACTGCAAATGGAGAGGGGTGAAATTTTTTTTAAAATGGCTGACGTAGGGCTGATGTCAGCAATCCTGTGCATTAAAGTTGATAGCCCTTTTCCCATCACGGTTGTTGGTGGCCTTGCCGGAATATTCTCTGGAATCTCCCGAAAAGCTGACTGGTATATGCTTGCTGCTGCCGATGGAATGTGCATCGGTAGGTGGTGGGGCCGCAGGGGAAGGGCGGGTCATCGACCGAGATGGGGGTAGAGCAAGCCAGTGGCTGCCTACCATGTGGGAACCTACTAGGTGGGTAAGGTACCGCGGGTACCACAGTACCTGCAATTCACAAGTACAGTCTGTTGTCGCAGACTTAAATTTTTTTGATTTTTTTTGTGATTTTTAATTTTTGATTTTTTTTCAAATCAATTTTTTTTTTTGCTGAAAAACTTTATTTGAGAACAAAAATTTCTAAAAAAATTTTCAAAGAATTTTCAGAAGTTTTTAATTAAAAAATCGTACAGTTGTTCTGTAATTATGATGATCCGTACGGTCGAGGAGGAGAAAATTTTTCCAGATGGCTCCGGGCAAAGTTGTCCGATTTTGACAAATTGATAGTCAATCTTAGGGGTTTTGGCCCTTCTGGATGCAATGGAAGTGTTCTTTTTGGCTGAAAATGCTCCAAAAATATGGCTACCTACTGGATCTGGCAACCACCTCTAATCTTCAAACCATTGTAGATTTGGCCTCCAATGTCCAATTGAGACGAAACAAAAGGCAAATCTGACTTTCTCGGACACTCTAGATGCAATGGTGAGCTCAAATCTGATTCAACAAGCTCCCAAAATGCCCCTGCAATACAAATCCAAAAATGGAACCCCCTTAGAATATGATATTTCTATGAAAGAATGCAAGATTGCACTGAATATCTCCCAAAAATGGCAATCCAAAGGCACTCCAATAGCTCTGATACCATGTAAGAATTTGCTATGAAGGTAGCCACCCAAGATCTAGAGCCCTAATGGAAGCACAAGCATAAGAGAGATAGAAACAATATGACAAGAATAAACTGTATTATGTCAATAATGCAAATAGAAATAATTTATGTATCAATGTACAAATGTAGTAGAAACCCCTTGGTTATATAGCCAAGGTGAGAACATAGGAGGGCATAAGATTATGACAAGTGTCATAATCTTATGACATGAGACAATTGTGAAAAGCTATCACTCCACCTAAAGTGTGAAAGTGATAATGTGATAACCACCACAAAAGGTGGAGAGGAATCACATGATGTGTCGACGAAAGGTGGAAATGATAAAGTGATAACATGATAAGTCCACCAAAGGTGGAAAATCTCCAACAACTCCTATGTGGTCCCTAAGTAAACTTAACTAAGGTGTATTGATGACCTAGGACAAGGTACAAAACAATTAATTACACCAACACTCTCCCTCCATACTTCTCTCTCCCTATCTTCTTGCCTATCTACTCTTTATCTCCCATATCTCTTTACCTACCTCTACATCCATCAAACCTTACCACTCTCTCTACACCTCTCTCCCTCTCTCCCTCCCTCATTCCCTCTCTACTTCTCTTATCTAACCTCTCTCTCTACCTCTCCTTCCATCTCTACTTATCTTTATCTCCTCTCTGCCTCTCTCTACCTACCTCTCCTTCAAACACTCTTTATTTCTCTCTCCCTCACTACATCTCTCTCCCTCTCTACATATGTATATCCCCTCTCCCTCTCTACCTATCTCTCCATCCATCACAACCTACCACTCTCTCTCCATTACTCTCTATCAAACCTCACACTCTCTCCATCCATACCTCTCCCTCTCCTTCCCTCTCTACTCTCTACCTCCCTAATCCTTCTCTACCTACTTCTCCATCCATCACTCCCTAATATTCTCTCTACACCTCTCTATATTGCTTCTCTCCCTCCCTCCCTCATTCCCTCTCTACTCTCTCTCTATCTCTGCTTCCCTCTCTAATTATCTTTATCTCCCCTATACCTCTCTCTCTCACTAGATGTCTCCCTCCCTACATTTTCCCCTATCTACTCTCTATCTCTCCTCTTCCTCCCACTACCTCTCTCTCTCTCACTCTCTCTCACTCCTCCCTTACCCTCTTTCTCTCTCACTCTCTCCTCTTTATCTCACCATTCTATCTTTCCCTCTTTGTAACTCTCCACTTCTCTATATGTCACCATTCTCTCTCTACATATCTTTATCTCACCTATCCCTCTTTACCTCTCCCTTCCTCCCCTCTCTCACCCACCCTCCCTCCTTCCCTCTATCTCTATCTCACCTATCCCTCTCTAGCTGCATATCCCTCCATCACTCCCTACCACACTCTCTATTGCTCTCTATCTCACCTCTCTCTCACCTCCCTCTCTCCCCCTCCATACCTCTCCCTCTACTTCCCTCTCTACTTTCTACCTACCTCTCCATCCATCACTCCCTACCACTCTCTCTATACCTCTCTATATTGATTATCTCCCTCCCTTATTCTCTCTCTACTTCTCTCTACCTCTTTGTCTTTCTCTAATTATCTTTATCTCCCCTAGCCCTCTCTCTCTCTCTCTCACTAGATATCTCTCTCCCTACCTTTTCCCCTATCTACTCTCTATCTCTCCTCTCCCTCCCTCTACCTCTCTCTCTCTCTCACTCTCTCTCACTCCTCCCTCACCCTCTTTCTCTCTCACTCTCTCCTCTCTATCTCACCATTCTCTCTTTCCCTCTCTATAATTCTCTCCTCTATATGCCACCATTCTCTCTCTACTTATCTTTATCTCACATATCCCTCTTTACCTCTCCCTTCCTCCCCTCTCTCACCCACCCTACCTCCTTCCCTCTATCTCTATCTCTCTCTACTTCTCTCTATCTCACCTATCCCTCTCTACCTACATATCCCTCTATCATTCCCTACCAAACTCTCTTTATTTCTCTCTATCTCACCTCTCTCTCACCTCCCTCTCTCAAGAGAGATGGGAGATAGAGAGTAGATAGGGAAGAAGAGAGGGAGAGAGAAGTATGGAGGGAGAGAGAGGGAGGTGAGAGAGAGGTTAGCTAGAGAGAAATAGAGAGAGTGGTAGGGCGTGATGGAGGGATAGTTAGGTAGGTAGAGAGAGAGAGGGGGGGAGGGAGATAGAGACAAGTAAAGAGGGAAGGTGGGAGAGAGGGAGAGATAAGTGAGGTAGAGAGAATTAGAGGTAAAATGAGATACAGATAGAGAGAGATTTCTTGAGATCAAGGGAGAGAGAGAGTCAGAAAAAGGGATAGAGATAGTGAGAGAGAGGTCTAGAGTGTAAGGGATATAAATGAGTGAGATAGAGAGAGAAATAATATAGTTTTTTGATTACTGAAATTTGACCTCCTGATTATTGAAATTTGTGAGATCTTCCAAAAACTAGAAGAGAGAGAGGGGAGAGAGGGAGGAAGGGAGAGAGAGGGAGTGGAGAGATAAAGAGTAGAGAGAAGGAGAGAGTGAGAGAGAAAGATGATAGAACTTGTTGACTACTAAAATCTGACCTCCTAATTACTTAAATTTGACTAAGTCTAAAATTTTAAAGATCTTCCAAAAACTAGAATTTTCATTATAAATCCTAGAGATCTGAAACCACTCTCAAACATCATGGAAGAATATACATGAAATATAACTTAAATTATAAGAAAGTAAATGTCCATATATAAATGTCAACTTATGCTTTTTGAAATATAACTTAAATTTTTATTTCATGTATATAGTTTCCCTACGAGATAACAAGAAGAAAGAGACAACAAAAAGAGAAGAAAATATTTTCAATGTAGACCAAAATGCAAGCGCATTGTTTTGGTATTTTTTTTTATATTTCAAAAAATGCACATTTTTGAACTCAAAATGCGCGCATTTTTTGAAATTTAAACCATAACGTGAGCACATTATAATGCACTCACATTTTAAAACACCCACGCTAGGCTCAGTAATGACCAAGCCTAGGTTTCACTATAACGTGTTCACGTTTTTTCTATTTCGGGATGAAAAAGTAAGTTTTCCACAAAATTGCTACCCATTTCCATGCACTTGCCCCTCCCCCTAAAATTGAGTTTCCCATTGAGGGTTGTTACCTTGCCAACTTTTGACATCAAATAATTTTTCTTTCCTGGCACACCTAATGGGACACGAAAAATAACTTGATCAAAAGGGTGTGTAGGTCATTGAACTTTTACTAGGTCACGAACCGCAAACTAAATTTGGCTTGTTAGTATTCCTGCTGGTAACAACACATACCCAAACTCACCTAGAAAAACCATTGGATCATAGTCATAATGTTAATCACAAACTAAAATTATGTGGCTTAGGATGCCAAAAGTCCTTTTGTTTCCCCAGTAGCATGTGCCATATGGGCCCCTATCCTGATCTCTACTCTTAAATTTATTCCAAAGTTTACCGAAGATGGCTCGAGAACACCATCCAAACATCTGCAAGATGTTGTGAACGTGTGTCTAGTGTACGGAGTAACAAATTAGAACATAGTGTTGAGATTACTTGCAGCTTCTCTTAGAGGAAGAAAACTAGATTGGTATTGCACTCTTCCTGCCAATACTATCGGTACTTGAGATGAGCTCGAAGATCCCTTCTATGAGATATTTTCTAATAATGGAGATAGATCTTCGCTATACCACTAGTTATCATAAATAAAGTGGGCCCCATCTGAAGCCATTGTAGATTTCAGTGCCTGGTTTCATACAACCTGACAGAGAATCCAAAATTCCATCTGACTGTTGATCGAGCGAGCATTCATGTTCTACTTAAAGTCCATCAACACGGACCTATCTATGATGATCCAGTCACTCGGCGGAACCACATTACCAGATGCATACAACATAGCGGTGAAAGCAGAGAACAATCTGATCGATGCTAGGAAGCTGCCACCTCAAACCATTATGCCAATCATCCATGAAGTATCAACCTCTAATCAAGAGATTCCATCTACTAGCACAACCACACTATCGCCACCATTGCCATCTATGTACACATATCCAAGTGTGCAACCAAACACTTCTTCTACACTTGGCGCTTCAAAAGACAAGATGAGCGACATAAGGGAGATGTTACGGAACCTGAAAATGAAGTAACTACTATTAAGCACAACTAGGCTACTCCTATGAGACCAACCTATCAAATTTATCAGGATAACAAACCCTTCTATCAACAAAACCAATATCAAGGGGTTATGCGCACAACTCCACCGACTCAAATAAATAACCAAATAGTACCAGTACCAACCTTGTTGGGAGCTACTTAGACAAGTACATGTAGAGAGCTAACCGTTAGGCATAACAACCTTGTCGAGGATTTCAATCCCTGGTGCTATCCTTGTGGTGATGCTCATATGCCTCAAAATTCTCCACATGGTAATTTAAAGCAAAAAATTTCTAAACAATGCAAACAAAGCGCAACAACAAATTTTAGAGGGTATACATACACATCTTCCCAAATGGAGGATGTGGTTCTCACCACACAGATGCAAGGAATGCCCCTAGAGAAAGAAGGTGACATACCTCATGACCATGCCCTCCTATCATGGATGGAAGGGGATAAATCAATGTTCACTTATGAAGCATCCATGTCGGCGACCCTGCAGGTGCAGTCCAACTACAACACCTGATCAAAGAGAACATTCATAGGAGAGCTAGTCACTCCTTAGCCTAGGAGTATTCCAAGCCAACTCCCTAGCCATTCTATAGTCACTCTAGAGCCTCAAGTGCAAAAGGAAATTATTATCACCAAGGAAAAGGAATAAAATACTCCAAATTTGTCACCTATCAATGTGGTGGAACAATTATTCTGGTACCGGTACTATTGTCATGCCCAAGCGGGTAGCTAAAGCCTTAGGACTTAGCTATGAGCCCCTAAAGAGAGGAGTTATGCAGTTGGATGGGAAAATATTTAAAATGGTGGGCCTCATTAAAGACCTCCCTTTAACATTTTTTTCCTACCCTAGCATCATAGTACCACAAGATACCGTGATCATTGGTGTTTCCCCCATGTTCGGCCTTTATCTATCACGAGAGTTTACAAAAAAGATAGATGGATACCTTTCTTTGGATTGGTCCCACCTAATTATTAGAACCAAGCATAGAGCCAAAATGAATATTGTATCAGAATCCCTGCATTCAGAGCATGTGGCTGATGAAGCCATGATCAACTACGAAGCTACCCATACTCCTCCTACAAGAGAAGAAACTGAAGCAACTCAAGCATCTTACACCAAAGAAGAGGTTGTCGATAAAAAACTACAAGAAGGAGGGAAGGCAATCGAAGACAAGGCCAGTTCCCAAGAAGTCTTATTGAGTGATTACTTAGAGGGCAACCCTTTTGAAAACAATCAAGCTATTGTTTTGGCACCTACATCACCTATGATGAAGATCAAGAGTTGTTGAAGATAGAAAAGGAATTTGCAGCCAATAAAACCTCATAACTATGGACATTGCACTTTGACGCTACAAGATGAAAAGTTGGTGCTAGTGCTGGGATATGCCTAACATCTCTAAACAATGAGCAGATGCTTAGATCCTTCTGCTTTTAGTTTGCCTTCTCAAACAATGAGGCTGAATATGAAGGTCTTGTGCAAGGACTAAGCCTCGTAGAGCGAATGGGTATCAAGCAAATCAATTTTTTCAGAGTCTCCAAACTTATTATCAATCAAGCCAAAAATATCTCTTCTGCAAAAAATATGCGCATGTGATCTTAAAAATATAGAGCTTGGGACCTCATTGAAGGTTTTGAAGCTTTCAATATTCATGTTGTATCAAGGGAGCAAAATTTAGCTGCGGATCACATGGAAATGATAGGATCTCAATTTGATCCTATTTCTAACTTGAAGGAGAATGTACACTCAGTATGAGTAAACATCTAACCATCCATTCTAGCTAACAATTAGAGATGGAAAGTGTTCGAAAGTGATGAACACATTGCCTCGTTTATTCAACATTTGGGTGAGTTCGTCGATCAACTCCAACCAAATATTGAGGAAGCATACGAACGACAAATAATTCAATTAAGATCAAAAAAATTTCCTAAAGGGTTGGTCATGCTTGAAAATATTTTTGACTGCGATGATGCAAGGAATGATAGGAGGAAATTTGTGGCAAACCAAGTGGACTACACCAACCTTGAATTTAGAGGCGGAAGAAAACTAAAGGTTAGGAAAGAAGTCCCACAACACGACAAAGATAGGCTGATACACTTTTGTGAAGCCTATGAATGAGTCATAGCCTAGTCTTATGATGAATTTAGGGGATATGATGATGGCATCATACAACATACCATTGAACTCACGAAAGGTGTTAAACTTGTCCGTAAAAATTAGAGGCCTGTCAATCAAAAGATTGAAGCCTTGATGGCACAAGAGCTAGGGAAGTTGATCTTGTCAAGGATCATGTTCCCAATCAAACACAACACCTGGGTATCTAACCTTGTGCCGGTTTGGAGAAATAATGGAGACATTCATCTCTATGTTGACTTTTGTGACCTGAACATAGCATCATTAAAAGATCATTATCTGTTGCCTTCCATGGAATCCATTCTATAGAATGCGGTAGGTTCATAAATGTTTTCTCTATTGGATGGCTTCTTGGGCTACAATCAAGTCCAAGTAAAATAAGAAGACCAGTATAAAACCATGTTAACCACCAATTGGGGAACATTCACACATGCCAAAATGAATTTCGACCTATCAAATGTGGGAGCTACTTTCCAGCGGGCAATGGACATCGCTTTCAACGAACTAATCAATAAAATCATTCTCATCTATTTAGATGACTTGAATGTGTTTTCCAAGTCAAAAGATGACTATTTCGATCATCTAGAATTGGTTTTCAGAAGATGCCAAGAGTTTGGGATATCCCTGAACCCCAAAAAAAGGGTTTGCAACGTACCACAAGGAAAGCTACTAGAGCATGTAGTGTCTAGAGATGGGATTTCTATTGATCCTAAAAGGGTAAAAGAACTCCAAGAAATCCCCCTTCCGGTCAACAAAAAGAGAGTTAAATCCTTTTTGGGAAAGGTAAATTTCATAAGAAAATTCATCTCTGATATTACAGGAATAATTCGGACAATCACTCTAATGCTAAAAAATGACCAATTATTCAAATGGACGAAGGAAGCAAAATAATCCTTCGAGAAGTTAAAGGATACTACTTTCTTTGCCCCTATGCTAGTAAATCTAGACTTGTCCAAATACTTCATGATGTATGTTTTTAGTAGTGAGACAAGCATTGCCACTATCTTGACCTAGAAGGCCAACGAAGGAAAGGGAGAACACCCAATAACATTTCACTCTCAGACCTTGAAGGAATATGAGGTGAACTATAACTTAATCAAAAGACAAGTGTTCACAATTGTAAAGGGACTTAAAAAGTTCTAACATCTGATATATTGCAATAAGATCATTGTTTATGTCGCACACTCCAGTGTGGATGAATATATTATGGAAGGAGAGATCACGGAAAAGAGGGCCAACTAGATCACTAAGATCCTAGAATATGACATCGAGGTCAAGCCCACAAAGACTGTCAAAGCGAGAGGGTTGGATGAATATTTGGCACACAATGAAGAAGCAGAAATAGAAGCAAAGAAATCAGAGCCGATCTTGATAAATGAATCAAAACCCGAAGGATGCTGGCTAACGGATAGGACAAGATTTATGCACACTGGTGAATATCCATTGGGAATTCCTCTACAAAAAATAAGGTTCTACCAATTACAAAATAGTGGGTATACACTCATCAAAGGGGTTCTCTTGAGGAGAAATTTCAATGGTGTCCTACTACAATGTGTCACTATGGAGCAATCAAGGAAAATCCTTGACACATTCCATATCAGCCCCAAAGGCAGACACTTCTCTGCAAAAACTACCATCATCAATATCTTGCACACTGGGTACTTCTAGCCCATGGTATTCAATGACTCCTACAGGTTGATAAAGGCCTAGAAGGAATGCCAATTCTATGCAGGAAGGAGGAAATTTTTTGCTATGCCCCTGAATCAGATATTAGCAGATGAGCCATTCATGCAATGGGGGCTAGAATTCATAGGAATGATCAATCCAACCCTCAGTGCTGGTCATAAGTGGATCCTAACAACTATAGACTAGTTTACAAGGTGGATCGAAGCCCTACCCTTGAAGAACACAACCGAAACAAAAATTGTGGATTTTCTCGAGGAGCTGGTAATAAGATTCGATCCGCCAAAGACCATCATCTTAGACAATGCCAAAGAATTCCTAGGCTCTAAGGTATGTTAGTTTGTGCTTACACATGGCATATTCTTGAAAACATCATCATACTATTACTCACAGGGGAATGGCTTGGCCGAGTCAACTAATAAGAATTTAGTCTGACTCACCAAAAGGACCGGGTTTGATCATGAGAAATAATGGCATAAGCATCTTCAAAAAACATTATGGGTGGACCACATAACTCCTAAACAAGCCCTGAAGACTTCACCATATGAGCTAGTATATGGGAAATAAGCAGTGTTTCTTATCTCTATAGAGATACCTATTATATAGCTACTCAAGTCTTTAGAGATTGAAGAGAATGGGGCTACGGAGGTTCGATTGGCCGAACTACTAGAGGTGTAAGAAAAAAGGGAGAAAGCCCTAATAGCCATGACTAATTTCCAGCAGGTGGTTAAGAAATGGTTTGACAAGAAGGCTTTAGAACAAGGTCTAAAATGTGGAGACAAGGTACTAAAGTTCAATGAAAGAGCTGCAAAGCCTAGACAACATGGAAAATTTGACAAGTTGTGGGAAGGCCCTTTCAAAATAATTCAATGCAAAAAAAAAATGCATTTGAATTAGAAAATATGGAACAAGAGTCCCTAGGAATTTAGGCTGCAATGACTTCATGAAGGTGTAAATTTATAAAAAAATAAAAATATTTTTCCTATTCATTTTTTGTCGATCGGTTCTTTCATCACATTTTTCACGCTTACAGATGTGGGGAAAGTTTCATGAAACCTATTATTACAAGAATAGAGAAAAATTATGCTACTCAAGTTGTAGAAATTAAATTCAAATGCACTGTTAAAGGATTCAACCCATGTTGCGAAAAAAAAAAGGTGAAGGCAAAGGAGTTTAACATAAGTAAGTATATTCGTTATATATATACTGTGATAAAATATTGTCAAAATGGCTCTATCACCAAACATTCAAAAGTATGATCATATACATGACTTCATTTCATACATATACGTGAGCCTTCTTGGAGGCATATATATATGTACAAAAGGAAAAAAGCATGTCAGACTTCATATCTTTGTATTACGGTTATTGTCCTCATAACTGGGGCATTGTCGAGAGCAGCGAGAAGATTATTAGCAACGATAGGACCTATTGCAGAAGCAAAATCAATGCCCATGATGAGTGGTAGAGGAAACACAAGGTTCCTAAAGTCAGTATACCAATCCATGTCGTAGAACAACACCACGTTGTAGCAACGCAGTAGAAAATGGCATGCATGGGTGGCCCTATCATGATGCTTCACAAGTGACTGAAGATGAAAAGCAATCAAGAATGCCACCCATGATACCACTGTGTCTTCTTCAACATTCTTTCTCAGGTCACTCACAACAGGAAGTCCCAGACCATACACCGCATTGCTCACTGCCTCGCTGAAACCTCTGAGGTACTTCTTTGGGAAAACCTACAGTGCTAAATGAAGAATCATATCTTTCGGAGCCTAAGAATCAAGCAGTGAAGCAACAAAGTATGAGATGATATGATGTTTACTCGATATTTGTCCTCATATTCAATGCAGTCTCTAACCAAGACCCACTTGATGGCTATGATAGTCAGTGAATGCTTATTCTTAGTCATACATTTTAAACGCCTATTCAAAATCTCCCCCAAGAAGGATGTTTGAGATTTGTTACACACTAGCCTAATTGGAGTATTCATTGTGTTAGCCTCTGCTCAAATCAGCTAAGGCTATTTCACTAAATCACTAAGTATGTTTCCACTGCTGAATTAGGGCTAATTTATAGAAATATCTGAGGTAGCCAGCATACAAAGTATGGTAGTAATCGAGTGCTTACTCAAAAATCCCACCAAAAGGCCAACTCGACATTCTAGCCCAATTGCGTCGACAATTAAGAATTGTTGCATGCAAGCTTAAAGAGTGGTAATCAATTAACACAAATTGGTGAAATTCACAGGTGACGGCTCATACAGACAAAGGCTAGGTGGCATGACACAAGGCAGTTTTGAGCTCCAAGGGTGAACTCAAATCTTTTCAAAGTACTCATTACGATTTTAACTTGATCATGCTTTGAGAGATATTAATTGCTAAGGCAGATGAGGAAATAACAAGCATTGCATCAGCGGCTCAATTTCCCATGAAATTAATGTTGAAAGGATGCTATTACAAATACAATTATGAATCCTTTCCTTTTGAAAAGAGGCAAGTAGCTTATCTCACATGAGCAAGGGAGTTGGCAATACATGTCAAAATAAATGCAAAAGGAAGCCATTACCTACCTATCTTGAATACAAGAAATCAAAGAAAAGGCAAGTGTTGCATGCAAAAGGAAGATTAGAGCATAAAACTTCTAAAAACACACATAAGAAATTAAGAAGAACAGGGTTGTTGAAGCGACCAAGTATAGTGCAATTTGTAGCAAAATGAACTAAAGACAAATAATTGCTGAAAATTCACTACCCTAGTGTGGATTGAACTTGAAACAAAAGGCTACTTGGTGTTGACATTCAAAGCCTCGCGTTGTGTTTTAGGTTCCATTTATATTGCTTCAGTGTACTTTCTGGGAGAAGAATTTGTAGGGAATGGTGACCGATCAAGGTTCTCAAGAAAAATTGCAGGAAGGAGGAGCACAAATCTTATTTAATATCATGTGTGCAACACAAGGGGCCTACATTTTTTAGGATGTCTCTTATGCCTTGCCTGGGATACCAGAAAAGACAACTTGGGTAAACACTTGAGTTGTAGAGAAGAAGAGACCACACAAAACTAAGAAACAGATTCAAGAAGAGTGGGAGATTATTCATGAACTCATTCTTGAGAGGAATCCCAAGTAACTAAGTGAGGCGGCCTGTGAAAGGATGAAAAATAATAGCGACCCATATTATTTGGCATAAAAGTGCTGGTACATCGAGCTTCCACAATATATGGTCCCATTCGTACACCATTGCCCTGAATTAGTTGATGAGGCCATCAAACACTTCAACTCGGAGACCAAAACCATCGAAGACTGAGAAGTAACTGTGAACATATGCAAAGAAGCTATCTGGAATATGTTTTGCATCTTGGAGCGAAGCTCCAAAGTGAAAAAATGGAGTCATTCACTCCAACAAAAGGAGAGCCCTATTGGAGAAGCAGAGACCTCGCAATGAATTTCTACAACAAAGAGACTCAAAATAGGCCAATGAAGATCCCAGTCGTGCTTAAGAGCTTTCATGATGATATGAAGGATGAATTCTCAATGATGGCATTTGTTTGTGGACTTGAGTCTGACAAGGAAGTCCAGGAGTTTCAACTAGGATTGGGCTTTCAACTACGAAGGAAAAGCTCGTTCTTCTACTATGATTTCACCAAATTTCTTGAGCAAGAGATTCTCAGCCAGATAACAGAATACAAGCTTCAATGAAGGTTCAAGTTCCCATCTTTCCTCACATAGATGTTCTTGCACCAGAATCCCGATTTCTTCCAAAGGCATTTTGAGCTCTCTATCTTCGATGAAAATCATAATAGGAAGCTAGTTTCCATATGGACTCCACTCCTCTCTATGACATGTCACTATTATGCATTTTTTGGATTATTTCTTATATCTGATTTTGCAAGATTTAAGAGGAGATAGCACTATCTTACGGTTCAGCCTAGACCAAACTAAGTTCATACAAAAAAAAATTCCAAGGTTCGACTGGTTTCTGCACAAGGATTTCATGTTCATCTGATTGCGCAGTTTCACTAGAGATCCCTTTTGATTGCCATCATGTCTTATGGATCGAGTACTGGCATTGGAGGTTTTCCGCTAGGTTTCAATTATCGACATCACCTTTTTCAATGGGAAGGCACATAAGAAGGGATTTTTCAATCCGTCGATAAGTTTCAAGACTGTAATCATGGCTAAGAAAAAAAATCACGACATATTGGAGGTGAAGCTAGCTCATCTTGGGTTGGTATGGATCTATGAAAAATGGAACTACAACCCTGACAATGACTTACCAAACAAATATGTCAGGGTAACACATTGTTCCCAACCTTACTGGGAAGAGTGGTGGAATCCAATATTGGATGTGGATGAATGTATTATTGACCTAGCCTACATTCCCATTGAATATGGTCCGCCACCTTGGCTAAGATTCTACTACCCAACTGGGCAATATGATAAAACAAGGAAGATGGGAACTACCTTTCGAAATGATCTGTTGAATAATTACGATTGGAAGGAGGAGAATATCAATAACTTCTAGATTTACCACCAATAAACTTGGAAAATTGAGGCCCCCCATAACGGCCTAGAGATGGATGACAAGCTCGAAAAATTATGGAACAACAAGCATCTAGATTTTGACAAGTGCGGTGAAAAGAATTCTAGTTCTGAGGAATTCGAGTCACAGTTGGATTAGGGGGCCCAATTAGAAGTAGAAACACAGGACAACTCAACATAGCAAAGGGGAAAGGAATTAAAGCAACCTGTTAAGGTTTCCTCAAACATACGGGTCAATATATTGAGTGCAAGGTCTTCACTAACTTGCACCTGGACATAAGGAGGACCCTAGCAACCTCGCCAAAACAATTTGTAACTAGAGCAGTTGATAGCTCACCACCAGTAAAGTGGCAGCGAATTGAGGCACTTTCTAGAGAATTTTCATAGGACCCATACGAGAGAAAAGAGCTAGCAACAGATCAAGGACCATAGTCATCCGCACCGCAGGTATCTTTCGATCCCTCTTCTCTAGTTTTGTAAACCTTGGTCACCCCTATTGTATCCACGACACCTCTTGTTTCATATGTCCACCAATGCATTTCAACCTTTACTTCAATGATCATGGGGGGTTTCACACAGCTGACTCATACAGCTCCATTTTCCCGTAATCCTCCATAGAACCTCACACCGTTTGCCTTGGCCCATTCCACATCCCAAAGTGTCATACACTATACCCCCGCTACCTTCATGGATACATCCCTTGCCATGAAAATATTGGAGCCAATCCACTCTTCACAGAAAATGGAGACTATCATGACTTCACTCTCCTTGAGTCCTTCTGGTCCTTAGTTCAATTATTGGAATATCTCTTCTATCTCACCTTAGAACGTCAATATTCCAAAAAATAAGTCACTTGGGACCGATGTCCTCTCATTTTCTTTCTCTCTTCCTCTTGGTGCACCTTTCATAGGTGGACTCATCAGATTGCTCGTTGAATTCTTGTCGGGAGGCGATAAAAACAAGAAAGCACGAGCAATCAAAACCTAGAAGAGAAGAGCTAAAGATTCCAAGAGACCAATAGAGCCAAAGATACACACTATTTTCCATGAGGCTCAACAGTCACTACACTTTGCAACTATGTTCTCGATTGTCAGCAGACCACAAGGAGAGATGCAACTAGATGACTACAACATGTACGTTGTGGGGCTCAACTTGAGCATAGCCCAACCACAGGATAAGGAGGAGCTCATGGAGGAAATGTAATGGGTAGTGACCACCGAATTTCTTAAATCTAGTTGCCACCTAAAGAAAAGGGAGGAAGAGCTTAAAAACCTAAAGGATAGAATTAACGTCTTGCTCTCCAAGGAAAAAGAAATGGAGGCTCAATTTAACTGCCTATCATAGTAGAGGGAGGTGGAAGAAGAAAATCTCTAAGAAGAACTTGTGAAGCTTTATTCGATTGATCCTAACCTGGTCACTGAGCTGAAGCAAAAGAACCAGGAATATTGAGACCAATTAGCAAAATTGGGGCTAGACATACAACAAAAAGATGAGGAATCTCGTTAATTAAAGTAGCAGATGCAATAAAAGGATGAAAATTTCTAGATCCGTGGGATCAATTGGAAAATGAAAAATACATAACTTAATTCTATAGTGGAGCAAGAATTAAAAAAAAAAAGAGCGATCCGAGGTTAGTTAGCTCACAGAGTCACTAAAACATTAGGGGCAAATCACCACAACAAACCAAAAGGTTGCAGAGCTCACACATGATATAGAATGAAGGGATGAGGAGATCACCCTATTGAAGGACTTAGCCTTACCCTCGGCCCATCAAACAAACCTTCTCTAGATAGCCCAACAATTACGTATTTCATATTGGGAAAGAGTGAAGGTCTTCTATCCAACTCTACGATCGACACTCCATTTTATGGAGGAGGAAACAAGTCTCAGCAAAGGGTTTCGTGAAGCGATCAAGAAAATTCCTCAGTCCATCATAAAGAGAGTTTTAGATCTCGAGGGATTATTAAATAGGATATATGACGTCCCAAACGAGGTCTTGGAAAATGCAGGTATTGATGACCAAGGAGCCGCTACTAAAATAGCTCACAGGGTGATCCACTACCATGTTGTTATCCTTCGTTCCAGTGAATGTATCGCTAGGTTCGATCATACCATAAATAGCATGTGGGCTAGGTTCTCCCACCTAACTCAAATGGGTTAACCTTCTCCATTCCTTGAGGATGAATCAGTGGAGCATATTGCAGCAAAAATCGAGAAAAAGTAGTGGGATGTGTCTACCTTGCAAAATTTAAGCCAACCCCTTGCAACAGAGGATTTTGAGAACATCACTCAGTCAATTGCACGTCTCCTTTTTCAAATTGAGTCATGGGTTGATATATCATTAGCACTACCTTACAAAGAAGTGATTGAGCTATAGGGAGTGTAGGAAAGTTTGTGTGACTCTTTTCCCCCATCAGAAGATGAATGGCTACCTCTACAGACCTCCCTATCAAAGCTCTAACCACACTGCCTGATGGATAGGTCTTTGGTCTATAGGCTATAAAAATTTTGGATCCTCATTCCCAAGTGAAATGCCCTTGATGAGTCACCACAAGCTATGAACATAAAATTCCCAAGCTCCCTTCAGGTGAGTTTATTTTGTTTAGGTATAAGCCACATCCTCTTTTGAGAAAAGGTAATGTCGGGCTCCCTTTTGCACAAACTTGTGCACATGTTGCCACTTGTCAGCTGAGTGCTCTTCGTAGGATTTTCCTCTATTACTTTTCAAAACCTTGTGTCAGGCTTTCACGTGTCAGTCATTCAAAAAAAATTGAGCCTGTTGCATCGCTTCCCTTTCGGGTCCCAATCGCTTGCCACGAGATCTTCCAAAGGCTTCATCATGAAGGAAAACCAAGCAGGCAACAACTATCACTAGCTACCATGTTCTATAACTACCACCATGAGTGAATTGCATTTGTCTGAGCACTGGTCTATTAGGACCACTTCTATCATTCACAGGGGATGCATCTGGACTTTGGACGTCCTCGTTCATGGCCTAAATCTTTTTTGTTTTAACAACTAGGAAAAATTCATTACTAATGCATCATTCCTCATCCTCATATAATTTTTTTCTTGCTCATCAAGCCAAGGTTTCCATTATAAATATTGCTTCTTCTTTAGAAGCAAGGGGTTCCAAGAGTTCCAACTTTTGTTCAGATTTTGACAAAAGAATTGATAGAAGAACTAGGCCTTTCATTTCCTTATTATATTATTTTAAAGGACTCACAAAATGTTCCATTGTTCGTCCTTTCTCTTTTATTTGATATTTGATAAACTATTTACTATGCCATTGTTGTACTGGATGTTTCATTCACTGAATTCTATAAATTAAATACAAATTTGTTGATTTAGATCATGTCTTTGACTCTTCTTTCTAGTATATGTGTATGAAGGTTATTTTATGTCATATGGCGAATCACTCAGGCTTCTATCTTTATTTTTTCCATTTTGAAAGACAATAGACTACCCAATAGGCCCTTAAGTTGTATCCCCAAGATAGATTTATCATGCCTAAAATATAAATATTGGTCTATCACCTTAGGTAGATCCTTTATTTTATATCTTCTCCCTTTTCCCATTCAAAACCCCAGTTATAGAAGAAGTCGACTTCTTCAAAAATCCAGAGGTTACTTAGTTTGGCGTAATAGGTCCCCCGTAAAACTGAGTTTCCCATAGAGGGTTGTTACCTTGACAACTTTTGGCATCATTATTTACCAATAGACATAGGAATATCCAAATAAGTTAAAGGGATATAACCAATATGGAACCTCAAGATATGAGAAATCCTTTGCTAAATAAGCCTCAAAGTATTAAAGATGAAAATGGAGGATTTGTCTTCATTAATCCTTTGACCAAAAGCACCAAGGTAGATATCCAAAGCCTTGTGCAAATTCAAATCTTCTTTGATCTTAGCCAGACCCATCAAGGTCATATCATCCGCAAATTTTAGATATGAC
This sequence comes from Sequoiadendron giganteum, assembly GCA_007115665.2. Classification (NCBI taxonomy): domain Eukaryota; kingdom Viridiplantae; phylum Streptophyta; class Pinopsida; order Cupressales; family Cupressaceae; genus Sequoiadendron; species Sequoiadendron giganteum. The sequence continues at coordinate 835,393,997 of CM021102.1, forward strand.
TGAGGAGGTAAACCATTTCCCCACCTCCATCCCTGGATCAAACCCAACTCCACATTATATTTCACTAGTTTACCTAGGCCTTCTGTAAGAAGAATAAATAAGGAAAGAGAGGATCCCCTTGATGAAGACCCCTAGAAGCACTAAAAAGAGAGGAAGGATCACCATTAATCAACACCAAGAATGAAGTGGAGGTAACAAAACTCATCACCCACTTGATCCATTCCTCAAAAAATCCAAAAGTAATAAGAATTTTTCACGAAAAGGACCACCTCACTCTATCATAAGCCTTCACCATATCTATCTTGATGAACATAGCCTTTTCTTTTGAGGATTCCATCGAATGAATGGTCTCAATAACAATGACCACCCCATTCATAATTGTTCGATCCTCCACAAAATCACTTTGTTCCTCAACGATAAGCCCACTAAGCCATCGCTTCAGCCTTTTAGCAATCAGCTTGGAAATGATTTTATACACCACATTACAAAGATAAATGGGTCTAAATAGACTCAGATGATCTGCCCCCTCACATTTTGTAATGAGATCAAGGAATGTAGATTTTAAATCCCACAACATCTGCTTGTTTCTAGAGACTCGTGAACCACCTCCAATAGGTCTAATTTAATGATATCCCAAAATTCTTGATAAAATTCAACCAAAAAACTATCACAGCTCAGGGATTTCTCTTTCTTCATCTAAAAAATGATAGCCTCTAATTCCTCTAGCAGGATATCACTCAAAAGATGCTCATTCATCTCCCTAGTGAGCAAAGAGGGAATACAAGAAAAAACTTGGTTTTCTTCTATTGAATCATCCTAAGAGTCCTCACAAAATAAAGAAGGAAAGAACTAGGAGGCTTCTCTAGACATATCCTGCAAAGAAGATAAATTCTCACCCTTGTCATTCACCAGAATAGGAATAGAATTACCATGTCTCCTAGCCTTCACCGAGTTGAAGAAGAAAGCGGTGTTTATGTTTCTCTCCTGTAACCACTCAACTTGATCCTTTTGTTTCCAATAAATCTCCTCGTGCAACTCACACTCCTCCAAAGCTTTCTAAGCCTAGGGCTCCTCCCTGAGTAAATCCTCTAAAAGACCAAACTTCCTCATCTCCCGAGTGAGTAAATCCTTGAGTCAGCTTGAGCAGCAACCTTAGCATGACAAATATTGCCAAATCACTACCTATTCCACCTTTTAAGTTGATATTTTACATATTTCAATAGTTTAGAAAAGGAGTACATTGCAATGCCAAAATCAAGCCTTCTCGTCCTCCACCAATCAGCCATATGCACCTGCAAAGAAGAATCTCTAAGCCAGATAAGATGGAACTTGAAAGATGGGGGCTGAGCAAACCGAGCCGAAGTAGTAGAAAACTTAACAGTTCAATGATCTAAACCCCTCGAGTCCAAAATATCAGAGCAAGAAGACAACCCTCCACCAACCCAGAAATAGGATACCAAGAAATGGTCAAGTCTTTCAGCAATACAACTCCCCCTCAATCTCCTATTTTTCCAAGTAAACTGCCCATTCTAAGGCTTAATGTCAACCAGATTCAATGTAGAGATGCTATCATGAAAAAGGAAATCAGAGGCCTACAATATCACAATACCACCCTTCTTCTCATCCAACTTAATAATGACATTGAAATCACCTACAACAATCCAATAGAACAAAGGAGCAAGGCTCTGAACATAACTAATATGAGACCAAAATAACTGCTTACATGGAAAATCAGTAGGCGCATAGATCATTGATAGAATAATAGTTTCCCCCAAATCCATACTTCAAAAAACCACAAAGATGGAAGACTTGGAGGACACCCACCAAAGAGGATGAATCTTCAATGGATTCCATAGGAAAGCCACCCCCCCCGCATTACCATGAGCCATAATGCATTGGCAACTACCCCGCACCCACAACTTAGGCAACAAACCAATCATACCTTCAACAATTAACTTAGTCTCCTATAAAAAAAGAACACTAGGAGAATGAGTTCTCAACAAGTCGCGAACAAATTTTTGTCGAAGACCATTGTTCAAGCCCCTTACATTCCAGGAGAGGACATTCATTTTGGAGGGTTAGAGAAATGGGAATCCAGGGTCTTTAGGGACACACACTTCGCCAAAGACTCCCCCATCAACTTTATTTTCTCCAAATCCTTCTTTCTCCTAGCTTTAGAAGACTTCTCCACCACCCCTTTCTTTAGGTCTTTCTAAAGAATTCCCAATGAAGGAGAGGCCTTACTACCTTTTACCAAGTCTTCCCGACTTTCACCAATGGAGTGGAGATCTCTCCCTCCCCCATCTTCATATCCACAATAGGCTCAGACCTCCCATGAACCACCATACTCAGATTCATTTCCAACTATATAGCCCCAGTCTCTTGAGAAGTTTGGTTGTAATCTAGAATAATTCCTTCTTGAACCCATTTTGAAGCACCCTGATCCAACAAAAACATTCCTAGATTCACCTCATGTTGACCAAGATCATCTAGCAGCTCAAATCTATTAAAGGAGTCCCCTACCTAGCACTCCTTAAGGGTCCTCTTTTGACCTAGGTTCCTATTATGAGCCTTAGCAGGAATAAAACCCTTTGTATCCATAGTCTCACTAGGCACGAGGTCCTTAGAAGGATTGTGAGGAGGCTAAGCCGCCTGATTCCCATAAGGTTTAGACTTCAGGAATATTCTATGTAAATGACCATATTCATGATAGAGACAACACCGAAATGAAAATGTCTCATAGTCAAGCTACTACACCCAAGAGCGTGAACCCACAAAAATTTCCAGAGAATCTAGAAGAGGGTTATCTAAATCCATTTCAACATATATACAGGAAAAATTAATTACCTTTCTATCCTGAGTTTGATGAGAAGGATGCACCAGTTTTCCCAGTAGCGAAGAAACTCAATGAAAAATATCATTGCACCCAAATTCCATAAGAAATAAGGCCCACCTTCAAACACTCTATTGCGATCCGCCATGCAAATTAAATGTCACCATAAAGTAATTGTTTGATAACAACATTATTTCCATCTAACCCTCTAGGGACCAAGTACAATGTGCCCACAATTCCAAATATTGGAATGAAACCCTCATTCCCAAAAATTTGCAAAGAAAATCATGTTTTGAGAAATACTTGATGTCCTCTAGAATCGATTCAGGTTGAATAACTAGCACTTGCCTATCTTTCGAATGTTCTAGGCACCCATTTATCTTTGAAATAAAAGAACCACCAACCGGAACAAATCCACCATTACTTGAATCATTTGAAAACAAACTATTATTAAAAACCTTCGGAGAACAATTTGGAAAAGAGGCCCCAAAAGCAACATAAACATCCAAAGGGGATTTGACCCCCAATGTCTCCCTCGTAACCATAACCAAGAGAGAAAAAAACTTGATAAACCCAACACCAAGATGCCGTACACAAACCAAATCCCACACTACAACCACCACGAATAAGGGCAAGCAGAAATAATAAAAACTACAGTTTTACCCGCAACCACCAATAAAAATACCGACCACATCCCCTGCTGATATTCAACACACCCAACCTCACACCTCTCCAAATTCCCCAGCCCCACATCGCCTTTCATAGCCTACACACATAGCTCCCTATAGACCATCGAACGCATGCACAAGGAGGAATGGCCTCATGTAGGCCTCTGCTTGCACCAGGTGACAAACCCCAGCTGCATTGGCATTCCAAAATCCCTTCAATAAATCAAGAAGATTTTCAATTTAAATTTCATTCTAAAATTAAATTAAGTTCTAATTTCTAAAAAGCATATAATATTTATTATATATTTGTTAAATAATTAATAAAATTATAGTGATTATCTAATGCAAATGAATTAAATAAAATTACAAATTTATTTTAAATTAATTTAACATTACTAATTTAGATATAAAAGCAACCTTTATTTTTTATTTTTTATTTTCTTTTGCATGCAAATCATTTCACTTTCTAAAATTAAACTAAATTCTAATACAGCCATTTAGATCATAGCACAAACTCCATGCTATTTAACACCATATAAAAGCTATGCAAAATTTAGAAATTGATTATTAATGGAGAGATAATTAGAGCTAACTATATGAAATATGTGTAAAATTTAAAAGCTGAAATGATTATAATTGTAACAAAATGGATAAAAGATAGAAAGAATTTATAAACTAAACTGATCAAATAATTATAGAAAAATAAGTAAAAAATTCTTTGGTATGATTCAATGACCCTCCTATCAACCCACCATATTAGACTACCATGATTCATACAAACTAAACATGCACTTTCAATTTTAATCAATTTTTTTAGCAAAGAATTTGTTGAGCAGTTATTCATTGCATTTAGTGGTAACAATGTGAATGTTTACCCTTGCATTTTGTAATGTGCAATTGTAATAATCCATGAGAAAATTTCCAGTTTAATTACATGATAAAAAAATTTATGGTTCCAACAAACTTTTCCTTCCTCATTGTCAAGATTTAGAAAAATTGCTATCGCCATAAACTAGAAAAAAATGTTGCACATTTCAAAATGAATATTGCCTCACTCTCCACAGAAATATATGAAACTTAATTAAAAAGCATACATTCTTTTTCTGCTAAAAAATAATTAGGCTTAACAGTAAACAAATCCAGTTAAATTCTTCAGTTCAAAAAAATATTTATAAATAGTATTAAAAAAATATTTTGCAAGTAATGGAATTGGACCCAAACAACCTGCACATAAATGATAGTTCCCTATAAAATTAAGATTTCATTATCACAAACTAAAAAACACCAAACCGCAAACCACAAATTGAAACCATCCAAGATCCTCTACAATTACATCAGGCATTCCTATTGTTGCTAAAGAAGAAACTAAAATAAACAATTCTCTTGTTTGGTTTTTTGCTATTGTTACATCAGGCATTGCCATTGTTGCTCAACACTAAAATGGTTGGATCTTAGAGTCATAAAAGTAAATGAAAAAACACCTAGTTTGATGTTGCAAAGAAAATCCTTCTAAATGTTGTTTCGTATTCTCATCCAAAAAAATCAATCATAAAATGAGACGAACCCAAACCAATCTCGCTATGTTTGTTGCTTCAATATATTCATAGTAAGTGATTAAAAATTGTTCAGAAAATAAAAAAATTATGCTAGCCATTCCTTTTAATAGACTGGACACGACTATCCCACTACCCTCCACTATTGCTTACGCTTCACTCTTTTCTTCTACGTTTCAATTACTGACACCTCGGTTCACTCTTTTCTTCTACATTTCAATTACTGATGCCTCCTCTTCCATTACCAACAACTTGAAGGAAGAGGCAGAGGAAAGGAAAAATAAAATAGAACAAAACAAAATAGAGTAGGGAGGAAATGGGAATAAAGTTGCAAAAAATTTAAACACAAAAATGAGCCAAATAGATTTTCTATTTGATATATTTTCAATGCTTACAATATATTCACAAAAACCCAAAAATATAGAGCTTCTGCTCTTTTTCATATATTCAGAAAATATAATAACATAACTCCCTATTTCTGGCTGTTGCTATAGCACTTACTGCTTTTGATAATTTCTATTGCAAAATATATATTTGTTCTTGTTCTTTGCACTTCCTTCTCTTTTAATTACATTCCTCTCATTGAAAAATAAATATTAACTTCTATTGACCAAAAACTAGACAATTCTAGAAGCTACGAATGAGCCAAGCAAATGAGGGAAAAGAAAGCATTTAATTGTATTTAATTACATCTAGCTGGGATATCTTGCCAAAAATATTTTGCATTTAATTCATATTTCAACTTTGTCTTAAAGAATTCAATGGAAAGGAAGATTGAAATAAGCTTAAGCTGGAGAAAAGAAATTTCACACATGTGGGCAGATTTGAAAATTTAATGGGGACCAAAATTGAAAGTCTATGGTGGCTGAAATAAATGCTAGGCAGTTGGGATTATTTCCAATACTCCCCCTTACTCACAACTGATACTTTCTATGATGTCCAAGTTGTCTCTTTAATGAATAAAATTGTCATTTCCTAATGGCTTTCTAAATATATCTGCATAATGTTCTTTAGACCTACAATTATCAAAAACAATTTCACCATCATTGATTAGTTCTCTTATGAAATGATACCTTGTGTCAATATGTGTTCTTCTCTTATGGACTAATGCGTTCTTGGATAGTGCAATGTTTTTCACAAAAATATTTAAATTTCCCTTTCTTGTTCATGCCTTAAATCTTTTAAAATTCTTCTCATCCATATGGCTTGACATGCTGCCCCTATTGCTACTACATACTCAGATTCAACTGTAGATAGAGAAACAATTGGTTGTTTCTTGGAAGCCCATAAAATTTCTCCCAAACCCAAATGAAATGTGTAGTATAATGTTCTCTTTCCATCATCTAAACTTCCTACCTAATCACTATCTGTTTAGCCAACTAACTTTAAATCATTTGTTGCACTATATAAAATTCCACATCCCTTTATTCCATTAACATATCTTAATATTCTTTTGGCTGCCAACCAATGTGTCTCCTTTGGGGTCTCCATGTGTCTCCTTTGGGGTCTCCATAAACCTTGAAATTAAACTCACTACATACATTATATTGGGCCTTATTTTAGTCAAATACATTAGACTTCCAACCATGCTTCTGTATAGTGTTGGATTGGCATTGTTGTTGCAATCATTCTTACTCAATTTTAGACCTATGGTTGGTGTAGGATAAGACTTTTTGTTTTCCATGTCTTAAACCTCTTCAAGATCTGATCTGCATACTTTGACTAACAAATAAAAATACCATCCTTCTTTTGTTACACTTCTATGCCTAGGAAGTATCTTAACAACCCTAAATCAGTCATCTCAAATTCATTTTTCATAGTTTCTTTGAAATCAACAATAAAAATATCATCATTCCTTGTGAATATTAAGTCATCTACATATAAAATAACAATCAAGATCTTACCATCACCTTCCTTGATATAGAGAGTGGGCTCACCATCACTTTTTCCAAAGTCATTGCTCAAGAAATATGTGTCAATTTTGTTGTACCATGCTCGTGGTGCTTGTTTTAAACCATAAAATTCCTTTTTCAACCTATAATATATCTTCTTTTCTTTGAACCTCATATCCAGGTGGTGTTCTATATACACCCGCTCTTTCAATACTCCATTTAAGAATGTTGAATTTATGTCCATTTAATATACCTTCCATTGGTGTTGAGTTGTTATTTCCAATACTGCCCTTATTGTTTCCATTCTTGCAATAAGAGCATATTTGTCTTCATAGTCTCTACCTGGTTGTTGTTTGTATCCCTTGACAACCAGTCTTGCTTTATGCCTTTCAATCCTTCCTTCAACATTGCATTTCGTCTTATAGACCCACTTTACACCTATGACTTATTTTCCCTTTGGAAGACTCACTAACTCCCATGTTTCATTATTTTCTATAGCATCTATTTCTTCATCCATTGCATTTACCCATTTTTCATCCTTAATTGCATCTTCAAAATGAATAGGATCATCAAAATGTGAATAAAATGCAAAAATAGAATTTATACTTGCATTGTTCTCAACTTCATTTTGCTCAAAAATCTCTTAAACTTATGATTTTTTGTCTTCTCATGCTTGCCAATGTTGGATTTGATGTGTCACTTGATGTTGGACTTGTAGAACATGGACTTAATGGGCCTAAATTATGAGTTCCTATTGCTGCTAGTGTTTGTTGTCCACTTGACGGTGTGTTTTCTTGAATGTGTGAGGTTGTCCTTGTGCTTGTTGAAGGTGTCACTTGAGGACCACTTTGTTGAGATTGAGTCGGAGTAGGAGTAACATTTGAAGGGATACCTACTAGTATTATTTATAATCCATATTCTTGTTGTATGCTTGATGTTAAATTTACTTTTTTCTCTATGCTACCATCCCATGCTTCCTCTTCTATGAACTGCACATCTCTATTGATTATTACCCTTTTGGTTATTGAATTGTATATCTTATATGCCTTCGATTCTTCACTATATCCCATGAATATGCATCTTTCTCCTTTGTTTTCCAGCTTCTTTCTTAATTCATCCAGGACATGTGCATATGGTACACATCCAAATACTCTCATGTAAGAAACATTTTGTTTTCTTCCACTCCATGCTTCTTTCGAAATCATGTTATTTAGACTCTTGGTTGGACATCTATTCATTATATAAACTACATAAGAAACAACTTGAGCCCAATACTCATTTGATAAATGTTTTTCCTTTAGCATGTTCCTTACCATTTCCATAATTATTCTATTTTTTCTTTCAGCTACACCGGTTTGTTGAGGTGTGTACCTTATAGTAAATTGTTTGTGAATACCATTATCTTTGTAAAACCTTAAGAATTCATTTGATATTTACTCACAGCCTTTATCCATTCTCAATACCTTGATATAGTTCCCACTTTTCTTCTCCACACAAGCTTTGAATCGGTGAAAGTAATCAAATTCTTTATCCTTATGCTTTAAGAAGTAGACCCATGTTTTACTTGTGCAATCATCAATGAATGTCATGAAATAATATCTTCCTCCAATTGATGTTGTTTGCATAGGACCACATAAATCCGAGTGGACAATCTCTAATGGTGTTGCTTCCTTCATTGAATTTCCTATTGGAAATGATTCTCTATGTTGTTTCCCTAGAATGCATCCTTCACACAGTCTTGTTGGTTTCTCTATGAGTGGAAATCCCTTTACCATGTTTTTCCTATGTAATATGTTTAAGCCTTTAAAGTTTAGGTGTCCAAATCTTAGATATCTACAGGTTGTTGTGTTTGAGAAAAAATTTCATTCAAATCTGGTTGTATCCTAAGGGGGGAAATTCTATTGTTTGTCATTTTCACTTTTGCAATAAGCCGATTGCTTGGGTACTTATCTAATATTATGCATTCACCATTTTTGAAAAATACCCTATATCTCTTTTGAACGAGTTTCCCTACGCTCATTAAATTATGTTTTAACCCAGGGACATAATAGACATTAGAAATAAAAACTTTCTCCCCCTTCTTAGTTAGAATATCAAATTTTCCTTTCCCCATCACTAAACATTTGTTATCATTGCCTAATGTGACATCAAATTTGATATTTTCATCTAAACTAGAAAACAACTTTGCCTTCCCTATCATATGATTGTTGAATCTTGAATCTAAAAATCATACATCTCTTTGTTGTTCTTGTGCAACATTACAAGATAAAAATATGATGCCTTGATTTTCATTTTCTTTTATGAAATTATCATTTTTTTGCCTACTGTCATATTTTTTCTTTCTACATTCATTTAAATAATGCCCATATTTTTTGCAATAATGACATTGGACTTGTGCTTTATCATACCTTTGTCCTTGGGGCTGATTTTGATTCAAACTTTGGTTGCTACCTCTTCCACCTGAGTTTGATGGGTTGATTCTTTCACCTCTATACAAATTTCTCCATCTTCCTCTTGAGTTTGATCTTCCTCTTCCTCTACTATGGCTGATTGTAGCTTGTGTCTTGAAAGCATGCTCTTTTTTTTTTCTATTTTTCTCAGTCTATGCTCATGTGAAATAAGGGATGCATGTAATTCATCCACTGAAAATTGAGAGAGATTCTTAGTCTCTTCAATGACCACAAAAATGGACTCAAACCTTGTAGGTAGGATTCTCAAAATCTTCTCAACCACTCTTCTTTCTTCAAGTACCTCACTATGAGACCTGATTTGATTAACCAATCCAATAATTTGTGAAAAATATGAGTCTATTGATTCAGTCTCCTTCATGAGTATGGTCTCAAAGTCTCTTCTTAGTATTTTTAGTTTTGTTGTCTTCACCTTGTCCATTCCCTAGTATGTTGTTAAAAAAAATCCCAAGCTTGTTTAGATTTTTCTGATCTTGAAACTCTTGGAAAGATACTCTCATGCATTGCTTTGAAAATATAGAAAAGTGCTTTAGAATCTTTCTTCTTCTTGTCTCTTAACAAATATTTTTCTGCTTGTGTAAGTGCATTGTATGCTGCTACATTTTTTGGTTCTAGGTAACCATTTTCAACCAGCTCCCAAATATCCTGAGAGAAAAATAATGCCTTCATTGTGATTGACCTATATTCATAATTCTTTCCATTGAACTAAGGAGTTTTTGGATTTTTTAAACTTGTGCTTGGAGCTACCATTGTTGATAGTGAAACCTTTGTGCTGAGAAAATTTTAAATCCTTCAAAATCCCTTTTAAAAACCTTTAGCTTTGATACCACATGAAGGAAGAGGCAGAGGGTGTCCATGAAAAATAAAACAAAACAAAACAAAATAGAGCAAGGGGGAAATAGGAATAAAGTTGCAGAAATTTTAAACACATAAATGAGCCAAATAGATTTTCTATTTCATATATTTTCAATGCTTACAATATATTCACCAAAAAATATAAAAATACAGAGCTTCTACTCTTTTTCATATACTCACAAAATATAATAACATAACTCCCTTGTTTCTGGTTGTTGCTATAGCATTGACTGCTTTTGATAATTGTTGTTGTAGAAAATATAATTTTTGCTATGCTCTCCACTTTGTGCTCTTTTCATTATATTTCTCTCATTACAAAATAACTATTAACTTCTATTTAGCAAAAACTAGACAATTCTAGAAGCTATGAATGAGCCCAAAAAAGGAGGGAAAAGAAATCATTTAATTATATTTAATTACATATAGTTGGGATATCTTGCCAAATATATTTTTCATTTAATTCATATTTCAACTTTGTCTTAAATCATTCAATGGAAAGGAAGATTGAAATAAGTTTGAGCTGTAGAAAAAAAATTTCACACATGTGGGCAGATTTGAAAATTTGCTGGGGACCAAAATTGAAAGTCTACAGTGGCTGAAATAAATGTTGGGTAGTTGGGATTATTTCCAACACTCCCCCTTACTCACAATTGTTGCTTTATATGATTCCCAACCTGTCTCTTTGATGAACAAAACTATCCTTTCCTAGTGGATTTGTAAATATATCTACATATTGTTCTTCAGACCTGCAATGCTCCAAAACAATTTCACCATCATTGATTAGTTCTCTTATGAAATGATACCTTGTGTCAATATGTTTGCTTCTCTTATGGAAGAATGAATTCTTGGATAGTGCAATTGTTGAATTGTTGTCACAAAAGATTGTAGTTGCCCCTTCTTGTTCATGACTTAAATCTTTTAAAATTATTTTCATCCATATGGATTGACATGTTGCCCCTATTGCTGCTACATACTCAGATTCAACTGTAGATAGAGAAACAGTTGGTTGTTTCTTGGAAGCCCATGAAATGACTCCCGAACCCAAATGAAATGCAAAGCCTGATGTGCTCTTTCTATCATCTAAACTTCTTTTCCAATTGTTGGCTGTGTAGCGAACTAATTTGAAATCATTTGCTACACTATATAAAATTCCACATCCCTTTGTTCCATAACATAGATCTCAATATTATTTTCGCTGCCAACCAATGTGTCTCCTTTTGGGTCTCCATAAAACTTGAAATTAAACTCACTCCATACGATATATCAGGCCTTGTTGTAGTCAAATACATTAGACTTCCAACCATTCTATTGTATAGTGTTGGATTGACATTATTGCTACAATCATTCTTACTCAATTTCAGACCTATGGTTGTTGGTGTAGGAGCAAACTTGCTATTTTGCATTTTAAACCTCTTCAAGATCTGATCTACATAATCTGATTGAAAAATAAAAATACCATTCTTTTGTTGCACTTATATGCCTAGGAAGTATCTTAACAACCCTAAATCAGTCGTCTCAAATTCATTTTTCATAGTTTCTTTGAAATCAACAATCAAAATATCATCATTCCTTGTGAATATTAAGTCATCTACATACAAAACAATAATCAAGATCTTACCATCACCTTCCTTGATGTAGAGAGTGGGATCACCATCAATTTTTCCAAAGTCATTGCTCAAGAAATATGTGTCAATTTTGTTGTTCCATGCTCACAATGCTTGTTTCAAACTATAAAGTTGTCTTTTTCAGCCTATACACTTTATCTTCTTGTCCTTGAACTTCATACCTAGGTGGTTGTTCTATATACACCTCTTCTTTCAATACTCCATTTAAGAATGTTGACTTTGCGTCCATTTGATATACCTTCCATTGGTGTTGAGTTGCTAAATTTCCAATACTACCCTTATTGTTTCCATTCTTGCAACAGGAGCATATGTTTCTTCATAGTCTCTACCTGGTTGTTTTTTGTATCCCTTGACAACTAGTCTTGCTTTATGCCTTTTAATCCTTCCTTCAACATTGCATTTGGTCTTATAGACCCACTTTACACATATTCCTCATTTTCCCTTTGGAAGACTCACTAACTCCCATGTTTTATTTTTTCTATAGCATCTATTTCTTCATCCATTGTATTTACCCATTTTTCATCTTTAATTGCATCTTCAAAATGAATAGGATCATCAACATCTAGATATAATGCAAAAAGAAAATTTATACCTGTGTTGTTCTCAGCTTCATTTTTCTCATAAATATCTCTTAACTTCTGATTTTTTATCTTCTTGGTAAAAGCACAAAGTTGTGTCACACTTTTAGCCAACTTATCAGCACAATTGAATTTAAGTATTTCTAACTAAAATCAATTTTGGTCAAACATATTTAGATCAGGAGTTCCTGTAGCAACTACAAGAACTAGATTAAGAGACCCTACAAGAAGAAGTGAGAGAAGAAATTGTACCTCCACATCCTGAGCCAGTAGGACAACTTGAATCTATACAAATAGTACTATATGGGGTGCAACCATAGAAAAAAGCTCTAGTAGGAATTCATAACCCTCCTAATTTTTCAGTACATACATCAATTTTGAATTTATGGAAAGAGATACAAAGGCAAGAGAAAGAATGGAAAAAGGAAAAGAAAATATTGAAAAAGGAAATTCAAGAGAGGGATGAAATTATTGAAGAAAAGAATGAGGAGATTGCCTCTATAAAGAAGAGGGTGGACAACATTGCAACCCTGGTACCACAAGTTTTAAAATGCAAAGCCCCTCCAAAAGTTTATGCTCTACACCTAAAAGAAAATATCTCTCTTTTAAGTTGTCAAGACATATCTCAGGTTTGAATCCCTCAATTGAGATTCCCACTGAATTTTTCAATGCTTATAAGATTGCCTCCCCTGAAATGAAGAATTTTTTATGTGAATTTTATTGACATAATTTTTTTGTAACTTAAGACCAAGACTGGAACCCACTACTGTATGTTGGAAATTTCCAACTAAAAGCATTCATGTATTGGGTGCAAAATGAGTTTATCTAGGGAGAGAAATATAATTCTTATAGGAAGAAGAAATCCACTATCCCCTTGGAAATTAGAGTTGAATCAAGAAATCCCAAGGATATTTATAGAGGTTGAAACAAAATGATTTTCAGGCCTAGTTATGATAATAAAAGTATGCCTTGGATTGAGGCAATCTACAGTGAATATGAGGTAAAGACAACAAAAAAAGAGGATGCCATGAAATGATATATATTACAAAGATGGAACACTTTAACTGATGAGTTGAAGCAGGTTGAACCTCATTCCATCCAAAACTACCATACAACAATAAAAAGGATTGAAAGGTACATTCATCTTGGGAGAGAAAAGGGTTGAGAGTGACTTCCCTTGACTTTTCAACCACCTATCCTTTTGTGGCATGTTCCAAATTTTAGATTCTACCAGTATAACATTGTTTTTGATAAAAGGTTAAAACGGGTTTTACAGGGACCCGAAACCACAGAGTTTACAAAAAAGAGAAGAGAACACCAAAGGTCCACCAAAAAAATAGCTGCCCAAGAAAAGACCAGCAGCAATCAGGCAAAAAGGACCAGAAGGGTCAGAAAAGAAAGAACAACAGAAAGAACAAAGAACAACCATTACTTCAGAGACCTAAGGATAGTCTCTATCTCTGCCTCCATTTCTTGCATATCTTTAACCCCTTTTTTGAAGGTTTGAACCATTTTCGGGGTTAAGGGGGCCTTGCGCTTCAAATTGGCACAGGTTCCTCTAGAAATGCCTCCATCAGTGTCTTGGCTTTTATCTTCAGTATCTTCCAGGTCAACCACCAGAGATCCTTGTTGGGCTTTGTCAAGATTTTCAGTCATTGTATTAATAATTATAGCATTATGTCTTGCTATATGGTTGTTCTATTCTGCAATAGTTCTGATGTTATTCCTTAAGCACTCAACATTGGTATCAGTGTTCCTATTACTATGCACCACTTCTTTCCTACCCAATTCTGCAATCTTAATAGCCATTTCCTCGATCTTACTCTGCAGGGCCCAGTTTTTAATTTTAAGCTCATTGATTTCAGAGAAGGTCCAATCCAGGAGTTTAGAATGGGACTCAAAATTGGTTTTAGCCAGATTGAGAAAATCTAGGGAGGGCTCTTTACCAGTGTTAACAGGGGAGTTTTTGACATTGTGTATGCTCGATAAAGGGTCCACACGACGCTTAGAAATGTTGGTATCAGCTTCCTCCGACTCAGAGGAATCTTCAGTGTAAGAGACAAGGTTTTTAGCCTAGGTAGTCTTGCCAGCAGGGCTGATCTTAGGAGGAGGACAATTGGGCTCAAATGCAACCCAGCTTTTACCCGGTTCCCTAGAAGGGCCAGCATGCAAACTAGGGGCTTTTGGGCCAGGGCTAGGGTTAGGCAAATAATCCAAGCCACTAGGCTCAGTATCATCACTATCAACATCAAGGTTGGCTTCCGAGGTAGCAGGGGCATGCACATGCAGATATTCAACAATAAGCCTAATTAACCTAGTATGAAGAATAGGAAATCTTTTGGGATTTTTTTTATTGTCCTCCAAACTTTTCTTCAGAGAGCAGAAGAGATAATAAGGGATAGATACCCTTACCTTGTGGTGGAAATGGTTGAGGAGGGTGAAGTGGTACCAATAGACTTTAGTAAAATGCCCGTCCACCGTGATATACTCCATAATAGCCCGAAGGACCTTTCTCCATATAGATTTTATGGAATCAACATCAAAGTAACTGTTCGCAATTTTGACCAAGTTTTGCTTTTCCTTTTCATTTTTGGGGAATCTGATAACAACTTCATTAGAGTAATCCCTATCCCTAAAAAACTTTTTCCCATCAGTGGGTAATCCCGTAACTTTGGCAATTAGATCTTCATTGAGCTCCACATTCCTACCGAACAGAGTCAAGATACCATCATGCCAATTTTTGGCAAAGAGATTCGTAGCCTCCATATCAGAACCATGAAGTTTCTCCAGAAAAGGAATAAGACCTCCACTTTTTATCTTGTTCCAAACCTTAGCATTTTTCATGTGGGTTTCATAGCTATCCGACTCAGTTCGCTTTCTGTCCCCACCCATATCGGCCGACACAGTGAGGAAAAACCAAACATAATCCTTTCTAAAAATGCCCTTGCCAAATCTAAGCACCCACAAAGCGTGCGGAGTAAACTTGCAAATTACTCCACAGAGCTCGGTCCCATACAATCTAATGATTGTGATGTGAAAGATCCAACCTGTCCTCATTAAAGGGATAACACAACGCTTTACCATGTGATTTATCATAGTTTAAAAGGGCACAAACTTTAATATTTAGATTGCTATTATCAAGCCAGGTACACACTTCTTTACTCTTAACTCCTTCATTAGCAAAAAAGTCTATAATAGCATTGGCTTCTCTATAGGCATGTGTTATTTTAACTTTTTCAAACTTGACCAATTTCAATTTAGCTTCATCAATCCATGATTTGATGGTCCACGAGGGAGGAGACATGCCACAGAGGTAGTCAATTATGTTTTTGGAGTCTCCTTGAAGCCATAAGTTTTTAATATTGAGACTTTGGGCTAAATTTATAATATGGTAAGCACCAGTCGCCTCCACCAGGTGATTAGTTTGAGAGCCAAGAGGAGAGGCCATCACACCCATGAAGTTGCCATAGGAATCCCTTATTACTCCTCCACAGCCTGCCACCCTCGAATTTCCTTTAGCCACACCATCAAAGTTAGCTTTGATCCACCCATTAGGCGGAAAAGTCCAGCAAACTCCCTCTCTGTCCTTTTTAGCCTTAATAGTAAAGCTAGACAGTATGGGGTTTATGTTCCATTCCTTAGCAACACAAAGATCATAGTTCAAAAACTCTGCATTCAAGGTCTTCCTATCCTTCTAGGCCATGGTACTGAAGTTTTCCTTTAGAGATCTGGAAATTTTATCAAAGACATAATCCACAAAGGCTTCTTTGCCCCTAAAAATTTTGTTGTTGCATTCTTTCCAGATGCCCCAAGCTATATGAGGGAATGATAGCTCCCAAAAAAATCTAAGTAAAGGATTCCTTGTCGGGGCTTTCCATTGAGAAAAGAGTTCTTCAATGAGCATTGGGAAGATCCAAGAGAGGTTCCATAATCTATTAAAATTTTCCCAGAGAGAAGCAACAAAAGAGCAATGAAGGAATAAATGATTAACAAATTCAACATCCATCTTACAAAGACAACATCTATTAGGGATTTGAAATCCCCATTTACACAAGTTGTCAATCGTTAGCAACTTATTTTGAAGCAAGATCCAAAAGAAGATGTTAATTTTAGGTATCAGATTATTGCACCAGGCTTTAGACCAAAAGGGAGGATGATTTAGAGAAGAAGTGAGCTTAGAAAATGCAGAAGACACAGAAAAAAAATTACCAGAGGGATCATCAATCCAAACCGCACGGTCCTCCAGCTACTCCGAGCTAAGTCTAACTGCCAGTAACGTAATCTGGATGGGGGCCAAACCCTGACTAACTCTACTTAAGTCCACCCAATTACCATTCACTCTGTAATCTTTCACATAAGTACCAAACCTAGCCTTGCAATTCTCAGCCCAATCTCTGAAAGGATTGATATTTATCAGAGGTTCCTTAAAAAGCGATCTATCTTCCCAGAATCTGGTACTATTCCCATTTCCCACTTGCCAACCAATGCCTTCCTCCACAATCTTTTTTTCCAATAATTAAATTGTTCCAGCATATAGATCCTCTTGGAAGAAGGTGGGGGTCCGTATTAATGATGGAAGAGCAATTGCTATCTAGATATTTGCTAGCCATAATATCAATCCACTCCCCGGAGGAGGAGAAAATTCTCTAAATTTTCTTAGCCAAGAGGATTTTATTAATAGATCTGGTTCTTCTTAACCCAAGTCTGTCATTCTTTTTAGGTCTACAGACCAGATTCAAGTCAATTAAGGGAATTCTTTTATTTTCCTCAACACGCGACCAAAGAAATCTTTTTGGAATTTTTTCAATTGTGTCAACATATTTGGCAGGGATCTTAAAGAGGCTCAGGGCATAGATAGGGAGATTCTGAAGGGAGGCTTTGAGGAGCTGAAGCTTACCAGCTTGGCTAAGTAGAGCACCTTTCCAACCTGCAAGATTTTTACTAAATCTATCCACCAACGAAATCCAGAAAGCATCAGGAAGTTTCAAACTTAAAGGAAGACCCAGGTAGGTGGTAGGAAGGGATTCCACCTTATAGTCCAGAATTCTAACAATTTTGGTCTGTCGATGAGCTGGAGTATTGAAAAAGAACAGCAAGCTTTTTTGATTGTTGATCAGCTATCCAGAAGCTCTCCCATATTTTTCAAGCAACTGTTTAATAGATTTAGCTTCAGACACAGAAGCATGACCCATGAGCATAGTATCATCAACGAATTATTGATGAGAACACACCAAGTTGCTCGAGGACTGTCTGAGCCCGAAGATAACTTTAAAGTCAATCAGTTTTTCAAGTTCCTGCCTAAGCTTTCGGCCATAATAGTGAATAAAATAGGAGAAATAGGATAACCCTTCCTGAGACCACTGGTACTCTGAAAAAAGGAAGTCGGGGAACCATTGACCATAACCGATATGGAAGTTGTGGACACAAGTTGTTCCACCATTTGAACCACCCTATTATTAAAGCCGAAGGCCTTCAGGATTTTAAATAAGAATACCCAGTCAACTCTGTCATAGGCTTTTGAAATGTCAAGCTTTAAAAGGAAACCTTCAGTCTTCAATTCAACAAGGGAGTGAATGTTCTCATGAACCGAAACAATAGAGTCAAGAATTTGTCTGCCAGGGACGAATCCATTCTGTTGAGGAGAAATCAAGGAAGGAAAAAAAAGTAAGAATCTATAGGTTAAGACCTTAGAGATGATCTTGTATAAAGAATTACATAGAATGATAGGTCTGAAAGCCTCAAAGTTGTTAGCTCCAAGTTTCTTGGGGATGAGGACCAAGAAGGTAGCATTTAGTTCTTTTAAAAGACATCTGGCTCCAAAAAATTCCTTAACAGCATTAACCACATCTTCTTCAACAATCTCCCAAAACCATTGGAAGAAGAACAAAGGAAAACCATCGGGCCCCGCGGCTTTATTCCCATCAAAGGAAAAGATAGCCCTCTTGATTTCCTCATTGGTGGGGATAGCAGTCATAAAAGAGTTGTTCTCCTGGTTGATAATTCTTGGTATAGCTTCCACACGCCGATCTTGCTCATTCTGGTTTATTTTAGTACTAGCCAACAGAAGAATTTTATAGAAGGAACCCGCCTGCATCCTTATATCCTCTTCCTCCACAAAACTGGTACCATTCACATCTATTTGGGATATCCTATTAACAACTCTGTGTTTAGAAGCCGAAAGGTCGAAATACCTTGTGTTTCTATCTCCAGCCGATAGCCAAAGAGCTCTTGATCTTTGTTTCCAAAACTCCTCCTCCTTCCCAATAATGTCATGCATCTTCGTAAGGAGCTCATTCTCTTTTTCCTTAGTATCATTCAAGTAACCCTCATTCTGAATTTTGAGTTGAATTGCTCCCAGATCCATCTGAAGTTCAGACTTGATCTTAAAGATGTTCCCAAAAGAATCCTTTTTCCATTTCTTAAGATTACATTTCACTTCCCTTAATTTTTTAGCGATTCTGAACATAATAGTTCCTTGAATACTTATATTCCACCATTTCTTTAGTTCCTCTTTGAGAGTAGGATGGGAAATCCATATTTTTTCAAATCTGAAGGGGGTATTCTTCTTCTTTTTTATAGGATCTGCAATGAAACTGATAGGGGAATGATCAAAGCTTATTCTAGTGAGAGCTTTAAGGGAGCAAAAGTAATCAAAATACTAATGATTAGAGATCAGAGATCTATCTAATCTGACCTGTATGAGGTCCATCCCCTTTCTGCAATTTGACCAAGTGAAGGTGGCTCCAAAAAGGTCAAGATCTATCAGCCCTTGAATATCAATAAAATTCTAGAGATCCTCTTTACTTTCTAAGTTGATTTGAGATCCACCAAATTTCTCACCATTCATTAAGGGTGTATTGAAGTCCCCCATAACAATCCAAACTTCTTTATCAAAAATCCTTCTAATGGAGGCTAATTCCAGCTAAAATGATTTCCTCATGCCTTTTCCATTAGGAGCATAAATGTTCATTTGAATCCAACTGAAGTTATCTCTTATATGAGTGAGTCTAGTAACTATGTGATTCATACCTTCCAAACTCGGATCACCTTTGATGTTGTGGCAATTCTAGAAAGTAATAATGCCACCCGAAGCACCATTAGAATTATTACCCTAGTTGCAATAGTATTGAAAGAGTTTCATTTTTTCAATTTTTTCTTTAGACATTTTAGTTTCCTGAATCAGAAGAATATTTGGTTTGTGATCTCTAACAAAGTTGTGGAGAACATCCTTCTTGTGGGGGCTATTGAGTCCCCTTATATTCTAGGACGTAATCTTCATTAAATACTGGGGGAGTTAAGACACTTCAGGATGGTTTTCTGAGATCCATCCGCTATATCCTGAAAACTATTCAGCTCTCTTTTCTTTTTCGAATAATTTTTACCTCTTCAATTTTTTGTTGCACCACAATCAACCTTGCCTCTTGATCTGGTGGAAATGCCACTTGGGGTCTTCCCTTGTTTGTTTTTTCTAGGCTTCTTCTTTAATATATTCTCTTCTTTATCAGTCTCTTCTTGACTATCTATCTCTCTGCTAGATTCCCAATCCTTATCGTTTGGTAGTCTTTGTTCCCAAGGTAATGTGTCCATGCTACCATTCTCGTGACAACACAAAGCATTGTTGGAAAGGTTGGCTGAGTGATCCTATTTTTCAACAGATTCTAAAACCCCACCAGTAGAACTGGTCTCCAACGGGTGTTCCACACCCATAGGGGAGGGAAAACCAAAAAATAGGGAGAGCAGAGGGATATTCAAGACCAAGGATAGGCCCTCACTAGGAATATCCTCCAAACCTGGTATCTCTTCATTTCTATCAGATGGGAATATCATTTGGGAGAAGGAAGGAGACAAGATCCGATCTCCTTCATCAACTAAGGAACCCTCAATAATACCTCTTTCCTTGGGAGCAGACTTTGGGTTATGAGGCTCAAAAGGGACCTCACCTTTTTCCTCCAAAACCACTTCAATCTCTGAGGGGCCTTTCTAATTATCAGCTTCAATAACCAACTCCTGCTCTTTATTCTCCCTCTTTCCTTCTCCAGAGTCATTCTTCTTTCTTTTCCCTGCTCAACTGGCTTATCTTTCTCTAAGGCTGCATTAGGAGGGCACTTTTTCGCCCAATGACCAGATTTCCTACACTTGAAGCAGGCAAACAGAATGGTTTCAAATTCTATACTCTATTCCCAGGAACCCAACTTAGACTTTAACTCTATCGATGAGGGTAAATCTGCTTCCTGAGGCACCCCCACACAAATCCTTACGAAAACAAGTATCTTTCTAGCAACTGTCATTGTGTCAATCGAAAGGAGCTCGCCAAAGGAGCTCGCAATACCCAAGAAGATGTCTTCACTCCAGTATTCCAGGGGCAAGCCTGGAAGTATAACATTGTATAACATTGTTGAAGAAAGGTAAAGATAGAAAAAACTTGACAAACTAGGAGGATTCTAATGGGACCCTGACTCGTGCTAAACAAACACTGATATTGGATAGAACTATCAGTTGCAAATTTTAAAGCTTTGACTAGACAAAAAACAACTCTTCCCTTGCTGGAGGACCAGAAAAATGTTAGGTTGGGGGGAGTGATGAGCCTAGTTTTTGGTCCTACTTTGCGTAGAATCTATAGTTTATTTTTTGAAGTTGAAATGGACTTTGATATTAAATGTTTATATTTCTATATTGTTTCCCTCAAACCATAGACATTGGGTTTAATCCTATTTATATTAGTTTTAATGACATTAGTCTATTATGTGGACTATCTATATTAATTTTGCATGTGGTTAATGAATGTTTTTTAAGGTGGTTATAGTTGTGCAATTATTATGTGTACTAATATTTCCATGCATACATACTTGAGGATGCTAAATTGAGAAACAAAACCGCTAGCTGGTCATGCAGAGGAATAGTTCAAGGGTTAACTAAAGGACAACTGCAAAAGATGCCCCATGTCAGCCACATGTAATTTCCTTGTATTGGTCTTTCATGATATTGAGTAGTTGTGGGCATTACTATAGCATTGATTCTGTGTTTGGACATGCATGCCTGACCGGATTCCCTATGTAACCACCTTGCAATTCTTTTCTTTGTTTTCCCTAAATGGCATCTTCTCACTTGTCTGATTTGACTGCCTTGTTTAGTTGGTATCATAAATAAGGTTCAAATCTTCCCTCTTGAAGAGGTTGTCGAGTTGATGAGTTATTAATGTTGTACAATCTGATAGTATACTAAGCATTTCCAAACATGTTACTCTTTTGTATTTGCATTTCCCAATGAATAAGATTAAGTTATGAGTTGAGCATTTGAGTTTATATTAGTTTTAGAGTCCATACTCATCCAAGTGGGGCCACTTGGTGAGTAATCCGTCATTAAATTTAGCTAGAGTAGTTACTAGTTTCTATTTAGTACTTAGTTATGAATCTAACACTAATTGTTCCTACAGCCACTAGAATTCCATTTTGTGAGTGTTCCTGCAGCCAAAGCGAACATAGTATTTTCCTATTTGTTGCTTATATTTTAATTCTTGTCATGCATGTTCATCTTAGTTTAATTGTTGAGTGATTTTCAACATTTACTTTGTTCCTTTCCATGCAATTTACTTTCAGTATTGAATCTTTCTTGGTTGTAGAATGAAAATGACTACTTTGAATTTTCTAGTGCATATACCGTGTTGACCCATTTCAAATTCACATCCCTAGGTTGACAATTTAAATGCACCTTCATGATGGTTAAAATGGCTATTTAGATTAGATGTCCAATCTCTAAATCATGGTTGTAAAGGCTTAGTTATTAAAATCATTGTAGGAGGCCAATAGTCATGCATATGATACATTACCTTATCAAATATATCATATGGAAATCCTTCAAGAAATTTTACTTTGTTAAGAGCTAGTTGACATGCATTTATGGAATAAGTTCCTTAAAATTATTTGCATATTGTTCAAAATCTTCTAATCACATTTCTTGGAAATCCAAATTTTTTTTTTTTTTTTTCTTTGTATTTTTTCTTTTCAGGACAAAATTCATCATTCAATAGATTTCATAGGATGAGCATTGGATTAGGAGTATTGGAGGGGTGCTGACAAGAAGTTGAGTTCACTTTCTGGCCAAAAAGTAGGTGTTTTCCCTGATTTTCATAATTTTTCACATTTGACCTTCAAATTTTAAGCACTTAGAGATGGAATCTTAAAAAAAGTCACTAATCATAAAATGTAGTACTTGGAGTCTATTTTCCAAATATGTAATTTATTTTAATACCTAGATGATACAAATTGATTTTCAATAGGTGTTTCTAAAAACCACTATTTTAAAGTCACTTTTTTTTACTATACCATGCACATGTACATCATCCATATTTTAACCTAAATAATCATATTTTTCTAAATCCTTTTGGGAGAATATTTGTAACTCACTACAACACGCTTTCTGTATGTTTTTGTAATTTTTTATTGATTTTGTTTTTGTTAATTTTTTATTGGCCATATTTGGTGTTATTCAAAATAATATTTTAATAAAAATTTATTAAAATACTAAAAAACCCTGATAATTCAAGTTTATGGACCTATTTCACAAAAAATTAATTGAAAAATAGAAAAATAATCTAATTGTAAGAAAATTACATATTTAGAATTTGCACTATCTCACCTATAATGGGTTTTGATTTCATCAAAAAAATATACAAAAAAGGTCTTTAGACATATGCCCAAAGTTACTATTTTCTTGTGAAATTGCTATGACCTTCAACTTGCAGGTCAAACCAGGTCAAAATCCTAATTTTGGGTCCCCAACCATTTTTTTGAACCCATTAACAAAGTAAAAACCCGACTTGAAATTCAAATTTTACAAAACAGGATCCTGTTTCCTATTTTGTCTATTAAAAAGGGATTGGGATCTCATTTTGTATAAATGAGATCTCATTTAGTAAATGGGATCCCATTTCCTATTATGTCCATTGAAAAGGGATTGGGATCTCGTTTAATAAATGAAATCTTCATCCCCTTTCAACGGAAAAAATAGAAAACTTGATCCCATTTTGTTTATAAATGGGATCCCATTTCCTATTTTGTCCATTGAAAAGGTATCGAGATCTTGTTTAGTAAACAAGATCCTGCTTACTATGGGGTCTCATTTATTAAATGGGTTCGTGAGTTATTTTTGACCATTTTTATAATTTTTCATTTCAAACAAGTACACTATCGAACCTAAAACTTGTTTTATATGGATGACAATGACATATTCATTGTTTTCTATCAAATTTTGTCTTGTAGAGGCTCTTCAACTTGGGATTTTATTTCAATTTTAAAAGGAAGTATCATTGGGACACTGTTTGAGTTGAATTTTTTTCAATTGCTACTTATTTGAAGGAGGAACAAAGAAGGAAGACTTTCAATTTTTTGACATTCATTTGTACATACTTCAGAGTTTTTTAATCATGGGATCACAATGCCATAATAAGAGGAAAGATAGGAAGGTATTGACCCCTAAAGAAATTGAAGTAAAGAGAGAGGATGTAAAAAGACAAAGAGATAGAAGAATGAGTATTCAATCAATGAATAATGTTGAAGCATATAATTCCACAACTATCGAAGATAAAAACATTGAGGAGACCATGGATGTAGATGATGCAAATTTGTAAAAGGTGAACGTCAAAACTAATACGATTATACAAATTACTCCTGGTATGTCTTCAAATCCCCCTTTCAATGTTATGGAGAATGTTTCAATAGGCACAAATCTAGGTACATCTTCAAATCCACCTTTGAATAAAATGGAAACAATGTTTATGGGAGATTTAAAAGAAGTTGGATATAGCAATGTTGACATCAATAATATTCATAGAGTTCAAGATTTAAGTCAAATTGTTGTTGAAAATGAAAATGAAAATGAAAAATGTTTTGTTGTCGAAAATGAAGATAAAAAATAGTTTTATTGTTGAATATGAAAATGAAATCATTTTATTTAAAATGAAATGAGAACCATTTTGTTGTTGAAAATGAAAATAAAAATCCTTTTATTGAAAATGAAAATGAAAATCCTTTTATTGAAAATAAAAATGAAAACCAATTTGTTGATGAAAATAAAAATTGTTTTGAAGTTGAAAATGAAAATGAAAATCCAAGATGTGATGTTGAAAATGCTTTTTTTAATTGAAAGAGATATTTTGGATAATCTTCTTGGTAATATTTCTTGGAGACAAATAAGAACACATGCCAATAGATTATATGTAAAGAATTTTTTTATCGTAAAAAATATCATTTCAATGTCAACTAATGATGCAATTAATGAGAATGTGGAAAATGAGGAAAGTAATGAAAAATTTAGGCTTTTTTGTTAAACCAAGAAGAAAAGATCAATCACAAAAATATGCTATGTCTATTATTACTGGTGTCATTGAGTCAATTGGAAAGAATAGTCGATCTAAAGATAAGAATGCAACAAGACGAGTTATAACAACTGCTATAGTCAATAAAAAAACTTTGAATAAAAGAATGGTAAGCAATATTAGTTAAATTCTAAAAATACATCCTAAAACATTAGTAAGAGCAAAAAAGAGAAGAGAAAGTTTAGAAAATGAAACCAGGGTGGGTGCATGGAAATGGGTAGCAATTCAATGGACACCCTAAACAAAGAAGAAGTTGAAAACCATAACACGAGTGCGTTATGTCTTCTATTAAACCTAGGAAAGGTCCCGACGGCTACAACTACAAAGACATAATGCGTGTACGTTATAATGTGCTCGCGTTATTGACTATTAAAAGCAAAAAAAAATAAAAAATGCAAATCTCTCATTTGCATTTCGACTGGTTTTTTTGCTGCACCCATGGCCAAAAACACCAAAAAATCACGCTCGCGTTCTAAGAGAAGAATTTCTTCACCAATAATCCGAATTTCTTCACAACGATGGTGCCATGATGACGAGGAGCTGTAAGAGGTAAGGATTCCATCCTTTTTTTTTTAATTTTTTAGTTTTAGGTTGAATTTGATATCTATTTGTTTGAATTTTTAGGAGATGCAAATCAACCTGCAAACCCTCAAAAACCTCAATAGGAGGACCAACCAAATCCTCAAGATCAAAATCAACCACAACATCAACCTCCTCCACCAATCACTCAACCTACTCTTGGAACTCAACAAAATTTAATGAGTGAAATTGAGAACAACAAAAAACAAATTGAGGATTTGATCAATAGGTTGAGTGATCCAAATGGTTCAATCATAGAAAGAATGACCCTAACAAATTCATTGAAAGATATGTTAACAAACGTAGATTCAATTAGCAAACAAATAACTGGATGGGAAGATAGGAGGCAGGTGGTTAGGGAGTATTATGCAAATAAACTATCATACAAGGATGTGAAATATTTAAAAATAACAAAAGGTGATTTGTGCTCATTATTCACCGACCCACACACAAATCAAAATATTACCCTCAATGCGCAGATGTTTCCTATCCATTGGTGCCACCACCAACAAATGAAGGAGCAGTTTTATGATAGGTGGTACATGGTCTTCGATTACCCACCGTACAAAAATTGTGAGGTCCCGCAATATTTCCTTAGGAAACTATACAGTGAGTTCATATTGACAAAAATCCCAAATTATTTTGATATGAGGGATTTCCAGGGGAGAGGTGGGGGGTCAGCTCAGGATAGACCCGATGCACAGTCGGATCCTATGCGGCAAGGTAGACGAGATCTCGCTAGGCCACCTCATGAGCACATTGTTATGCCTTCCATTGTGAAGGAAAGTGTTGACGTAGAGACATTGTAGGCAATCAACACTTTGACCCAGAGTGTCATCCATCATACTAGCCCTATTCTACAGTTCCATCCAGGGGAGTCTTCTAGTGGTGTTCTTCAAACACATGTGTGTCAATCTTGTGGGGTTACTTGTTCACATGATCCCACCAACACTCAGGAGACTGGTACATAGGATCCGTCTGCAACTATGGAGATGGAGAGGGTAGCTGACATTTTACATGAGGCATATGGAATTGATAGTTAGGTAAAAATTAGTGTATGTGCTCATTGAATTTAATTTATTAAATTTCGATTTTGAAATGCAAAATTAACTAAAAAAAAATTATGATTTTAATAAAATTGTAGGGTCACAGTGTTGAGACTGGATACACCGGCCCCCCACCGACCTATTTTTGCAGTACACCTATCGCTAGGGTATGCAACTAGTCAACAATTATAAGTTTATTGCATATTAATGGCATTGTTTTATGAATGGTAATTTAATATGCAATTTTGGATGTTGAATAGACTAATATTGGAGTTTTTGATGGAACACTTCCCAGTGGCAGTGGATTTACTCAAACCTTCACACAGGTAATAAAATAAAGAGTTTAACTAATGAATCAAGTACTTAATAGATTTGTGTAGTTTATACATGCACATTGTTGATTACGTTGAATAATTTGTTGTTTTATTTTTAGTTGTTGTGAGACGATACACCTCTGAATGTGACAAGGGAAATGGATATTGGTGTGACATCTACTATACAATCCTCAATGGCTCTGATAGAAGAGGTATGAGGCAAATTAGTAAATTTTAATTTACATTTTTTGTTATAGATGTTAGTTAGTGAGAAATCAAACCATTATTGATTCATGTAGTTTTTGTCTATTTGTATGGTTTATACAGGGCTTGAGCACACCTGAGCATGGGCATGAGGATATTTCCCTCGTGTAGAGAGATCGTGAGATGGTTGTAAGTGATTGTTTTGTCAAATATATCATTTTTTATAATGTAATTTTTATATATTCATGTCTTTACTTCTTATTGTAACAATTAAAACTTCACCATGAACTAAACCCTAGGAGGAGTAGTAGGAGCACTCCACGAGCACAGCAAAAATGAGTGACAGACCTATCACCATCCGAGCGAAAAGGAAAGGGAAAGATTTAATTTCCTGGGCATGGAGAGCAATGACTTTTGATTCCAGAGTCCTTTATTGTATGCTTGCATGGAAGTTTTGTACATATTTTTTATTGGACATATTTGACATTGTGTGCCTAGATGGCATTCTTGTAAGCCTATATGGCTATTTTGTACATATATTTATGTATCCCTACATGGCTATTTGGTTAATACAAATATCTTTTTTTGATGTCTGTCCATATTTGCATTCTAAATTGATGGTTCAATAGATATAAGTTACATATATTCAATTGTATACTTTACAACTTACATGTATACTTTGTGACTTACATGCATTCGAGTGTATAGTTTGTGGCTTACATGTTTTCATGCATATACCTTGTATTCATGCATATACTTTGTTTTAATTTGTGTATACTATGTATTCATGTGTATACTTTTTGAGGCTTATGTGTTTATGAGTACTTGTAGTTCCCTTATTGACATGTACATGTTTGACTTATTCACGTGTATAATTATTAATTGGTTAGCCCTAGCATTGATCTATGCCATCCTCAATGCATGATCCTTGAGATGGAGTAAGTACACCCTCAAGGTCAAAAGGAGTTTCACATCCATTCTTCATAGGCTCATTTTGGTGGTGAAACCAAAAGTCTCTTGCATCATTGAAATGAAAAAAAAATCCTTTATAGTAGGTCTGAAGCCATTATCATTCTCCATCAGTTCTTCATGTATCCACTCCCCATTAATGGTTGTCTCATGACCATCATGAAACCAATCACTTATCTCATTTGTGATAGAAGAAATTTATGAAGATTTATCTTCCTCCTTATGAACCATTCATTATCATGAGAGATGGGTTCTTGTGAACCACTACTGATGAATCATGGGTCAATGAGTTTGACTTGTAAAACTACACGATTGAATCCTGATAACAATACCACAATATTTATATATCTAAATGTGTTATTTCCTTCAGCTAAAATTTGTGCTTATACTTATGTGATTGATGTATATTTGTGTATGGGATCATATTAATTTCTATTTGATGATTCTATTGTGTCTTTAAGGTTTATTTCTTAAAGGGTGCATGAAACAAGTTTTAAATCCTTACAAATCTTTGAATTTCTTAGGTTTTTCTATTTGTCAAGTCTGGGCTCCGAGCCCGAGTCCAATTCAAAAAATGGCTTGTCAAGTGTGAGGCGAGTCCTAGTCTTGTAACACTAGTGTGAACACATCAAGGAATAATGTATATGCCGATGAAGAGAGAACCCATCCTCGTTTCCAAATAAACCATGGTATAGATATGGTTGGTCAAGATAAAACATCACTCTCCTAGATAGTTCGAACCATAATATTTCATGGCTACAAACACACGTTCATTATGTGTGTTCTTGATCCTACTGAAGAAATGGTGGAACATGTTGTAGATCAAATATTGCAACCCTAATTCCACAAGAAGGTTGCTTGTCCTGATTTCTGCAAATGTCTTTAAGATATTAATCCTTCTTGATTAATGTGAACTATTGATGCTATCTATATCTTTGAAATTATCTACAATCATGGGAAATACTGTAGAAGCTAGAGCTATATCTAATACTACAAATGACTACTCAATGGAATCCTGATAGCAATATCACAATTTGACACATTGTAGAAAATACCTCCTACTTACCAATTGATGAGCTAAAGTGTTGGGGAGTCCTATCCCTCAAGAGCACTCTTTCTCTTCCCAAGACCTATTCTTTGGTCTTCCTAGGGTATTCCTCTCTACCCTACTCAGGGATCACTCCTAATCCCCTCTCATGACATAAGACTCTCCACCAATTTAAAATTCTTCTCCATCACTCCCAATCCACCACTAAGCTTTCTTGGGCTCCATACTGACCCAAAGTGTCCTAACCACTCTAGGGCTAGGGAAGGGTATGCTAGTTTTCCCTTTGTTTATTTTTCTCCTCACTGATCCATCTTATTGGATTATTTCACCTTTTACCCATCGCTTTCTTGAAAAACTCAATTTTAGGCCTTGTAGCCTTCTGCCCTAATTTGGCCTCCTAGAACCCGTTTTCTTGACTTTTCTCACAAACAGTCTTAACAACCCCCAAATGTTTTTGTAGATTCTTTCTTTTGACCATCAAGGCTCCAAGATTTACTAGGCCTTAGGTCCTACAAGTGTCTGTACATATGATTGTCCTCAAACCCCCTATTTTCAAGGGTTCCTAGGGTTTTTGGCTCTTTTTCCTTCTTTGAGGGCTTCAACAACCTCCTCAGCTCTCCTCCTGGCA
Organism: Sequoiadendron giganteum; assembly: GCA_007115665.2. Lineage (NCBI taxonomy): Eukaryota > Viridiplantae > Streptophyta > Pinopsida > Cupressales > Cupressaceae > Sequoiadendron > Sequoiadendron giganteum. The sequence goes on from CM021102.1 coordinate 835,423,630, forward strand.
CACAAATGACTGAGATACATGTGCCTACACTCCCATACTATTTATTGGCATAAACCAATCAATTTAGCAACTCTCCTCATTGCTGTCCTCTCTAAGCTACTAGTTAGAATGCATTTGCACTCACCTAGTGCTTTATGATTTCATCACCTTCCCTGCAAAACAAGACCCCGAAACATATATGTACACTATTTACATAGTCCCCAACTTGATTCGAAGTGGACATGAGAGGAAAGCCACAGGAAGTCAAGTGGGACTCATTATTCACAAAACTGGCCTGAACCGGCAATGAGACCAAGAACACCAAAAACATGCAAAAAGATAACCAGTCGGTCTAGATTTCTAATCTAATCCTACACAAGGTAATTAAGTGACACAAATGAAAGACTCAAAGCATCAGATAATTCCTTTCAATCCATTCTTGACTGGATGAAGGTTTAAACAAAGAAATTCAATGAAAACTTGCTCTCTTCCAATCACAAAAATGTACTCTCCAAGTCTCAATTCATGAAAAAAATCCTCCAACCCAGGTATTAGGGTTTTTCTGACCTTATATACCTTTCTCCCATGTGCTAGGACCCTTGGGTTGGGCTTAGAGCATCATTAATTCCATTTTCCAACTTTTAGAACAAATAGCCAAGGCAACATTACTCAAAATGTTCACAATGTCCAAGACTTACCCAAATTGCAAGCCCCTAACAAACCTATTTATGATTCACTTGTAAAAAACACTCTTGGGACTTTACATCATAGTCCTTATTCCCTTGGTGGTTGGCTAGAACCACCTACAAGACAAAATTGCAAAAATCTCACCAAGTCCTTCATATTGAAGATAGGAGAAATGGACATCTCCATGGGTAGCTCCACCTTGTATGCATTGGATCCATACTTAGCCAACACTTTACATGGCCCTATATTTTTCATCTATAGCTTACCTGGTATGCCTTTCTATAGTCTTGCCTTGTTCAAGTATACCATCACCAAATCATCTATTTCAAATTGTAGATCTCTCTTCCCTTCATCTCTTTTAGCCTTCAACTTCTAGTTAGCCTCCATTAATGTCTTCTTTACCTGCTCATTAACCTCTCTTATTGACTTAGCAAAATCATCAGCATGTCCACTGATTCCGTCATAACCTTTTAGGTCTATTAGCTCAAGTACACCACTTAAATGTAACCCATATACAATTTTAACTGGGCTCTTACCAATAGACCTGTTTGTGCTATCATTTTAGGAAAATTCTGCCTGTGAAATGACTTGTTCCCATCCTTGTCCATAATCCTTAGTTAGAAACCTCAAAAAGTTACCAAGTACCCTATTTATCAATATTTATGGTGAGCTTCTCCTCTTGAAGTTTCTTCAACACAAGTTCTAGGTGTTTAATATGTTCTTCTTTTGTTTTGCTAAAGATGAGGATATCATCTAAGTAGACTACCACAAAGACTCCTATAAAGTCCTTCAAGACCTCATTCATCACCCTCAAAAAAGTGCTAGGTGCATTTGTAAGCCCGAATGGCATTACTAACCACTCATATAATCCCTATGTGGTTTTAAAAGATGACTTCCATTCATCTCCCTCTTTCATCCTAATCTGATAGTAGCCACTTTTCAAATCAATCTTGGAGTAGTACTTAGCACCCCCTAAACAGTCCATTAAGTCTTCTATCCTAGGAATAGGAAACCCATATATAATGGTTATCCTATTTATGGCCCTAGAATTAGTACACATTATCCACTTATCTCCCTTCTTATGTGCCAACACCACTAGAACAACACATGGGCTTATGGTTTTCCTAATCAACCCTTGGTCCAAAAGTTCTTGAACTTTCCTTGCTATCTCCTTGTTCTGCTCTAGTGTCATTTTGTATGTAGCCTTGTTAGGCAATGTTGCTCCTGGTACAAAGTCAATTTGATGACTGATTGCTCTCTTAGGTGGTATTGTAGCTAGTGTGCCTTCACAAATGATATCCCTGAACTGATCCAATAATTGCTTCACCTCTATTGTCATATGTAGCCGACTAGGTGATTCCTCATCCTTTGGATTCAACATGATTGCATACACAAATGCTTCTTCCTCTTTCATGTCTCTTAGGAATTCCTTTCCACTCATCAAAAGTACATTGGATTTTACCTTTTCCATTGTGCCTTCTTGGGGAAAAATTTTTTTGGTTAAGCACTTCAGCTAGAGTATACTGGAATGGGTGACCTCCCACAAAGGCCTAGTGCCTCACCTCTATGAGCATCACTTAGATGCAATGAGTGCTAAGTGGGCCATTCAATATATTTTCAAATTTGTTGCTTTAAGCAACTTACAAATTTGCAACTTAAGACTCCTCCAACCTAAGGGATCGATCTGGTGGAGCATAGCTCAGAGTGATTCCACATGTTTCAGTGCAAAAAAGGACCATGCCTAGTGTAAATATATATATTTGGATGTGTTGGAATAGTCTGCTTGGTCACACAAGTTGTAGAACGAAAGCAACTTTGCACTGCTTGCATTTGATGCTTTTTCCATCAAGTGAAAATCCACCACCACTGGAAAACCACTCTGAGATAGCCAAAACCAAGAGAGTTTTTGTAGACACGCTCAACGTGATCCTATGGTATCAGATGAGAAGTTTCTAAGCATCATGTCATCTGAGTAATAGCATGCTGAAGTTTGTAGCCATTTTGCACTTTGGACCCTTAAGGGATCGATCCGGTGGAACATAGCTCAAAGCTATTCCACGTGTTTTGGTGCAAAAGAGGACCATTCCTAGCGTAAAAATACCTATTTGGATGTGTTGGAATAGTCCACTTGGTCACACAAGTTGCAGAGTGAAAGTTGCACCACTTTGCAACTTTGCACAGCTTGAATTTGACACGTTTTCCATCAAGTGAAAATCCGTCGCCACAAGAACCACTCCAAGATAGCCAAAATAGAGAGAGGGTTTTCTAAAGGGTTCCAACACCTTTCTATAGGATTAGATTATAAGTTTCTAAGTGTCATGGTATCCAAGTAATAGCATGTTGAAGTTTATAGCCATTTTGCACTTTGGACCCTTAAGGGATCGATCCGGTGGAACATAGCTCAGCGCGATTCCACATGTTTCGGTGTAAGAGAGGACCATCCCTAGCATAAAAATGCCTATTCAGATGTATTGGAATAGTCTGCTTGGTCACATGAGTTGTAGAGCGAAAGTTTCACCACTTTGCAACTTTGCACAGCTTGAATTTGACACCTTTTCCATCAAGTGAAAATCCGCCGCCATGAGAAAACCACTCCAAGATAACCAAAATTGAGAGATTTTTTCTAGAGAGGCCCCACTCCTTTCTATAGGATTAGATGAGAATTTTCTAAGTGTCATGGTATCCGAGTACTAGCATGCTAAAATTTGTAGCCATTTTGCACTTTGGACCCTTAAGGGATCGATCCGGTGGAACATAGCTCAGAGCGATTCCACGTGTTTCAAGGAAAAAGAGGACCATGCCTAGATTAAAAATACCTATTCAGATGTGTTGGAATAGTCCACTTGGTCACACGATTTGTAGAGCGAAAGTTGCACTACTTTGCAACTTTGCACAGCTTGAACTTGACACCTTTTCCATCAAGTGAAAATCCGCCGCCATGAGAAAACCATTCCAAGATAGCCAAAACTGAGAGAGGTTTTTCTAGACGGGCCCAATGCCTTTTTTTAGGATCAGATGAGAAGTTTCTATGTGTTATGGTATCTGAGTAATAGCATGCTAAATTTTGCAGCCATTTTGCACTTTGAACCCTTAAGGGATTGACCCGGTGGAACATAGCTTGGAGTGATTACACATGTTTCGGTGCAAAAGAGGATCATGCCTAGCATAAAATTACCTATTCAGATGTGTTGGAATAGTCTGCTTGGTCACACGAGTTGCAGAGCGAAAGTTGCACCACTTTGCAACTTTGCACTGCTTGAATTTAACACCTTTTCCATCAAGTGAAAATCCGCCGCCATGAGAAAACCATTCCAAAATATCCAAAACTAAGAGAGGTTTTTCTAGAGGGACCCAACACCTTTCTTTATGATTAGATGAGTATTTTCTAAGTGTCACGATATCCGATTACTAGCATGCTAAAGTTTGCAGCTATTTTGCACTTTGGACCCTTATGGGATCGATCTGGTGGAACATAACTCGGAGCAATTCCACATGTTTCAGTGTGAAAGAGGACCATGCCTAGCCTAAAAATAATTATTTGAATATGTTGGAATAGTCTTCTTGGTCACACAAGTTGCAGAGTGAAAGTTCCACCATTCTGCAACTTTGCACTGCTTGAATTTGACACCTTTTCCATCAAGTGAAAATCCGTCGCCATGAGAAAACCACTCCAAGATAGCCAAAACCAAGAGAGGTTTCTCTAGAGGGGCCCAATGCCTTTTTGAAGGATTAGACAAAAATTTTCTATGTTTCATGGTATCCGAGTACTAGCATGTTGAAGTTTGCAGCCATTTTGCACTTTGGACTCTTAAGGGATCGATCCAGTGGAACATAGCTCAGAGCGATTCCACGTATTTCAGTGTGAAAGAGGAACATTCCTAGCGTAAAAATACCTATTCGGATGTGTTGGAATAGTCCGCTTGGTCACACGAGTTGCAGAGCGAAAGTTGCACCACTTTGCAACTTTGCACTGCTTGAATTTGACACCTTTTCCATCAAGTGAAAATCTGCCGCCGTGAGAAAACCACTCCAAGATAGCCAAAACCGAGAGAGGTTTTTTTAGAGGGGCCCAATGCCTTTCTGTAGGATCAGATGAGAAGTTTCTAAGTGTCATAGTATCTGAGTACTAGAATGCTAAATTTTGCAGCCATTTTGCGCTTTGGACCCTTAAGGGATCGATCCGATGGAACATAGCTCAGAGTGATTCTACGTGTTTTGGTGTGAAAAAAGACCATGCCTAGCAGAACCATACCTATTCAGATGTGTTGGAACAATCCACTTCATCACATGAGTTGTAGAAAAATGTGTGCAAATTATTTACATGACGTTTATATGACATTTTTCACATTGTTTACATTTCAAAATTCAAAGTTTGCAAATTTTCCTAATCAAGGCATTTACAGAACAAGGTGCTACTACACCAAACATGAACTTAAACCTTACAATATTTTAATATATCTTATTATGTAATTAAATCTTATTACAATGCCTCTGCCACTTCATTCTCTCAGATCTTTTACAATGTCACTCATATATTCAAGATTCTCTTTAAATGTCTACATCATATGTGCTCATCATGAGGTTAACTTCAAATGAGTAACTTGAGATTCCCTTGCTAAGCTTCACATGCTCTCTTACAATGGCTTGAAATCAAAATTGAGATTTTTCAAAATCATCAAAATAAGTATGTTGCATTGCTTTTTTGGCAGAGATTTTCTTTGATGGCTCTTAAATCAGCATTTTCTGCAATGAAAGATCAATCAACCCCTAGTAGTTTACTTACAAATACGCAAAGTAAAAGAGAAAAAGAAAGAGCATCCAAAATGGAAATGAAATAAAAATAGATGGAAGGCACTTATCGATGTTGCATGCAGGCATCAAAATAGGGATCTTGCATTGCTTTTCTGGTTGACATTCTCTTGGATGGCTCATATATCTGCATTTTTTGCAAGGGGACACCAATCACTATAAAATAAGATGATAGCATTGGCATCAAACAAATTAATGTGCATACAAGTATAAATTAATAAGAACCAATGTGCATATCCTTACAAATTAATCCAACAAACCATCTGGGTCTGCAATACTCTTTATTGTAGAACATCTGGAAGCAACCTTGCACGAACTCTGGAGAATGTGTGCAATCATCACTAATGTAAAAGTGGTACTCCCTCAATACTTTCCTTTTCTCATCTATACTATCAGATGCATGAATGAATACTATGTGTACAAATATCAAAACTTGTGTGGAGTTGTAATACTGTGACTGCACCTCATGTTGTGGCTGTAGAGTGTAGTTCTCTACAAATTTAACCATGGATACTATGCTTCCAAATGGAAAGGTGTCCTTGCATAGCTTGAACTGTGTGTCCAGCCATCGGGTTCTATGGGTATGCATTGCATACTCATATAGTATACTATCATGAAATGTGGTCATAAATTTTTACATTGGAATCTTCTCAATAACCAAGTCACACCTTTTTTTCTTGAGACCCATCTTTTTTAGCATATTCCATTGTTTTATACTTTCCAAACTCTACTAGTTTTTGTCCCACCTCATTTGTGCTTTCCATATGTTGACATATTGGTATACGTTGGAATCCACTGCAATTCTCGCATGAACCATCCAAGCATGTTGTCATATAGAATATCTGGCCATCCTCTATTTCACATAAATTTTTTGATAAGAACTCTCTTGAAGATTTTGGTGGGGCTTCTATGCCACAATATTGCAAAACATCGTTAGTATGCAAATCTAAACATATAGAACGATAAACATCGTAATGGTTAGAAAATTCAATATGTAGTCTACAACTAATTCCCCTTTTTTCACTAGTTTTTTTAATTAGGCGAGCTCTCTTTGTTTGACAACTTACCAAAGTCAATGTAATGACACGTCGAGTGACATTACTATCCTTTGAGCGTGAGGTCTTACCCACACTCTCATAAGCATCCATTAGATTCTTCACAATAGTGTCTTCACTCGATGCATTTGATGTTCTCAACCCAAGAGTCTTAATGATGTTCCTATACTTTACATCCCGCATCATTTCAACAAATAGTTGACATCTTGCAGTCTCATTTATCCTTTCAAAGAATCATTCCCAAATCTTATCAGCATATCTTCTACAAGTGCGTGTTGAAATCTTACCTTCCATGTGCTACAAAATCTCATCATCAATATTAATCAAATACTTTGGCTTTCTATGCAAAATTCTTGGTGGTGTTCTCCTAGGTACATGCATCTCAACATTAGGAATTTAATCAATATTTAATTGAGGTGGGCTAGATTGCATACCTTCGATCGAGGGTGGAGAAGAAGACATACCTTGAGGTTCACATGGGAATGATGGCATACCTTCTTCGTCAATTTTAAGTGATGATGTACTCTCAACTTGAGATGTGTTGGATGGTGTCCAACAATATTCACTTGTGGTAAATCATGTCCCTCCATATTCACTTGCAGTAGATGGTGTCCATCCATATTCACTTGTGCTAGATGGTGTCCCTCCATATTCATTTGTGTTTAATGGTGACCCTTCATATTCACTTGTCATAGAGTGTGTGTCTCCAACTACGATATATGAATCTGTCTTACGATGATGCTTTTGCATTTGTGCCTTTTGTGCTGCTAATTCCCATTCTCTTTTTGATGGTTGAGGTTCCTCTACAATCGGGTTGTTTTCATCAATTGTTTTCAATTTCTTCTTTTCATGATATGCTGCCACCTGAACTCTCTCCTTTTCTTTCAAGGGTTTTGTTCTCTCCGTCTATTAGTTTCATCTTTGTCTTTTTCTTCGGCATGGTGGATAATTTTATTTGTACCATGGTAATTAGATGAATATTAGTTCCTAAAAAATGTATCCATTCAAGATAATTGAAAAATATATGTCATTGAAGGCTTCATTTAAATAATACTTACAATCATCGTGTACAAAAGTAGGGTCTTTTATTGTTGAACATGCCTTGGAATGAAACTAATGACAATAGGATCTATGGTTCTTAGCTCAAACAAGCACTTTTCCATGAGAATTTGAGGAACCAAGGAGTGATTTTGAAAAATTGTTGGTGTAGGAGCACCTTAAAGGTCTTTTGGAAGATCTTGGCAATTTTGGCTTGTAGGTGGTTTTGGCCAACAACCAAGGGAATAAGGACTATGATGTAAACTCCCAATAGTTTTTTTGATGTGTGAGTTAAGGCAAACTTAGGGTATTCTAGATCCTTGAAGTTTGGAGAAGCCTGAATGATGAAATTAGGCAAATTAGTCCATGTAGACTTGGCAGTTAGTCCTAAAAGTGGGAAAAGGGAATTAATGATGCTCTAAGCCCAACCCAAGGGTCCTAGAACATGTTATAAAGGTATATAAGGTCATAAAAACCATAATTGATCATTTGGGAAAGCTATTGTATGATTTGGAGTTTTCGGAGGGGAATTTGTGAGTTGGAAGAGTGCAAATTTCATTGAATTTATGTTTTTGTGCCTTCATCCAATCAAGAATGGATTGAAAGGACCTTTCTAATGTTTTTAGTCTTTCAATTTTGTCACTTCATTACTTTTTGAAGAATTATATTATCCATTTAGTTCAATTACTTTCTGTTTTGCAAGTTTTTAGAGTATTTGGTCTCATAGCCGATTCAGGCCAGTTTTTCGAAATAATGATCCCCACTTGAATTCCCATGGAAAGGCTACCATGGCCACTTGGAATCAAGTATTTTACTATTTTTATACAGTACATATGGTGTTTAGTGTCTTGGTTTTTAGGGGAGATGGTGAATTCATCAATAACTAGGCGAGCGCAAGTGCATTCTGGCTAGTGGCTTGGAGAGGACAGTAGTAAAGAAAGTTGCTAAATGGACTGGCTTGTCCTAATAAATAGAAAGAGAGTGTGGGAACATTTATTCTATACATGTGTGTGCAAGGAGGAGAGTTGAGGAGGTCATTGAAGCCCTCAAAGTTGGAAAAAGGATCCAGAACCCAAATAACCCTTGAAAATAGTGGGTATGAGGACAGTCCTATGTATAGATTTCAAAGGGACGAAATACCTAGTAAATATTGAAGCCTAGGGTACCACTAGAAATAATATATAAAAATATTTGGGGGTTGTTAAGACCATTTTTGAGAAAAGCCAAGAAAACGGGTTCTAGGAGGCTTAATTGGGCAAAAGGCTATAAGGCCTAAAATTGGGTTTTTCAAGAAAGCGATGGCTACAAGGTGAAAGAATCCTATGAGATTGATCAGTGAGGAGTCAAATAAACAAGAGGATAGTGATAATACCCTTTCCTATCCCCTCGAGTGGTTAGGACACTTTGGGTCAGTGTGGAGCCCAGGGAAGCTTAGTGGTTTAGGAGGGATCCATGAGTAGGGTAGACAGGAATACCCTAGGAAGACCAGAGAATAGGTCTTGGGAAGAGCAAGATTGCTCTTGAAAGATAAGACTCCCCATCAATTGTTGAAGGAGTGGTCTATGTAATGAACTTTTAACCTTGTGTAGGGTATTTTGAAGATGTTTGATGCTTTGGAATGGTCTGGCAAGGCCCGGGTATAGGATTTTCTATAAACCCTCCCTCTTTGCATTGAAAAATGGGGGTTTTTGTAGTGGAAGCCTAGTTGAGCGTGTAAGGTCCTAAGACCTAGAAATTATCTTGTTTTGAGACCTAATTAAACATTGTTTTTGAGTTTGGAAGTTTGGTGTGAAGATCTAAGAGTAGTTCCTTTGTAAAATTGGCCTACTTGGAGGCCTAAAATAGCGAAAAAGGTCAGTTTTCTTAATGGAGTCCCAAAGGAGTCATGTGATGGGTTAAGGTATGTCTTGCAACTCTGAAATTGGTGCTACAATCATTCTTTTATTTTCCTGGTGTTTTCAAAAGTTTTGGAGTTAAGGGCCCAAAACTGGTTTTGCACAATAACTAGATTCCAAGGGTGAAATTTGGGAAATAATGTTTTTGTTTGTTTTCCAGCTTGGAGGAGTGTTAGGATTGGTCCATTACACATTTTTAATCTTCTTAGATGGCTCTTGAAGGAAATTTGACATCTTTAATGGATTTTGGTCCTCTAACTCTACATAAAATATGAGTATCATAGTTTGAAGTGTGTGCATGGTTTGGGAGATACATGTGACAGTTTGTAGATGCTTGGCTACTAGTAATGTGGACAGTGAACAAAGGAACTAAGTTTGTGTGTGAGGGAAGACTTCTGAAATGTTTTATTTTTGTTGTACTAACTCAAACAAAGATTTATTAAGCAAATAATGGTTTGGTTGTGCCTTAAGAATTATAGTTTGTGTTTGTATAAAATGGTGCCATTATGAAAGATTTAAGATGACTTGTGAATGACATAATCATTGGTTGATGTTTTGAGGAACCTAGTTGATTGTAATCAGTTATTTTCAAGATTTTCAAGGTGTTTTGAAGGTCCTTAAGGAATTGGGAACTCTTAATGCTAATTTGAGTATACGAATCAAATGTTTTATGAAGAGAAATATAGTTGAATAAGTGTGTCAAGAAAGGTGTTGATTTCTTCCTTTGTACTGCATCAGTTTGTGCATAGGTATTGGAAGGTGTTTGGAACCTTCAGAGGAATGGGAGAGGCTTCGAGTTGTCTTAAAGGATGAATTTTGGTGAATGGTTCTGAATTTCTATAATTGGCAAGTGTAAATAATTGTGTATATAATTTGGTAATTTAAAATGTGCATTGAAAACCTAAGGTTATAATGACAAACAAAAATGAAAGCAAGCCATAATAGAATGAAAGAAAATTTGTAAAGACTTCACATACCTTAAAAATTAGACTTTCAAATGGAGGAGTTCAACCCAATTATGTAGCCTTAGCTTCTTCTTTCTTCAAACTCCACAACAATTTGACTTGTTCAAAAGCTTGTTCCCTTCCACACTTCAATTGTATATCAGTTTTCAATGGAATTCAAACTTCAATTGATATTATATGTCTTTCAATGTGGAAGCTCTGCTATTTCATGCAAAGGTGGTAAAAATATCATGGAAAAGGTGATGGAATGTGAAAAATATTCTTGCACACTTCACAACATCATCAAAAAGATATTTTTTGTTGGAGCATGCGCAGAACCAAGGGAATATGCAGAATGTGGGCCTTCAAATCACGGGTATATAGATTTTTTTACCATTTTAGTGGAGTACAAAACGCACTCGCGTTATGTGAAATTTGGTTTTTCTTAGTGTATTTTTGAGAGTATAGGAGTTTCTGAGAGAGTGGGAGGGAGAGAGGGGGAGAGTGGAAGATAGAGAGGGAGGGAGAAGGGGAGAGTGGGAGAAAGAGAGAGGGAGAGAGTGCGAGATAGAGTGGGAGGGAGAGAGGGGAGAGTGGGAGATAGAGAGGGAGGGAGAGAGAGGTTGATAGTGGGAGAGAGTGGGAAAAGGGGAGAAGTGGGGAGTGGGAGATAGAGACCTAAACCTTAAACCATCAACCCTTAAAACCTAATCCCTCAACCCCTATATCCTCTTAATCCATCAACCCTTAAACCCTAATCCCTCAACCCCTATACACTCTTAATCCCTCAACCCTTAAACCCTAATCCCTCAACCCTTAAACCCTAATCCCTCAACCCCTATACCCTCTTAATCCCTCAACCCTCAATCCTCAACCCCTAAACCCTAATCCCTCAACCCCTATACCCTCTTCATCCCTCAACCCTCAATCCTCCAAACCCCTAAACTTCTCAACCCTAACTGCCCTCTTCGTCCCTCATCCCTCAGTCCTCAACCCCTAAACCTAATCCCTCAGCCACATACCCTCTTAGTCCACTCAGCCCCTATGCCCTCTTAATCCCTCGGCCTAAAATCCTCAGCCCTTGAAGCCCCCCAATCCCTCAGCCCTCCAATGCTCAACCCTTAAACCCTAATCCCTCAATGCCTATACCATCTTAATCCCCCAACCCTCAACCCTCAACCCTTAAACCCTAATCCCTCAACCCCTATTCTCTCTTAATCCGTCAACCCCCAGCCCTTAAAACCTAATCCCTCAACCCCTATACCCTCTTAATACCTCAGCCCTCAACCCCTAAACCCTAATCCCTCAACCCTTA